>OW964548.2:23967461-24360126 GCA_943138885.2 Tholera decimalis
GCATGGAAGCTGATATAAATGGACAAGACCTCCATTCATATCAGTGCCCGTGCGCTTCGATTTATTTTCAGAAAAGAGGATAATAATGAGGAAAAATCGTACGTAAGACTTTTGTATTCATGATCAATAATTTGTTCGAAAAACAATATATTGATTTTTCTTTTAATAAAATATTTCAGGAGGAACTGCAGAGGAGTATGTCCAGTCTGCATTCGTCACCGACACCTGCCCGAAGTGTGTCGAGTCTATCGATGTGCCGGAGCGAGCAGACTTTGCCTGACCAGCAGAGCGAGGGCGACAGCCTGGCTGGCAGTCGCCCGGAGCTGGCCGGCAGTCAACTCCTTGGAGACATCTCACCCAGTATACACAGTGAGCCAAACATTTTTTTATTATTACTACTACGAATGAAACCGCTTTTGACACCACCGACCACACATGATGGTAGGTAAGTGTAAGATGAGGTCTACGATGGAACGAGCGGGCCCAAACAATCAAACAGCGCGTATTGTGTTAAATTGTAAGCAGTATGGTATGGATCACAATTTTATCGATAGATTACGATCTCGCGAGATAATAACCTAAGGTTTTTGCAATTCTACGTTGATATATGCATACATATTGGCCTAGTTCACCCCTGCGCCTAGTTCACAAGGATATATTATATAACCGTGTTTTGTTATCAAGCGTATGCCGACATATTAGGTAATGTATATAATTATAAATATTACCTTATTAGCTGTTAAGCAAGCACTCATAATTCACTGTAGTTAATGAAATACATTGACATGTTTGATTTTTGTGCGTCATCAAATCGTTCGAGCCTTGAGATCAGGTCGTAGGTACTAGTATCATGATGCTTTAAAACCCAAAAATATACTATTCTGAATATTCAATATTCAGCTGTATTAGTAGTCAACTGAATATTAATTTGACAAAAGGTATATTTTACTCTTATACATAATATGTAGATTGTAGAGTACTTAATAGGCACGTTACCGAAGATAATGCAGATGATACGCATTTTTAATATCTGTTGTACCAACAAATACGGGGGCGGAACATTGATAGCGTGGCATTCGCGTACCTACCGCCAAATCCCTGAATAGCGCAATACATTGCACCCACGTGGCATATTCACCGATATGCTCCGATACCAACATTGGCAGCTTCATGTTCGTAGATTTTCAATTAAAACCCTGAACAGTCCGCAATATTACTTAGAAATGCAAGTGCATTTACATTGCAACTACACAGAGACCCTCACGATTTGACATTCAGAAAACATTAAAATTTCAATATTCAGTTAGCAATATTAAGTTCGCCATTCAAATTCATCTTGTAGTCATGGTTTTTAATTAACAGTTGAAAGTAAAAGTTTCAATAACAATCAGTTGGATGCGGATCTAGAGTTACAAATTGGTTTCCATGAAATTGCTTGTAAATTCTATCCCATAAAAAACAATACTTGTCAAAAAACCAAGTCTCGCAACTCAGTTCTTTTACCGTAAAAAGTTGTGAGATCCATGTAATACCAAGTCGGTTATTCGATTATTCAGTCCCTACTGTCTTAAGCTGTTACGTAATTATCTGACCTAACAACATCTTATAGTGACCATAATATTTAAAATCTTTAACGTTTTAAATAAATAGATTCACTTGGCCATCGCATGAAAACACAATATATCTCATAAGTAGTACATACATATATAAACTAGATTGTTTTTGCGATTGCCAAGTAAATCTATTTATTTAAAACGTTAAAGATTTTCAATATTGATATGGTCACTATAAGATGTTGTTACGTCAGATAATTACGTAACAGCTTAAGACAGAAGGTCTCTTTAAGTAGGGACTGAGTAATCGAATAACCGACTTGGTATTACATGGATCTCACAACTTTTTACGGTAGAAGAACTGAGTTGCGAGACTTGGTTTTTTGACAAGTATTGTTTTATATGGGATCTCATTTCTTTTTGTAGATAGTCCTACTTTGTTCCTTTTCGGTACCTTCTACTTCTTGTACACCAACAACGAATTTTATTAAAGCCCTCTCTCTGGCTTTTTTATTCCGTTGACCATTTTACAAGTTACCTTTGCACATAATTATATCTTTTTTTTTAACGTGGTAAAATCATCAGATGAGTCCTCCCACCCCGGGCAGGGCCGGAGGGACTGTCAGACTTGTACTGACTAAAATCTACGGTATTCCTTCAATAGCCCTTTACGTACCGGGGTCACGGTAATGGGATAAGTCCCACGACCCCGGCAGGCTTCGGCCCTCTACAGGGGGGGCCTCGTCATCTTGCTGACGCTCTTTGAGGCGCGCGTGGAACACAACGCGCCGTTGACCCGGGCATGGTCCATGGTCGGACAGCGAGTTGCCCTTTACTCGCTGTCCACATGCCCGCGCCTACGGTGGCCGGCAGGACGCCGTGACGCCGATTTAGCCACTCCTCAAAGAGGGGTCTTACCGCCGCAATTGCGGCGTGCCCGAACATAATTATATCTAGATACCTATCTACACCTATTATTCCATTATATTATACATAATTATATACAGGTACACTGATTAATTAACTGTAAATGTAACTTTGTAATCCCATATAAATATATGGGATTACAAAGTTATTTATGCAGTTGATGTATCTAGAAAACTGGACAGAAATTGAAAAATATTTTAGTTTTTCCTTGATTTATACACTAAACACTAATCGTATTCTAAATTTGAAGCTTCTATGTCTGCTAGAAGTGCCTTAGACTTTTGATGATCGGTCAGTCATTGAGTGACAAAATTAAGAACCTTTGACTCGTTATAATTTTTAAACTACTGGTTCAAATTGAATGAAATTTTAAACATACCGTGTTTATACAATGCCTGCTTGATTACTGAAAATTCAGGCTTCTAGTTTTATCCACAACGAAGTTATACGGGGTCGAAAATGGCCTGAATTGGTTCGAGAAAAGTATGGTACGGCCGTGCCGCTTTTTGCTCGACTTGGCGCGGGCACTGCCGTGCCCCGAGATCACCGGTGTACCAGTAATGGCATGGCTGGCGGCGGCACAATGACTGCCGATCAGTTTGTTTATCTATTTTTAACCGACTTCAAAAAAAGGAGGCTCTCAATTCGTCTTGAACTTTTTTTTTATGTATGTTACCTCATTACTCGGAGACGGCTGGACCGATTTGGAAAATTCTTTTTGCGTTTTAAAGGGTATATTTGTTACGAAATTTTTTACGAAATTAGGATTTGATGATGGGATCCGATGATCATTTCTTATCTCATCAGGATCTGATGATCATTTCTTATAGCACCTTGAGCAGTTGCTTTCGAAAAGTACCATTTGGGGAAACTGATGATGAAGACCACAGATGGCCACTGAAACTACTCAATAATAAGTATTTCGTGGATTGCGATTCAATTACTTGAGTACGGATGTTAAACACTATATACATACGAGTATGGTGATGTAGAGCTGATGGTCAAGTACCAGGAGAACTCCTCAAAAATTAACGGCAATACCAATATTTTGTAAAAGGTGATAAGTTGTTGACATTATGGCTTTTGTAACTAGATAAATTTACAAACCGACCCACTAAAAAGCGTGAAAAAAAATATTTTTAACAAAAAATAGAACCGACTTCCATATCAAAACACTACAAAGCCAAAAATAACTTTAATTTCGGAAGGCGGTGTGAAAAAAAGAAAAATCCAAAACCAATAACACCGACTACCGAAATTAAAGTTTTTTTTGGCTTTGTAGTGTTTTGACATGGAAGTCGGTTCTATTTTTTGTTAATTTTTTTTTAAGAACGGGTTCGTCTTGCTTCGTTTGCAGTAGCGTTGGTATTAAGTTTGTGGAAAACTATTCAACTCCAAAAGTTTAAGAATGCTTAGCTGCATGCCTATACCTATTTATTGATTAGTTCCTCTTAGGGTGTCCAATACCCGCAGCCTGAATTAAATCTCGGTATTTGCGGGACTACGAATTTTCAATTTCGCGGGATCTCGGTATTTGCGGGATCCCGCATATTGAAAATATTCACATTTATATAAGACAAATAAAACAATGAATTAATCAACTAACTACACATTTATTCCAGTATTACTACTAGTATGAGATCAATCAAATTACACCGTTTATTTATAAAAAAAAAACAATGTATTATATTTTATCAACTAACTCCACATTTATTAACGTATTACTACTAGTATGAGATCAATCAAATTACACCGTTTTTTCTTTACAATAAACAGTAACAAATACTGAATAAAAAACTTAACTGATATTTTAGGCTACATACTTACATATACTTAGGCTACCACTGACTGAAATTCGGCTATATTAGGCTACATAAGCTGTGAAAAACGGGTGACATCGGCCCCCGCGTTGTTTGCAACACTGCCGGCCCCAAGTCCCCGAGCGATCGCGCTCGCGAGTGGTCGTATGCATGCTTTTTTTCATTCCCGCAAATCCCGAGGATCCCGCGCCCGTAATCCCGCATCATGCGGGATTGGAAAATGACGCGGGATCTCGCAATACCGAGATCTCGGTATTCCGGGATTGGACGCCCTAGTTCCTCTTTCTGTTCGAAATTATTTTTATTATAAAGGCCCACAATTGTCCTTAGCTTTAAGTGGTCTGTTACTATATATTATTATTCGAAATATAGGTTTAGATTTGCATAGCAAAACAAGGAGGAACCCACCCCATGATTATATTTTTGTAGACTTGATTATCATGATGAAATTGTGGTGAATTATTATTATCAAGAGTGAATAGGTTACTTCTAGGTAAGCGTGTTCCATCTTTGACCACATCATCGCTTACCATCAGGTGAGATGGTGGTCAAACGCGTGCCTATTCTGAATTAAAAAAAATAAAATTACATACTGTGAAGCAATTAAATTCGACCTGGTTAGATTTTTTGTGAAACTTTTAAAATGTAACCTAAATAATCTTTTTCTAGACGTATTTTCCTTTTTCTGGGTTATAATATGATACGCGTTTCAAAAATATTAGAGGCCAAAAATATAGATAAACTAAATCCTTCATGTCCGTTTGAGAATTGAAAAAAAAAGGACACCGCACTCGCCGACGAGCCCTGACGGGGCTGTGTTAAACATTATTTAAATACACTCGAAGCCCCTGGCTCAAGTATGCAACTGAGCACGGAATGATATTGGTCAATTAGACCTCTTTGCTTACCCCAGTGCATAGGACATCCATGAAGATTTCAACTGCAAGAAAAAATCGTCTTACAGTTGAAGACTTATGGCTTAAACGACGATGACGAATCCCTCCGCCCTTTATAAAATAAACCTTTGTTAGTATGAAATATGAAGAGTATGTAAAAGAAAAGTCTATATAACAAAATTTAAAAATAAAACACACAACTACACCCTTTTTTTGTCAGTTGGGAAAGTCATGGTGTGTCAGACTTCTACTGACTAAAAACCCACCCTGTTCCTTCAGCTGCCCTTAAGTTCCAGGGCCGCGGTATTGTGAGGATATAGTGTTATTGAAACAGCTGTTCTCTAGCGATTACCTTTAATTACTGACTAAAATAGTACAAGAGTGTGTTAATATATTAATAGAAGATACATTCATACATGGATAGGGTCATAGACCTTATACTATTGGTGTACTACTACACCTCAGTATCTCGTTAAAACATTCCCGCAACCCCGGCAGGCAATGGCCCTATGGGGCCCCGTCATCGGTGCTGACAGCTCCTTGAGGCGCGCGCGGAACACGACGCGTCACCGGCGCGGGCCTGGTCCTTACCGAACGGTGAGCTACCCCTGCTCGCCGTCCGCAAGCCCGCGCCTACGGTGGCCGGAGATGGGTTCGCGATCCATGACGCCCGGGGCATCTCCCGCGGCGGCTGGGGCGTGAGGAAGAGAGTTGCCTCTCCCTCGCGCGTTCGGCCTCCTCCTTCGCTAGCTTTACTGTCTCGCAGAAGGAGGCGATCGCATCCCATTGCCTCTCGCTCCGCACCATGGTCTGAACCAGGGCACACAACTACACCCTAGATTTATTAATATTAATGTAACCAAGAAGGTTTTTTTGGGTTTACAATAATGAAAATACAATACAAAACCAATACTTACCTTTAATTGCTCAGAAATAAAAATAATTACATATATAACGTAAATACTAATATATTATAATAATACAACGTAAATAAATTATCACTTATAATATGATTCCCTTGGACTATAAATTGTAAGTAAGAATTGCAGCCATTCCTACATACAATAATATCGATGAGTGTAATTTTAAAAGTCTTAAAGACAATTATGGAACCCTATAATACGCATAATTCGACACGCGTTTTTAATAAACAACAATGATAAAAATAACTTAAGAGTAATGCCAAAGACCAGTTCTACCATAAGATTCATATCCAAATTTTATATCAAATTTCTCAAATGTACATAATTATATCCACATAACAGAGCATGCAACCAGATTTGCAATGCAACGTGTATGCTATGCGAATCATTGAATAGCATTCCAATTAACGGATTGACCTTGATGTGGGATTCGATATTAAATTGCTAACATTGTGATTACGTATTACAAGAGCTTATAGATAAAATAAAGTTCTACATGTATCTCACGCATTCATAGAATTCATACTTGCCCGTTAATCCCATAGGGGTAGGCAGACACTAAGGTAAAAGCACCTATTACGGAGGTATTTCGCAACATTTGAAAGTAAGAAACAAAAATAAGCATTTGTAAGTAGTTATTTTTAAAGGTACCAAACAACTTTATCGTCAAAAGTGGAACTTACATTTTGTATTGCTGTCGAGTCTATGTTTATTTTCATGATATTTCTTATTTAAAAAAAATATTTAAATAGTCGGGTCGATTTTCCCTAATACGGAGGTATGATTATGGTCAGAGCCTATTACTGCGGTAGACTGCTCCTAATACGGAGGGTCAGAAATTATATTCATTGAAGTTCCGTACAAATAATATTTATTAAATAATATAAATGTGTTAGTAAAGTTAATTTTAAGTATTTCATTCATTGATCAGTGATTTGATTACATTGATTCACTTTTAATGAAATTACACAATATATATATTACAATATATTATAGCATAACCGTGCATTCACACACACGTTTTAAAAAGAGTTTTGGGTTATTAAAATAAGGTTGATTATCTCATGTTAAAATACAATACTTTTTATTCCTGAATTTCAACGGATTCCGAAGGAATTTAAGAATAAATAAGTAGTACTTAGTGTATTTTTACACGCGTTTGTATAGCGTTCACTGATTTTAAAGAATTAAAAATACAAGTTTATTTAGGAATCCAGTTATATTGTTTAAAAGTAGTTATATTATTTAAAAAATAATGACGAACAATAACAATCATCTAAAATCTTTCAAAACTCAACAGTTCGTAGAGGAACAAAAAGTTAAAAAAATAATGACGTATTTACAACATCATTTTAAATCTCAATCTTTAAAAAATTAACAATCCGTAGAGGATAGTAAAAACTAACTAAAGTAACTGAAGTTTTACACATTATGTACTTAACTTATAAAAAGATCTAAAAAAAAACATCTAAATAACATAATAAAAAGGAACTGAAAATAATTACTTAAGTAATGGTAAGTAAACTTAAGGTAAGTGAAGGTTTAGGCTCAATTCAGGCAACGGTGGCGGCGGCCGGCAACAGCACGAAGAGCACTTTCAGCTTTGGAAGAATTTTAAACGTTATCAACATTATTTTAAAGACTAGTATCGCTGATACTGATCAAAACTGCCAGCTGTCGACAGCGGCCGCCGCATCGGACACCGACAGTTTTATCTTTACAAGCGATACTGGTCTATAAAATAATGAAGATAAAGTTTAAAATTCTTTCAAAGCTGAAAGTGCTTCGCGCTGCTGCTGGCCGCCGCCACCGCTGCCTGAATTGAGCTATACATGATATTTTTTGACACTGCTGGATGTCGTTGCATAAAACCTAAAAACCATTTTTTTCCTGGAACTCCATCTTTAAACGGATTAGGGCGCTGCAGGTTTTCAACTATTGATGAAAATGCTTCAGCCACTTGCACATTAGTACTTATAACACTTGCGTTTCTTTCTGTCCATATTGTCTGAAAAACAAAATAAAAATTACGCAGATTGCATAAATTTAAATAAAAATATTTACATAAATTTAAAAGTTTTTATCACTTTTGGTTTTATCAAAAAAAAAACTTGCATATTAAATTAGAATCCACAAAAAAGACACAAAACTTTTTATTTATCTACGCAACCCTAAATCTTATAATTTTATGTTCTATGAATAGGGCCGTAATAGGAGATCATATAACCTAATACAGAGTTACCTGGAAATAACTACCACCGCAATAGGAAAACTACTCGTGTTTTTAATAATCCTAATTCTGACCCATCAAAATTTCGATAAACAAAAGAGTGTAAATGCTTAATCAAACGATAACAGTTTTTTGGCTCAGATGTGTCAAACTCAAGTCAACAGTTATAAAAAATAAATGATTTGTGATAAATTAAAATACACCTTCCTATTTTTACCCCTTCTAAGAAACCAACATTTTGTACTCAACAGTTTTCATATTTAACTAGATTTCTAATAAAGAACACATACCGCAGAATATGGTTTCTAATTTATGAGATTAATAATTATTTCAACTAAACTTGGAACTAATTCAATAAGTTAATAAATTGAAAGTTATAAACAATTAAACATGCTCAGTATTTTTCCTATTTCGGAGTTATGCCACCGTATTAGGATTAATCTATAAAATTCGTATCGTATTACGGCGGTATTTTATTTCTTATTTTTTGGCTAAAAATGAATTACAAATATGAAACAAGCTATTTAAATAGTAGGTGTAATAGTAGGAAAATGCTATAAATAATACATAAACAAACTTGAACGGCTTATTAATACGAAAAACTTAGTTTATAAATATTAGTGTACTTACTTTTGTTGTTCCGCGTTTGTATGGAAACGCCTCTCACGTCGATGCCGTTACACAGACTGGTTGATTTTGTTGTATTGTCTATGTGCTATACTTTCAGACATCAGTTAGTCATGAAGTAATAAATTTGGAATATATAGTTTACGTTTTGGTGTACTTAAACTGAATAAAACAGGAATAAAACTCGAAAATAGAAATACCACCGTAATAGGAAGCGATTTTGACTACCGCCGTATTAGGAGCTTTTACCTTATATACTGTATATCATTTTATACCTGCTCGAAAATAATATGGTGTATTGTGTAAGTGGAACAGAAGCCATACACGAGAATATTTGATGCGCGACGGCACCTACCTATCGGCCGGCTTTATGGAATAGAATCGCGCTATAAATACATACATTGATAAATTCTGCACATTTAGTAGAGTGCGTATAATTTGAATTTCAATATTTTTTTTTAGATTTGTGCTTTTATTTTTCTATTATTAAGTTTACTTCAAATGAGTGGTTTTTTTTTCAACGTCATAGGCTTCTACTCCATTCACCTATTAATTATCCCCTATTTTTTGGTATAAAAAGTCATCCGGTATAATACAACATAGTGATAATTAGGGTTATAAATTCTTGTTACACTTTGCCAAGCATGACTGATACATTTGTTTATTCAAATACATTTCCGCTGTTTTCTTCAAGACAGTTTAATTCTTTCTCCAGAGTTCGTTGAATTTCATTGAATCGGCGTTCTTTTTGTGGTTGCCATTGTTAATTCTAGCGGTCAGGAGTTGCATTACTTAAAAAAGTGTATCCAGATTTTCCTAAAAAAAATTAACCGACATACCTACCACTACTGTTATTTAAGGCTATAATGATGAAAAGTATGGCTTATCTTCAATGCTTTCATTGTAGAGACTATGAGGAACTAGCTTTCTACCCAAGGATTTACCCACAATTCATCATTTTTTTATTTTGTTTATTTATTTATTTTCTCCCACAAGATACATAAAACAAAATTTCTTTAAACAATTTTTTTTTGGTAGGGCGACAGGAGCCCATACTAAGAAAACTTGTGTTATGGGTCTCCTGGCCACCTTAACCCAGACACATTACAGAACAGGTCAAATTGGAAACTTAGAATTAAGGGAGTGTGTTAGATTTGAAAACGTTTTCGTGCATGTGTGAGTTTATGTGCATTTGAGTGTGTTTGTGTGTGTGTGTTTGTGTGTGTCATGTGCTAGTATGTGTGTACCTTTACCTCAAAAGTCTCTGTGTTTATTAAGTAGTCTTTCTGTCTCCTCATTCTTAAGCCCAAGAAGCCATTTAGTGATCTTCCCTTTACATTCCCTATTCGTATTGGGATAGATATTATGCAACTCATTAGCCAAGTTATACAGCCATGGTCCTTGAAAGAAGGAGAAATAACCGCTGAAGGCTGTTCTGGATGGTGCTGCATGACATACTTGGAAGTTGCGGCGTCGGGTTAAAACTGGGTTATTATAATTGTACAGTAATAGTTGGTGCTGTTTGAGGATAACGGAGAGAATATACAGTTGCCTAACCGACAAGACCTCCGCCAGATTGTATAGTTCTGACGTTGGGAATAGTCTCGGTTTTAATAGACAAATTTTGAGTATCATCATCATCATCTGCTTGCCTTTTCCCAACTGTGATGGATGTGATGGCTTCCGATCTAACCGGATGCAACGGAGTATTAGTGTTTTACATGGAGCGACTATCTGACTTCCCCAACCGAGTAACTGGGTAACACGATACCTCTTAGCCAGACCAGTATCAGATTTTCCGGCTTCAAACTACCCGGAATGACTGTCAAAGATGACAGCCGGGACCTACGGTTTAACCACGTTAAGCCGTTGGACCCTGACTGTTATTATGATTTGTTATTATAGTGGAAGCCGTACATAGTTGGGATATACCTAAATAGATGATGTAGGTAGGTTCAGCGCTCTGCCTGCTTTATTTAAGGCAGGTGGGACTCCGGGGTCGCAGGCGTTCAGTGTGGGGTCTCTGTCCGCCTACCAAGTGATCCCTGGAAAGACGGTGGCACAGTGATCACGTGCCACCATGCACAGCAAGACTCAGGGGAGATCCCTTTACAGTCTCTACAGAGATGTGCCTTAACAAGCGTTGCACAGAGGAGGCTCCGGTGTGGTCTTTTTAGAGGTAACGGGGCCTCTTATATGTGCTGATGGTGATCACCGGGGTGGTTTTAGTGAGGTAAGAATCCCACACTCCCTGGTCTTTACCCCGAAAGTCCAGGCGTCTTTTGAAGGTTTCCCTCCGATAACAAAAAAAAGGTAGGTTCAGCGCTAAAAGCGGGATAGGTATCTAACAGTCAGACACACAAACTGTTTTCTTTGTCATTTATATTATTAGTATGGATGCATTAATATGTATTCTTCTTTAACGGTTTTCCTGTCAGACCCAACATTCACTTTCATACTCGTACAAATGTAGGTAAGTATAACAGATGAATGATGGTACAATAAGACTTGCAAAGGCTGACGGGTTTTCAAAGGAACTATTTGCTAAAGGGTCGGAGGAGGGGAGGGGGAGGGGACTTTTGTCAAGAACAGACTTGGAAGACTTTATTTGGATGAGCTTTGTTAGTGAAGTTGCACACCGTGATGAATGAGGGCGTCCTTGCCGCACACCATGTTCCAGGCACACTAATCATCTGACTGGAATTTACACGATAAATTATAATCTCGAAAACTAAACATTAAATGCTGCAATTTAATTTATTTATTTATTGACACACCAGTGACATAAATTCAACTTAAACTAAACATGATTTGTAACAGATATTCTTGTATAATATGAATAATAATGTATATTGACGGCGTGCACATCACTTGCATAACAAAACAAAAGAAACATTACAATTTGAAGGAAAAAATGTTACACAACTTACGAATTAAATCAAGTTTGAGTCGCTTCGTTCTCGCACTGTATCAGTATAAAATAAAGAATCATTTTTAATTTTTATATTGAGCTGGTATCCGCAAACCCACGACCATGCGCGTATTTTTAGTATGAGTTATTGAATTATTGTTAAGCTTTCTATAAAATCAGGTAGCGTAATTTATTAAAGTTATGAGTATGTATGTAAGTATGTATATCGGTCAGTAACCGCAACTGCACGACCATGCGCGTATTTTGCATATGATATTGCATATGGATTCTAATGTGATAAACCTATTGAAACATTTAAAATAATACATTACTAGTGCTAACCCCTTCAACTAAGCTAAATATTTTAGTGTCTGGACTTCTGGAGTGGGATTACGGCAATATTGTAATGGGTGGATTACAAAACGTTGACATCTCGATCTCTAGTCCGCCACCTTGGCCAATAGAGTATTGATGCTATAACAGAATAAAATAGCTTGTTGTGAGATTTTAACAGATAGCATTTTTGCTTTTATACGTACGTATTTAAATGTTATATGCTTTATTCATATTTGATTAGTGTATGTTATATGAGCAAGGATCAATTATATACAGGGTTAATTGTAAAACACCGAAAACCTCTCGGGACTATGTTACTAACATCATAATAAACAACTTTTGTTCTATGACTTTTAAAAATTCGTCATATTAATATCACCAGATTTTCATACAAAAATAAAAATATTTAAATTGAACGCCCTAAATGTTACAGAGTCTATGCGAAACAAAAGAAAGTGATAGTATAAGTCGTTTTCTTTTACTTCGCGTAGACTTTGTAACATTTAGGGCGTTCAATTTAAATATTTTTATTATTGTATGAAAATCTGGTGAACTAAAATATGGCGAATTTTTAAAAGTCATAGAACACAAGTTGCTGATTATGATGTTAGTAACATAGTCCCGAGAGGTTTTCGGTGTTTTACAATTAACCCTGTATATTTTTTTTAAATTATAAGCTTTAATGTCCTCAATCTGCAAATCTAGTTATCGCAATATCTGTAAAAATGTATTTATTTTTAAATACGTTGCAAAAGATATTTGTAGTTCACCTCATCATGAAGTATCCTGTTATATAGGTACCTACTCGCATTTCACCCGTGCCTTCGTCTGCATGTAACAGTTAGTAATAATCATTCGAAATAAATTATAGTCTATTCCACTCACAAATAATGCACCTTATTATCAATCAAACAGTTTTTAGAAATGTATCACTAGTTCCGGAGGTTACCCCTCTATACAAACTTACAAACAAATTGTTCCTCTTCATGATATTAGTATAGATAAAGAAATAAAAATTGTTAAATTATCCATACTAATATTATAAATTTGAAAGTAACTGTCTGTCTGTGTGTTACCTTTTCACGCCTAAACCGCTGAACCGATTTAGATGAAATTTGGCATGGGAATAGTTTAGGACCCTGGGAAGGACATAGGATAGTGTTTATCCCGAAATTCTTACGGGTTTGGGATTTACGCGGGAACCCCCTTCCACGCGAACGAAGTCGCGTGCAGAAGCTAGTATTCCATAAGCCAAAAACTTCGTGTAATATGAGTTAGGTAGGTACTATCATTATGTGAGAGCCTGCAAAGGTTCTCTCATACCAATGCATGAACTGCCATAGCATCTCATCATCAAAGTTTATGACAGTAATCAGGTAGGCTGTATCAAGAGAGCAACCACTTTAGGATACGTGACGCGTCTTGGCTCAATCGAACACGTTGCGTATGGAGACGAACACGTTTCTCTGAGTTTCCGAAGCCGAACTCGGAATTTCTGGCTTTCTGAGCTCGTGTACGCCAATTTTAGTAATCTCTCTCTCTTACTAACAGAGCTTGTGTACGCCAGGATTGTTCGTTGCATATCGCACACGGCGTTTTATTAGATGAGTAGTTGAGACCAATTTTTGCATAAAACGTAGCCTATTTACAAGCTATTATTTAACTATATGTATGATCGGGTAAAAAATTGCAAATGAATTTAAAAGCCACCCGATTACGATGAAAATTATCTAACGCGTTAATTTTCGATAACGCTGCATGGTGAGTAATCGAGATTTCTTCGTGCCTCGGAAAGTCTCGGTTATTTATACTAATATTGTAAAGCGTAAAAGTTGTTTATTTGGCGCGCTAATCTTCAAAAGTACTAAGTTGAATTGGATGAAATTTGGTACGAAAGTAGCTTAAGACTTGAGGAAAGTTATATGCTACTTTTTACCCGACTGAAAAAAGAAGGGTTATGCTTTTATCCTGATAAATTCCATGGGAACGAAGTCCCGCGCGACTGCTAATTTGGTAATTCGATGATTCTCAAATGTGCCCGCTCTTGACCTCGATCTCGCCTGATGGTAAGCGATAGATAAGGTCTGCGATGGAACGAGCGAGCCCAGAAGATGCCTGTTCACTCTTCCTTTAAAGGCTGAAAGGTCCTAAGTGGCAGGGAACACAGAAGACGGCAGAGAGTTCCACAGCTTAGCTGTGCGCACAATAAATGTGGAGGAGAAGCGCTTGGTACTAGACGGTATATCAACCAACTGTGAATGGTACCTACGAGTATCATAGTTGGGAAAAGCCTAAACAGACGATGATAAATGAATCCCACCAAAACATCCTGTAAAAAATTAGCCAAGTCTCGCCTAAGCTGCTTGTTTCTCTATAAAAAGTAATGAAATCTCTAAGCAAAGCGAAGCCAAGTCTAAGGATCTTTACTGCGATTTCCTTATTAATATAGTTAGATTTTATGTAACCCGCCGTTGAACATACTCTATGCACTTTTACTAGTTAATACATCGAAGTCAATGGCCAAGTCACATAAAATCTAACTATATTAATAAGGAAATCGCAGTAAAGATCCTTAGACTTGGCTTCGCTTTGCTTAGAGATTTCATTACTTTTTATAGAGAAACAAGCAGCTTAGGCGAGACTTGGCTAATTTTTTACAGGATGTTTTGGTGGAATTTCACTTCTTTTTGCAGAAAGCTATTTTTTACTTGATTAGTTTCTTAATTATTCAGACTCCAGTTTCATATTCATTTATAAGAAGGGGCTCGTCACATTGAATAACTTTTGTCAAGGCGTATTTCCATATCTCTCATAGTTCAGCTGAGCTCTTACGGACTATATATATCAGATTCTTCAGACCTTCAATTTTTAATTTCAAAAGAAAGGGCTAACCACGCTTAATAAATTATGATAGCATGACGATAATTTCAATAGTTTGTCTGGTCTGTTACGGTTTCTACTCAGGATCGTAAGGTACTCCAGATCTTCCATGATCCTAGTTTTGATAGTTTTCCCTTCATATAGGCACTAAACCCTACCTCTATGCCAAATTTCAGCTCTCTAGGTTTATGGGAAGTACTAGTTCTATTTTGATGAACAGTGAGTCTATATATGTCGAAATAGTACAACTTTGCTTTTGCATAACTTAGGAAATAAACAAGTTACAAACATGAAATTTTGTGGTTTAAGTGTGTGCTGGTAGCTTACTAGATAACGATAATTTCAGCGTTCTAAATCTATCCAGAGGTCCCCAAATAGGGGCCTGAAAATACGCCGAAATGGTTCCAGAAAAGGATGGTACGGCAGTGTTTGCTTTGCGGTCGACTTGGCGGGGGCACTGCCGTGCCCCCAGATATGGCGTTCAATATGGTGGACGACCCAAAATGGCGGACTAGTTATTTTTGTGAACTATCATGATACAGGTATGAAATAAAGGGGTTTTCTGAATTTAATACAAAAATATTTAAATAACTTGTATTTTACTTTTGATTTATTCAAACTATATTGGTCACAAGTATGAATACCTATTGTATATTGTAACAACTATATCGTCATGCGAACTAACAAACGTGACCACTCCTGCTCGAATCAATCAATGTACTGCTGAGTTATCATTAAATAAACACAGCGCGCGATGATAAATTTAGTACCTAATGCGTCGTACTGCGGACGACTACAGCTGTATTGCAGTCAATGACGTATGCACTTTCCAGTATTCAATAATACCGACAGTTGCTATCCTTACAGAATAACGAACTGTGTTGTTATAACACACATAATACATATTACGTTACGTAAAGATTTCGCGCCATATCATATACATATAGATTGATATACATATATGTAGAACTAGCAGTAGCGCGGGTCTAAGCTCCCCGGGCCTTTATCATGTTAAAAATATCACCTTCTTTTGCAGCTACTTCCATAGCAAATTTCATCGAAATCCACCTAGTACTTTCGAAGATTAGCGCGTTCAAACAAACAAACTTTTCTATATATTACTAGCTGCTGCCCGCAACTTCGTTCGCGTGGGTGGATTTCCCGCGTAAATCCCGATCCCGTGGGAATTCCGGGATAAAAAGTAGCCGATTCTCAGACCTACTGAATATGCATATAAAATTTGGTAAAAATCAGTAAAGCCGTTTCGGAGGAGTAAGGTAACTAACATTGTGACACGAGAATTTTATATATTAGATTACAATATTAGCATAGCTTCACATACCCGCACTGAGCCCGCCTGTTGGACTACAGCCTTCATAGACAGAACACCTGTGTCTCAGCAGTGAAAAAGTAGTAGGCTGAATTATTATTATTATAGACTAGCTTCTGCTCGCGACTTCGTCCGCGTAGAAGTCGAAAATATTCCACGGGATCCCGTCCCCGACTTGCTTGACAAAGATTATAATAGCTCGGCTAATATGCATGATATCAAGATAATTTATAGCCTATAGCACTCGGGGAAAATGCAGCTACATGTAAGCGAAAGAATTTTCAAAATCGGTTCGGTAGTTTCAGAGATTACCCCCTACATACAAACTTACAAATTTTACCTCTTTATAATATTAGTATAGACTAGCGACTTTGCTTGGTTTCATACTGCGAATCCCCATAAAATCTTAGTAGATTATACAGTGACACCTGGTATCATCGGCAAAGCGCAGAACCATTTACATAAATTTAGTATATGGCGCCAGAGTAACCTACTAACAGTAAATGTAAAGAACTGCGGGATACATTCCCCACGTAGTGCGTATGACCATATACAATTCTCTGGTAAGGTCTCACTTAGAGTATCTTACAGAAATATGGGCATGTGCTGCAAAATATAATTTAAAAACCCTTCAAATTTTCTCAAAACAAGGTCATTAAATCATTAGTTAATTAATCTAAATTATTTAACCTGCGACAGACGTACACTTACACCATGTGCATACTGGTGAAAAAAGTACTATTTGGCAAATACAATCTGAAATACAATTTACCAAAAGAACTTTCTATCATTGTTTAAGAAATAAAAACAAAATAAAATTAAAAAGTCACAGAACAAAAATACTGGTAAGAGAAGTATTACGTACCAAGGAGCCCAACTATATAATGATTTACCAAACACCATTAAAGAGTGTCAATCGATTACTGTGTTGAAGACTTTGTTGAGGAAATATGTAGGTATATGATGAAATTTATTGATACCGTTCGATCTCTGTACATATGTAAAAATATTGTAATAGCTATAAGTAGTTATAATTAGTAAGTTAAGCTGTTGAACCAAGTTCTTAATGAGTAATAAATAATCATTAAACCTAACCTTTCCCATGAATTCTTCTATCCATTGGTGAAAACCAACCACTGGCAGACGTGGCAGGAAAATTTATTTTAAAATATGCGAGGATTTCGTCAATGACTGAAATGACAGACGTTTCAGGCCAAAACAGCTTTAAAGACAAATTCAAAAATTAATTAAATATTCCCTATTCAAATTGAAAAGATGTCGGACTTTTGATCGAAAGGTAGTGGGTTGGAACCCCACCCATTACGCTATTACATATTGCCCACTCCATACACAAGCATATTTAGCTTAGTTAGAGGGGTTAACAAGATTGCTAGAAATGTGAAATAATCCACCTCTAAAAAAAATTTAAGTTGATTTACTAAGAAAATGCTTCAGCCGAGTCCTTCAGGCTAGAATAGTATCTACAGGGATAAATGCATATGCTCTTCGCTCGGTCACCATGGACGAATGTTGCTTCACTCGACCACGGAGACCGAATGCCAAGTGCAACGCTGCAGCTCTTAAGTTATAGCGTTGGTTACGGTTTATAGAGGTAGGTACAGGCCACCGCGACTGCGCGATAGGCAGTTGTCTCACTGATCACTGATCATTTGTCTATCCAATTTATTAAGTCTGTAAGCGTTTTAGGCTATGTTGGCACAATAGTCTTATAGGGGCTCTAAGTTTAAGTTATAACAGCTCTAAGTGTAAGTTCAAGATTTCTTATCGTTCATGTTTTATATAGAATTCTTTATAAGATAGCATCATTTCATTGTTAAATTAACATGTTTGGGAGTCAGTAACTAACACCTACTATTATAGACACCTGCTCTAAAAATTGGCCAAGTGCGAGTCGGACTCGCCCATGAAGGGTTCCGTAGTAACTATAATAAATATAATATACTTAATACATTTATTTGAAAAAAAAACAAAAAACCTTACAAATTTCTTAAAACTAGCTTATTTCCTTTTTTTACAACTACGCTAAATAACATTGTTTTTCATAGTATTTGTATGAATTACAAAGTTATATTTGCGGTTTTAGAAAATATGCTGTATCTTATAAACTATTGACCCGATTTCGTTCAAACTAATTTTGGTTGAAAGTTTACATTAAGATCTACAGACATGTATTTTTTTTAGATTTTTCACTCCATTATTATAGAAGTTAGAGGGGGGGGGGACACACATTTTACCACTTTGGAAGCTTATATCTTTTAAACCATTGAGTTTATGAAAAAGTGGTTTTAGAAACCCTTATATCATTTTTAAAGTTATGTCTATAGATACCACACACGTATAGGTTTCATGAAAAAAATATTTTCAGTTCTAGTTCTATGTATGGGGACCCCCCTTTATTTTAAATATTTTTTAATTTTTTTTCTTAAAATCGGAAAGCGGTTCACAGAATACGTCTACTTACTAAGTTTCACATGTATAGTCTTAATAGTTTCGGAATAAAATGGCTGTGACATACGGACGGACGGACAGAAAGACAGACGGACAGACATATCGAAACTATAAGGGTTCCGTTTTTTGCCATTCGGCTACGGAACCCTAAAAAGTACCAACAACTGTGTTACCTTTTTTAAAGAAACATTTATCTTGGTTGTCACCATTTATTTTATTTTAACTATTCAACAATCTAAAAACATAGTTATTATTTAAAGTAAAGAAAATATCTACATTTGTTTTACTTTTGTATAATCGTAACACAAAGTAACTGCGACTTCACGATTTTCAGTCCAATATGAATTATGTTCTAAACAATATACGAGTCTAAAGCCTAATAGTATACTTAGTAAAGCTTTTTAAGCTTAACGAATTTGTAATTGCAATAACACAGTGCTATTAACTAGAATACATTTAATTTTGCGTTCAAACCCAGATATGTATGTAAACTTATCTGTGTACATAATAACAATTTATTGTAGTGACTACAAGGAAATTACAAAATGTAACGACAATTCTACTCCCTTTTTATGGTTCCGTAGTCGACAAAGAACCCTTATAGTTTCGCCATGTCCGTCCATCTGTCCATGCGTTTGTCCGTACGTCTATCCGTCCATCTGTCCGTAGCTTAGCTCAGAAACTATTGGTCCTAGAATACTGAAATTTGGCATGGGTATACATAGTAATCACGCCGACAAGATTGTAAATTAAATCATAAAAAAGCAGTGTGGTATCGTTGGATAGATCGTTCAAACCTAATGGGAGTGTGGGGTGACCAATGTTCGATCTAGTGATCCGTTTGCAAAATATTAAGCTGTAAAGTGATAATTTTCGTTAGGGTCAAGTTTAACCCTACCTACCAATTAGTTGTAGGTAGGAATTCACAGTCACAGTAATGGTACCTACATATAACGAAGTTAAAAGGAAAACTATCAGACCTAAGTTGGCTTCACAAATTTATAACCACCAACCAACTGTAGGTTATTCCTTCTACTCGCTTTCGGACAAGTTCTGTTAAAAAATATATTATTTATTGTTTATAGGCTTGCGTTTGACCACCATCACACCTTATTAGTCTGCTTCCCATACCTCCTCGCTCCGGACCATGCATTGAACGGAACACAGTGAAGGTTTGCCCAAGCAGAGCAAACCTCACAGTGGTGACACCCGGGCGTTTCCTCCCGACGAATCCGACACAGGTAACTTCCGAAATAACCGTGTCCAGTGAGGACCCGCGTCAGGCGGAAAGTGAAGACGCCACGACGCCTCGTTAGCCACTCCTCAAAGAGGGACTTACCGTCGCTATTGTGGCGTGCCCAAAGCTTATGTGCTTGGCTGACCAAATAAAAAAACAAGAACATTCTGCTGTAATTTATAAAAAAAAAATAGCTTTGCATTCCTGAAGTTAAACTATGCCAAATTGTATACTCCTCCGGGCACGCCTCTTCACCTCAAACATTTTAATAAGAGAACTTTTCTTCTTGTTTTAAAAGTTTGTTATTCGGAGTTTAAAAAATATGTAGTTTATTCAAACCTTATTTCAAAACTCCTGTGTTTAATTTGTTTTCGATGTAGTTTACATATTTTAAAATGACTTTGATTACTTCGATATATTAGGGTGGGTCGCATTTTTGGTTTCTAAGCAAATTGAACTGCTCTAGGATATTTAACCTACGTGGGGCATACTTGATAATAAGCGGGCTTAACAATATTTACAATATCCTTCAGAACTTCCATTATTTAATGGAGTGACTTTGCGATGTTTATTTTATCTACACCAAAAAAAAAACAGTACTTTATTTCCAGAACCCATAACCACCATAACAACTTGTAGATAGTCACTTAACAATACATAGATGAATAAAGTACCACGTTTTTTAGGGTTCCGTAGCCGAATGGCAAAAAACGGAACCCTTATAGTTTCGACATGTCTGTCCGTCTGTCTGTCTGTCCGTCCATCAGTATGTCACAGCCATTTTATTCCGAAACTATTAAGACTATACATGTAAAACTTGGTAGGTAGATGTATTCTGTGAACCACTTTCCGATATTAAGAGAAAATTTTAAAAATATTTAAAATGAAGGGGGCTCTCCATACATGGAACTGAAACTGAAAATATTTTCTTTCATGAAACCTATACGTGTGTGGTATCTATAGACAGGTCTTTAAAATTATATTAAGGTTTCTAAAATTACTTTTTCATAAAGTTATTCGTTTTAAACATATACGCTTCCAAAGTGGTAAAATGTGTGTCCCCCCCCCCCTCTAACTTCTATAATAATGAAGTGAAAAATCTAAAAAACCATATGTGATCTTAATGTAAACTTTCAACCAAAATTGGTTTGAACGAGATCGAGTCAGCAGTTTTTGAGATACAGTATATTTTCTAAAACCGCAAATATAACTTTGTAATTCATACAAATACTATAAAAACAAAGTTATTTGGCGTAGTTGTAAAAATTGTAATTAAGCTAGTTTTAAGAAATTTTTAAGGTTTTTTTTTTTTTCAATTAAATATATTTAGTATATTATATTTATTATAGTTACCACGGAACCCTTCATGGGCGAGTCCGACTCGCACTTGGCCAATTTTTATGTGAGGGAATCGGCCGTAAATGAGTAAGTAAATGACATTCATTTTTCCAAATTGGTTATTAAATAATACTCACTTATACACGTCATTTCTTTTTCATAAATTTAAAAAAGATAAAGCTGGTGTTTCTGACTGACTACCTGAGAATAAACACCAAAGCAAACTCAGAGGTCAGTCCTTTTTCATAAGTCCATATAATCTGTACTGTTCAAACCAAATGAAAACGTATACGTTAATGTCTGAAGTAACTCACCACGCAGTTCTAGAACTACTAACTAGAACTAGTGCGGATTGGTGATCTTCTGTTTAGCATTGTGTTAATATCCCATGCTGTTAAATGTATGTGCCAAACTCGAATTTATTAAAAAATTGCCCAAGTGCAAGTCAGACTCGCCCATGAAGGGTTCCGTAGTAACTATGCCAAAATAACTTTGTATTTCATAATGTTTGTATGAAATACAAAATTATATTTGCGGTTTTAGAAAATGTTCTATATCTCTAAACCTGTTCACTCGATCTCGTTTAAAACAGTTTTCGTTGAATTTTTCATTAAGATCTACAGTAATTTTTCTTTTTTAGATTTTTAACTCCATTATTATAAAAGTTAGAGGGGGAGGACACACATCTTACCACTCTGGAATAGTGTTGCCCAAATTCAAGACCACGACGAGACAGCTCAATACACCTGGTCTCGGTCTTGGTCTTCGTATTGCGCTCCCAGTCTTGGTCGTGGTCTTGCGCAAGAGTCTCGCAAGTATATTTATATAAATTTGTATATTTTTTTTTATATATTTACCTGGGTATGCTACTTACTGCATCCATGTACGTACTTAATAACTATTAGAGTACGACAGAAGTTGATAAACCAACATTTCTAATCTTAATTTTTGGATGTGGGTCATTTTAAAACACAAAATGCGCGACGTGACGGTCACTTATTTGATTGGTATTGTAGACAATTTTTACACATTTCAAATGTGTTAAAAGTTTTTACAATATATCGCAAATGGGTGCGCAGCGCGGCGGCGACGATTGTATGCGATATCAATAGAAGCGCATGTATCTTGACCTTGTTCTTCCGAATAGATGAGAACTTTCTTTGACAGGTTATAGTATCCTTAACCTAACCTCAATTGAACTCAAGAGAAAATCAATTGTCATTAATTACTTCAGTACCTACTTATCTTAACGAAAATAAAAATTACGAGATGGGTTTATGTGTATGATTACATTTAACATTTTGATGCACTGATACCTACGCTTTAAAACTGCATTATGAATCGATACATTTTTTTTACATCATATCGATATTACCTTCATTGAATATTAAATACTTGATCTCACTTTAAAATTTCAAATTAAATTGTGCGTAAACGTTACTTCAGAGTGTTTTTCCATTGATTTCTTATTTTTTTTAAACCATGGGTCGAATATTGTGTGTATGCTAAACTTGTGCGATGTTGCCAGCCCTGTATCACTGTTGGTGGTAGTAACTTTAAGCAGCACCTCCGTCAGAGCCAGCGCATTAACATCCTCATCCAGTAATCTGGCTCCGGACAAATTATCCAAACTCGGAGAACACATTAATAGCTTTTTTCAGAGCTGCTTAAGTTTAATTGTTTCCCCCGCATCGCCCGCCCTTCCCCTGTGTTTTTCCAATGTAAGTTTTCTCATTTAATAATAAATCTCTCTCATTTAATAATAATAAATTTCGATCGTAGACCTTACCTTACATTTACCATTAGGTGGGATCGGGGTCTTTGGTAATAATAAAAAAGTAACACAAACAAAACGATAGTCTGAACTAACTGCAAGACGCAAGAGCCTCGCAGGCTTAGTCTTGCTCTTGCTTAAATCTTGCAGAGTAAGTCTTGCTAAAATTAGGCGGTCTTGGTCTTGCAAAAATGTAAGAAAAATACCAAGACTGATTTTGGGCAAACTACTCTGGAAGCGTATCTTTTAAAAGATTGACTTTAAGAAAAAGTGGTTTGTAAAACCTCAATGTAATTTTTCAAGACCTTTTTTATAAATACTACACGTAACGGTTTGATAAAAAAAAAATCATTTCAGTTGCATGTCCAAGCCCGCCTTAATTTTATATATATTTTTATTTGTGTCTAAATATCGTAAAGCGGTACACAGAATACATCTACCTACCAAGTTTCACATGTATAGTCTTAATAGTTTCGGAATAAAATGGCTGTGACATACAACCAGACAGACATGACGAAACTATAAGGGTTCCGTTATTTTCCATTCGGCTACGGAACCCTAAAAAGTACCTAATTATTCTTGATGTGAGAGTATTATTGAAAAACTTTTGCCAATTCTTCGGAAAGTAAAGGCGAGATGTGATGTTTATACTTACATAAATTTTATTATTATTTCACATTTACGAGGAACTCACACCTTAATAATAACGACCGCACGGGTCGATCTTCAAAGTTAAGCAGCGCACGCCGAGGTCGGTTGCTCGCTGATGATCAGGGACGGATTAACAATTAAGCGGAGTAGGCAACTGCCTAGGGGCCCCGCATCACCTAGGGGCCCAGGCCCAGTGCACGCAACAAGAAAACATGTTTCTTCGAACGAGAATTTGATGTGCGTGTGAACTTAGGGACCTTACTGTTATCTCACAAAATACAAATCGTTAAATTTAGTAGTAGAATTAAAACAATTTTAGAACAAATCTGGGAATAAGTAAACAAATATATTAAAAACCACAGCCCTTAATGTTCGTTTCCTCAGTTCACACACGATTTGGTCAGTCAAAGTAAGAAAAGGGGCCCCGAGAATGCCATTGCTTTAGGGCCTCTGACAGGGTTAATCCGGCTCTGCTGATGATGCAGACATAAGGTCGTCAAGAGTGCAGATGACGGGGCATGCAGAACAAGATAGAAGGTGGGCTATGTATAAAGGTGCCAATAAAGGAGCCAGTGCGAATGCGGTACTTCTGAGCAAAACATGTCCCATCTTCTGGAGTATCCTAAGATGTGCCCAAATACGTGCACCTTTAACGACCTTATAAACTAACAGGCCTATTGGTCTAGTGGTCAGTGGCCCTAACTGCTATGCGTAAGGTCGTGGGTTCGATTCCCACTCAGGACAAATGTTTGTGTGATGAGCACGATCATTTGTTCTTTGGCTGGGTGTAATTTATCTATAATATGTATGTATTTAGAAATATATATGTATGTTTATCAGTTGTCTAGTACTCATAGCACAAGCTTTGCTTAGTTTGGGACTAGATGGCGTTGTGTGAAAGTTGTGGAAAAAAATTACTGAGGCCGCGACTAGTAGGGCTACCTACTGGGCCCAACATAATATTTAAATGATAACTAGGTACCATCGATTCGAAGAAAAAGAAGAAGTCTTTTATTTATACTAATCAAAAACAAAAGCACTTTAAATACACGATATTTCTAAACTGCTTATTGCTATGGACACATTGATAAGTAGTGATTCATTAAAATTGTCTTATGGAGTTTTTTTTTTCTAATTCATCTAATCCTAAGTTATTGAGGTCCTAAAGATATTTACTTTTGATGATACTTATGTGGCTAGCTTAAGGTGTACCTTTTTTTTTTTAGCTTGGTAAAATTATCAAATAAGTCCTCCCACCCCGGGCAGGGTGGGAGGGACTGTCAGACTTTTACTGTCTAAAATCCACGGTGTTCCTTCATACATACATTTCAGATCTGAGCCATCTTGGGTAGGTACGCAGTCTGTTGAGGCATTTCCAAGCCGGCCACGGCAACACGTACCCAGGTGGTAGACTCTCACATGGTTCGATGAAGCCATCAGTACGTCGATTCTGTAAAATTCGAACAACAACTCGCATCTCACATAGATATTCACTGTCACTTCGCTTATGGTTCAAAGTGACCTTGAGTTTGCATTCTGTAAACAGCGTCGAAGTGACGGAGGAATTATCGTTCCGAATGCCACTTCTCACGTCATCTCATACTTCATCTGTCAAAATCTTTAGTTCAACTCGCTGACACGCTCGCAAGGGTAGCGCTAGTGTAAATTCGAATTAACAACCGAGTTTTTAGAATGCCAATCAATAAACTCACAGCGGATTCAGATTCGAAGTTTAGAATGAAGTCTTACAGAATAACACAGCAGGTGGATAAAGACGTTCCCGCCAAACATCACACCTTGTTGTGGACGCGTTGCTATTAGCTGGGCTAACTGGACTAAGACACCCAAGAATATGACATGAATCTCGGAATCTCGGAATATCGGAATCTTGGAACGAGAGTTCCGATATTGATATTCCGATACTGGGTGACCCAATATCGAAATTAGACAAATTTTTATATCCTACAAAATGCTTGACGCTTTGTTGTTCTATGGTTGTTCATTCTAGTTTGTATTTTAAGTACATATTTTGGTACATAATTATGTATATTTTTATTTGGAAATAAAGTTACATGGTTGTTCTAGAAAACATATTACCAAGAAAAACAAGATTTTAAAATATAAACATACCTAGTCTTTTATTTCTGTTGATTTTTTATTTTCAATTATTTATAAGTAATTTAAACTACCGAACTCAGAATCAACAAAACTTCTTTAAGTTTTGTTGAGTCCGAGTGCGGTAGTTAAATTAGTAAAAGTATAGCATAATAATATGAGAAATATAATAAACATATATTTCCAATACTTGTTATTCCTAATTAACAGCTATAAACGTGTATAAACCTTTATTTTGGTACTCTAAAACTACCTACTAACTAAACTACCTGACTCAGAATCAACAAAACTTCTAATTTAAAATGTGCAAGCAAAATCAATAATAAGGAATAACAATTATTGGTATTTCCACATTTTAAATTAGAAGTTTTGTTGATTCTGAGTCAGGTAGTTTAGTTAGTAGGTAATAAGTACAGGAAAATAATGAGATATATGTGATTTGTTTACTTAAGAAACAACAAATTTTGATCTAAATTAGGGAATAGGTACGATTTAAAAATGTTGTTTACTGTACTCAATACAACCTGATATCGAATTTGTGCAAATTATAAATAAAATGTGCAATTTCTAACGAAATAACGAATATCCAATATTAATAACGGAATTTCGATATTGAGATCTAATATCGGAAATCAGTATCGGAATTGAAAACTTTCCGATATTACATGCCCTACCCGAGAAAGCTTTTGCGGCTTTTCAGCCTCTGGGACACTGGGACCGTATTCGTACATTGGGTGGCGTGAGTCAGCTTGTAGCTTGGTCCTTTCAATGCGACTGGCTATAATCCTGTAATATGTTTCCTCGTAAATGTGAAATAAATATAAAATTTACTTCTGAAAGCACGTTAAACCGAGGGGCTTGCTTTGACAGTTATTACGTAGTCAGAGGCTAAAAATTATACTATATAAAGCTAGATTACCACTCACTGACTCACTCACTCCAAAAACCATTTTTCAAAGTCGCCTCCCTGGCCCTCTTCTCACCCCCTTTAGGCGGATCTCGGAAATTAAGAGACTTGGAACATTTTTTTTTTTCAGATTCATTTAGAGGGGCAATGCTTTAGTCGAAATAATTGTGCAACCCTCCCCCCATCACCCCAACCCATTTTTTTTTTAATTTGAATAAGCACTCGAGGTGCTTGCACCTCGCGCAACACGCGAATACTAGTCTTATTCTAATCTTACAACGGATGTCATATTATCCAGCGTCCGGGTTGTGGAAGTATAGGCAGCCGCTCCATGTAAAACACATTAGTATTAACTCAGTTGCATCCAGTAAGAGAGTTGGCCGTGACAGTTGGCCGGCCTCATCTAGTTTAATTGAAAAATAAACATCACTATTTCATTAGACTGGAAGTTAACTCAGACATAGTTGGGTAAAGATAATAAACAATGCCGCTTCGCTAAAGCCTTATTATACCTGCCTCTGCGACTGACTGCGCTCTTAGGTAAGATCTGCCTCAAGAGACAAATTTAGCTATAATCAGCTGTTGCTGTCAGGTGCATCTCTCGCAGCCAGGGTAGATAATTATAGGCATGGTATAATTAGATTATTGTTCTACTTAGTTAGACCTGCCATTCTTCATACGGTACAATGAACCGCTTTTCGCAATTCCGCTCAGTGATGATATTATCAGTGAGGAGGGAGATATTAGGAGTGAATGTGATGTAATTTATTTGGATATCATGTATATACCTAATATTCAAATAAGTTACACAAAGACTGTAGTTTCTTTTTATAAATCTTTTTTTTAAATTGAAACGACTTCAAAACATACAAAAGTACTACTGCACTAAAAAGTGAAAATTACATAATTATTTAATTAATTCAAAGAATAAAAACCGGCTTTCTTAGCCTTTCAAACCTATTCGTTTGGATTGGCACCTCTTCCTTTTTTATGAAGTCAGTTAAGAAAAGTATGGCTTTCCTACACAAATTTTAATTTATAGTCCAGGAATATTAGGGGTTTTACCTCGGAATGAGAGATAGTCAGCTATAAACTTGTATAAACCTTTATTTTGATACTGTAAAACTTTTCTCAAACCTACCTATCACAGGGTGTCCGCGCAAAGGTAAAAAATTGGCCAAGTGCGAGTCGGACCCGCCCATGAAGGGTTCCGTAGTAACTATAATAAATATAATATACTTAATATATATGTATTTGAAAAAAAAAGAAACAAAAAACCTTACAAATTTCTTAAAACTAGCTTATTTACAATTTTTAGAACTACGCCAAATAACTTTGTTTTTCATAGTATTTGTATTAATTACAAAGTTATATTTGCGGTTTTAGAAAATATACTGTATCTCAAAAACTGCTAACTCGATCTCGTTCAAACTAACTTTGATTGAAAGTTTACATTAAGATCTACAACATATGGTTTTTTTAGATTTTTCACTACATCAGTATAGAAGTTAGAGGGGGACACACACATTTTACCACTTTGGAAGCGTATATCTTTTAAACGATTATCTTTATGAAAAAGTCATTTTAGAAACCTTAATGTCAAGTTTAAAGACCTGTTTATAGATACCACACAAGTATAGGTTTCATAAAAAAAATATTTTCAGTTTCAGTTCCATGTATGGGGAGCCCCCTTTATTTTAAATATTTTTTTAATTTTCTCTTAAAATCGGAAAGCGGTTTACAGAATACATTTACTTCTCAAGTTTTACATGTGTAGTCTTAATAGTTTCCGAATAAAATGGCTCTGACATACGGACGGACGGACAGACAGACAGACGGACAGACATGTCGAAACTATAAGGGTTCCGTTTTTTGCCATTCGGCTACGGAACCCTAAAAAAACGACTTTTACACATTTATTGCAAATATCTCGTTTCATATGGGGTTTATGCTATTTTTATTCATTATACTGACTTTTGCCCGTGACTTCGTTTGCGTGAGAGGTTTTTCGCGTAAATCCCGATCCCGTGGGAATTCCGGGATAAAAAATATCCTATGTCGGTCTCCTGGTTCTACCTCCCTACCAATTTTCAGCCAAATCGGTTCAGCCGTTCTAGAGTTATAAATAGTGTAACTAACACGACTTTCTTTTATGTATACTTATAGATATATTGTAGAGGATTAAATTCTCTACAACTTTTGCTTAAAGATTTTTTATATCTTGAACCATTTTCGAGATAGAGAGCAGAGCGCGGGCAGTATATTTAGAGTATAATTCGAGATCAACCTGTAATCCCAATTAAAATACGCTGTATAAAGTTTAAATATTATTAATAAATATATAATTCTAAATAATTTGTATTTTAATTAAGTACTACGTTATAATTAATATTTTTTTTTTCAATATTTCAGTATTACCTACTCGTGTAATTATAAAGTTATTAAGGGAAATACTTTTTTAATTCTAATCTTCTTTATACTTACTAATAACTTCATAACTGAATTAAAAAAAAAAAAAAAAATTATTAATGTTTTTATTGAAAAATACTATTTCATACATTCATGAAACATTGAAATTTAAAAATTGAATAATAATAAGAACTACCAGTTTTGATTTCAATTTTCTTCTTCTCCATCGTCGTCTCTCAGTCGCTGTCAAATTTCAAATTCCTACGTGTTCTCGTCTTCAACTAACTTTCTGTCTCCAGTTCTCCCAGGATTTCGGGGTCAAAAGTACCGTCTTCATTGATATCACTCTGATATAAATAAGCATTAAAACAAGCTTGCCCATTACACTGGCCGCAAGCTAAAGAGCACTGCAGCCCTGCTTTCCTGCATCCACATCGCGAACCACAACTATTCTTGCAGTTGCAAAATATTGTGTTAAACAATTCTTCCGGAGCTGGTGGATTCATTTTCATAACAGTATTCAGGAGTGCATCAAGCATTATCCAACCCCAGTTCCGGGGTTCTAAATAATGCCCTAGCCAAGTCTGAACTTGATAATAAACACGGTTGAAATGTTGGCTGCACAGGGTTATTCACTTTTGTTAGCTTGATGAACTGTGCATAGCGAAGACGATCGATATAGTCCTCAGCTTATATATTGATTTATAAACTTTATACGGCGTGTTTTTAATCGGGACTACAAGTTGACCTCAAATGATACTCTAAATTCACTTCGCGCTCTGCCCTCTGTCTTGAAAATAGTTCAAGATATTAAAAAAATGTTTATACGAAAGTTGTAGAGGATTTAATGCTCTATAATATTTATAATGAATACAAATAGCATAAAACCCTCGGAATATATAACCTCGGAATATCAGTAGGCGCAGACATCCTACGACAGGTAGGTTTTGGGAAAAGTTTTAAGGTTCCAAAATAAAGGTTGAGTTAATAAAGCTGACTATCTCTCATTCCGAGATTCTTGCCCTCATTTGACTTATATTCCTGGACTATTAATTATTAATGTGTGGTACTTTACAATATTTTAGTAAATGAATTTTTTGTCGTAATCTACTGCTGCGTCCTATCTTTCCAAACCTCTTTATCTCGACCTCCAGCGAAGTAAGCCCCACAAAAACAGTCAGATTGATATATCAGCGTCACTTCGTTCAACCTAGAGTGCGGTGGTTTCTCAGGCGTCCAGCTAGTGACAATTCCCGCTCGCAACTACACATCTAAAAGCGAGTTCGAGTTCCTTAAAGTTCTAAGTTGAGCTACGCGATAACTGACAAATGCTTACACTGTTTGGATGAGCCTGCTCAAATCTGTGTGTTTCTATTCTTAAAAGGGCACCACAAACAAACCTAGATTGTTCTCATATGATTTGAACACTACGGATTCTATGGACTTCAAAAGAGACGTTGACCTATAAGTTTGTTTCGGTGTTTCTTCGCGGGGAAGTCAATTAGGAAACATTGGCCTCGTCTAGTTTACATTTATAAAAAATAATACGAGTAAAGAGTAATTTAAAACAAACATCATTATTTCATTTAACAAAATCCCATGAAAAACATAAATGTGAAATGAGAGCCAAGTTCAATATTATCATAAATGCCTTGGTTGTTGACTTCAACGACAAAAGAAGTGAAATCTAAATGGGTGCCAAGTTCAATGGTCAGTCCTGTTTATTTATAATAACATAAAATATCATTTATTCATATAACTTAGGAGAATATATCGTAGCCTAAGGTTTGACCTGGCTAGTTCTTATATACGAATTATTATGTTCGGTGGTTAGTTTCTACCAGCAAGCCAAATTTTCGGAATAATAAAATAAGAACCGACAAGTAACAGGTTTAGAACTTGTAAAGGCTATAATATAATTCGTATATGAAAATTAGCCAAGTCAGACCTTAGGCTACAATATATTCTCCTAAGTTATAAGAATAAATGATATTTTATGTTGTTATAAATAATTTTCATTTTGCTTCTATGATAATTTAAAAACAACCATTTTACTTATATTAGGAATTTTATTCTTAGTTTATGTTTTATGCATCTGTCAGGTTTTATTATTTATTATTGGTTACATTAGAATATTAAAAATAAACCAAAGCCCCACAAAATCGTTTACACGGTTTGTCTACGGATACAAATATGATTTACTCATGACATTATATAGTAAACCATTAACACACACTCCTCTCTTTTACTTCCATGTTATGTAATGATATTTACATGAGAATTATGTTACATTTATTACATTTCACAAAAGGGATAAATGTATCTACATTTATATTCTCGCCAAATTGTAAAGTTAAGCGAGTAAAATATAATTGTAGCAAAAAATAAATACTGTTGAATATTGAATCAAGTATTTATATACAACGTGTAACGGAAACCCCATATCTATCCAAAAGGGCTGAAGACAACATCTGGTATGGAGTCTATGCACAGTTTCAGCACAAAATAACTGACTCAAAAAATTTATACCAAATTATTGGTTTCATATATTTCTACCAGGTACCAATCATAACAAACGTGTCACAGCACTACGAGGGTCAATAACTTTCCACGTCACTTGCCAATAACACGATAATTCCTTTCGTTCTTCTTAATTTGAAAAATTCGGTCTCTGGTATCAGTGTATTGGAATTTGTAATAAGTTCTACACACGTAGACTTAGGATTATAAAACCCTTGCCATATCGTTTGTTATCATCCAAAGAAGCCATGCACTTGGTATGTATATACCCTTTAAATTACACGTTGTATATAATTTACAAATATATACCACTTTTTGAATGCTTTTGCAAATCGCCTTTTTTATTCTGATTTAAGATATATCCCTTAACTAACCTCGTTTGAGAGGTAGAAAATACCTTTTGTAGCTATCAGTAACCTTCAAAAATTACCCAGGAGCTACCACAACCATCCCGGTGGTCACCATCAATACCTAGAAGCCACCCTTGTACCTTTGTGCTGTATGAAGTTAAATAAATAAATATTTATTTTAAATATTTTTTTGAAATTATATCAAGAATTACTAATAATATATTTAAGAATAATTACTTATACACTCATATTAATAATAGTCCTCCTAGTGCACAAGTATGTGCGCAGGTACAGGCACTCTCTGTTCCTTTACTCTCATAGCAAAGCGACATGCAGACATATGACAGGCCTGTTGGTCTAGTGATCAGTGGCCCTGACTGCTATGCGCAAGGTCGCGGGTTCGATTCCTACCCAGGACAAATGTTTGTGTGATGAGCACGATCATTTGTTCTTTGTCTGGGTGTAATTTATCTATAACTATGTATGTATTTAGAAATATATATGTATGTTTATCAGTTGTCTAGTACTCATAGCACAAGCTCTGCTTAGTTTGGGACTAGATGGCGTTGTGTGAAAGTAAAAAAAAAAATCAACACTACCTGAAAGAGATCTGGCGCCTTACAAACAAATGCAGTGCCACAGTTCGAAGAAATGACATGCGTTGACGTTCTGACGTTACATTGCCCCCCCCCCCCCCCCCCAACATCGTCTCTAAGACCCCTTGACCCTTGGGTATGCTTCTTAAATCACTATGTGACATATCATTTGATTTATACGTCAAACAGCTCAGCATCACTGGCGCATTGTCCGACGGCACGCATCATCTGGCATCCCACAAATATACGTACAACATGCTTCAACGCAACGGCATATCACGCCAGATTCGATGTATTTGTATCCAAATACTAGCCACATCGCAGCCACTTCGGCATTTTGTATTTACCAACTGCAATTAGCTAGAGCGATAGCTACTGTACAAAAGTTACTACCTACTGCGTGACCACACAATTTTATTTCTGTGTTGGAAAATCATCAGTGCAGTAATTTGAATGGAAAGAGGCTGCATGGCCTTAAATTATCACTACATTAGATATTACTTAGTCTTTCAATGTTATTTTATTTCTATTAGGGATATTATCAATTGCATATCAAATAAATAATCGCCTATCAATACATACTCATCATTTATATCCTTTTTTACATCAAATAACTTACTTCTCTACAAATAAACTAAATGTTTAACAAAACTCAAACTGCAGATAATTCGAAATTATACATCACTATGACATTACTTTTTTCCTCATAATGCAATACAGTTAAATTTATTTTTGTACAAAAATACTACATACATAGCATAAATACTGACTGCACAGCAAATTTCCCATATTTCATAGCAAAATAACTATCCCAGTCGCATATTAACCAGTAAGTACAACAAAACCTGTTCATCATATTTGTCTTAATTTTCAAGAAGCCATGCTCGGCAAATTTAATGATTATTATAACAAAAAAATCCTTTTTCATCCCCCCATCTCGGAAAGAGTATTTTTGCTCTTCGATATCCGAGTGCAAAAGCCGTTTTTATCCGCTAGAGGATAAAGTAAATTGAATTTACAGTACCTAACAAAATATTACATATTACACTTAATTTAAGTAACTGTAGCAAAGTTACTTTCAATTTTTCTTAATTATACCAAGTATTATTTGTTATAATTTAAAGATTATTCTGTAATACTTACTTAGCATAATGTAGTAGTTAATACCTAAACTGAAATAAAAGTATCTTGTGAATGTAAATGTTTTTTTTTTGCATTTAGTCATTTCCTCGCTGAGGTGGGATGAAAAGTTACGTGTTGCACTCGAGTGCAAAGATTTTTCACCTCGTGCTCTTTTGATTCCCTCGCTAACGCTCAGGATTCTAATGTTTGAATCACTCGCTGGACTCGTGATTCAATTTTAGAATCCTTCGCTTGCTCGGCCATCAAAATTGAGCACGCGGTTAAAAAGCAACTTTGCAATCTTGTATAACAAATAACTATTACATTGCATTATTTCTAAAAGCAGAACAAATTAAATGAAAAAAGGTTCGCGGCTTCGCGCGCTTTTTCGGCAAATTATTTTTGAGGCAACTAAGAACTTATTGGGCGACTAACTACTTGGTTACAAAAAATAATGACTTGGCAGCTAATATTAACAGACGGATATCAAACATTGTATTATTAGCAACTATTGGTTAACACCCAGACTCAGAGTACTCCGACTCGGATAGGTTAGGTTAGAAGGCTAAGGCGTGGTTATTCGTGGTTATTTTTTTTAAAACACCCAGAAATAGGAGCCCCGCGAACCGGGCTCCGTCGATTTTGCGTAAAAACTGTTGTCGCCTAACAATAGATTCAGTTGCTACACCATAAAATCCGCCCCGCGAAAGCAAGACCCGCTTTAATAATTCAATAAATTACAATTTTGTATCTAATTTTATATTTTTTTTGCTGATCTCATTATGTGGTAATTAATAAACAATAAGACGACTGTGACTAATAAAATGCTGTTTTATTTAGAAAACCTGCTGTAAATAATATAAAAATAGAAGCTATATTTAAAAGAAAAAGAGTTAACATGTATAATGTGCATTAAGATTATTAGCTGTGCATTGATGAAAAAGCTGTGGCTTTAGGCTGTACGCTGCGAAAATAAATTGTAGTGTGTTTAGTGATATTTTGAGTTGAATATTTTGCTGTGCAATCAGTAATTTTGATGAGAATTCGGAATCTTATTGCATAGAAAAAGGATATTTTTTGATTTGCGTTTAAATACTACCCTTTCTATTAGACTGCGACAGGTCAATCACTTTTGACAGAATGAAATCTTTCGAGGTAGCTATTAACATAAAAAAACAATATTACTTTGTTTTAAAGAAATAAAGTAGAACAAGGTCTGCCGGTACAGCTAGTTTCTAATAAATAGATAATTTAGTAAGGGCTCAGGGGTTGAATTATGGGCACGCCACAATAGCGGCGGTAAGTCCCTTCTTTGAGAAGTGGCTAATGAGGTGTCATGGCGTCCTCACCTTCCACCTGACGCAGGTGCTCACGGTTGTTTCGGGAGCTACTTGTGTCGGATTCGGTGGGAGGAAACGCCCAGATGTTACCACTGCGAGGATCGCCCTGAGGACACGATGGAACAAACAGTGAAGGTTTTCCCCGCTTGGACAGAGGTCCACCGTTCCCTCGTTGGGGCGATAAGCGGTGACCTCTCGCACCCGGCCCTGGTTCAATCCATGGTCTGGAGTGAGGAGGCATGGGAAGCAGTCACCTCTTACTGCGAAGCAGTTATGCAAGCGAAGGAGATAGCAGGACGCGCGAGGGAGCGGTGGACCTCAAGGCCCTCACAGCCCTTACGCCCCAGCCGCCGCAGGAGACGCTCCGGGCGTCGGGAGTCGCAGGATGTCTCACAGCCACCGTAGGCGCGGGCCTGCGGGCTGCGAGCAATGGGTAGCTCGCCGCCCGACTGAAACCAGGCCTGTGTAGACGGCGCGTAGTGTTCCACGCGCGCCTCAAAGAGTGTCAGCAAAATTGTCGAGGCCCACAAGGGGGCCGTTGCCTGCCGGGGTTGCGGAATTGTTCGAAAGAGTTACCGCGGCCGCAGAACACGCAGGGCATATGATGGAACACGGATGAGTTTTAGTCAGTAAAAGTCTGACACACCCTCCCGCTTCACCCAGATCGGCAGGCAGTCATTAGATGATTTCTCATCCTTAAAAATAAAAAGGGGCTGAATTTTTTGTCATAAATGTAGAGTATGTTAACTGACAGAGGGCGTCCCCGTTAACCCACAATTTGCATACATGCTAAAAAAAATATTAACATTCGAAAACAATATGTTATTTTTTATATTAAAACATTCACTAAATTGTTAAATTGATACGTAAAAGAAACAATTGCGAAATTCAAATACCAAGTTTAAAAAAGACAGGACATTAAGTTTTACATTTTCAATATTATTTAAAGCTTTAATACTCGTATGACACATTTACTTCATCTGCTGTCTTATTTCACAGGTCTGAATGATGCCTATATCCAAGAAGCTATGCTGAACCGGGCTATATCCATGAGCTCCGGTTTAGACACGGCCTCAGCGCAAAACCGACGGAAATCCAGATCTAACAGGTACCTACTAAATCATATTTTAATTACAGCGCTTGCCTACCTGACCTCCACAATCCAGTTGGGTAACACATTACCCCTTGGCAACATTGGTATCAGATCTCTAGCTTATGGATGTACAGACGCCAGCACATGAAGCTACCCGAAACTGTCAAATTTTCCCAATCAACTTTGAACCTAATTTCTTTAACGATAAAGTTGAAAATCTTTGACAGATTGTTGTAGCTTGATGTGCTGGCGTCTGTACAAATAACAGCCGGAACCAACAGCGTAATATGTTTTTTGATACACGGAGGGATCTCGATATGTAAAGATAACCCATCCACGAACCGACCTCGGCAGGCAATGCTTAACCTTGAAGATTGACCCTTATGGCGTTTTATTTAGCCACGAGCTCCTCCAAACAAAATAAGGATACGATAATTTTGGAAGAAGTCACTATGACACTAGAGGAGCTATCCTATATAAGCAAAGGATATGTTCCATTTTGCCAAGAGTTTAAACTTAAGTTCGCTGCAGCGCTGAAACAATAATTAGTCGTATAACAAAACAATAAAAACACGCAGCGCTAAAGTGCTTCTAAGGTATAGTTTTCTCGCGACCAAAAGGTCGGAAGCGCCGTGATTTACGTGTCGCTTACGCGTTTTGTTCAACGTTCTGCTATAACATGTCACTTATATAGATTAAACTGCTGACTGACTACAGAAGTGACATAGCTTTATACCTAGCAATCTTCATTCGCACTCTTTTTTCATACTTTATTATTAATTGACTTTAACCTGTTTTTGTATATTTATATAATGAAACACGCGAAAATGCAACGAGCATATGTATATATGTAAGTATGACTGGATGGTAACCAGACCTCTTCACTACGGTTGTTTTGGACAAATTTTATCCAATTTTCTCTATCTTTACGGCCCAAACGTGGAAACCTTAAATAAACAAAATGTAACAAGTTATGTCTCACAATATGCAATAATTATTTTAATGTTTCAGTTTTTATCTTTTTTCGTTGAATAACCACAGCCAGTTTTTTTCTAAATGTATGTTAGATTATTAGTTAGTCTGTGTTTCCCGATAGCTATAGCCTAGGGGTTTTTAAGTCAAGAGTGAATAGGTTACTTTTAGGTAAGCGTGCTCCAACTTCGACCATATCATCACTTACCATCAGGTGAGATGGTGGTCAAACGCGAGCCTATTATCAATAAAAAATAATATTTTCCACTATAAAAAGAATTGTCAGATTATTCTACCTACGCTAATTACACAAATTGTCGCATCTTAATTTTTAGTTTTTTTATTTATTTATATATATATATATATTTTTTTTTATTTATTAGTATCTTTTTTCAAATTATATTTTAAAATTAATATCTAGTTACTCGCCATTGAAAAGTTATTCCTTTGCACTTCGCCGTATTAACTGAACTATTAGTGCAATATCGTAAAACACACGACGTATTTAATGCGTTTGAACGTTTTTGTCCTGTAAAACAAATAATGACTTAAATGCGCTCAAGATCTGACAAGCGTCTTAGTGAAGTGCAGTTAATAGACCGCACTTGAACGGAACGCTGTAGTGATGTGTAGTGACTTCTCTAATGCTATGACAACGGAAAATAAAACCTTTGATTAAATTCAATCATTTAGATTTCAAATGCAATTCAGAGGTGTTTACTACTAAAATCAACTTCATAAAGTCAAGTGGAGGAAATAACTTACAATTCAGGTGTAAGGCAAAGTTAGTTTCATCGAAGTAATGTAATATTGATTAGAAACATTCAAACAAATAGTTTTGAAAAAGATTCAAGAACCAATGAAGTGCCGGCGGTCATCGAGTGCTAACCTTAAAGTTTAGAAAACTGTGCGGAAACATTTCTTCTTGCGAAGTTCATGGTAGAAAAGGCCGGACCCAAGCCTTCCCGGTGTCCTTGACGTCCATCAACACGACCTGTCCTAAAGGGTTATTGCTCATTCGACTTCGCAGCACCTGATTGACATCTCCAAGGCAAACTTAAAAATTAACATTGAATAAAAAAAAAACGGCCAAGTGCGAGTCATCCTCGCCCATTTGAGCCGCCCCCCAATGGTGTTATATACACCCTGCACATAATTATACGTTTGACGATTTTTTTTTAGTTTTAGTTCCATGTATTCAGCTCCCCTTAAATTCTTTAAACTAAATGGTAGAGCAGTTCACAGAAGACATCTACATTCCAAGTTAACTTTGTCCTCTTAATAATAAAGTGTTTGAGACTTACGGACTGACAGACAGGCAGACATGACCAAGCTATAAGGGTTCCGGTTATTGCTATTCGGCTACAGAATCCTAAAAAAGAACGACATTCTGTCGACATTTTTTGTTTTAGATTTTATAATGGCACTCTCAAGCCAAGATTGACGATAGTAAATTATTAAAGTGACTTTATTTTGAATCATGCGCCACTTGAATAATTATAAGAATTATATATTTTTCAAACAATATTGAGCTATAATTCCACCAAAAACTAGATCTTCTAGATTAAAGGCAACATGCAACACCATACGCGAAATATCAGTTCGATTGTTATTTGTAAAACATACAATTTATTTACATTGATTAATACTAAACCTAACAGGTAAAAAGCACTACATGCGAAACAAAATACTAATATAATAAACATCATATCCCCCACATCGCTGTCATTTGGGATCATGCCCAGAAGTCTGGCAGGATTCCCACGACGAATGGCAATGCTTATTATTTGGGCAAAGAGCAAGCTAGCCTGCTGGTCACGCAAAATGTCGATCAGTAGGCGAACCTATCCTTGAAAATGAAAAGGAGATGCGATGTTGGCCTAAGCGTTTACGAACTTCTGAGGAACGGATACAGTACTTAATGTTATTTGTAATTATGTGTTTAGTAGTAGTACATTTATTGAAAAAGAGTTCAGACGCAAAAAGAGACATTTTTTTTTACCCGACTGCAAAGGAAGGCGCATGTCTTGTATGTATGTACGTAATATTCTTTATTATCTCCAGAATCGCTGAACGGATTCACATAATTAAGGTATCGTTAGATTCGTCTTAGTAGCCCAAGTATTCTTACATAGGTAACATTAGGAAACATCAAACAAGGCGGCTGTGCGAAGACATTATACATTGTGAGCAAATTTTTTTTTGTTTTCGAATACTATAATATAGGTATCAATTGGTATAAAGTTAACTTAAAAAGTGACCCATCCCATTAAAAAAATATCATGTTCAATTGCGTCCCTTGTGACTTTTCGTCCGTGCTTGTCACTTTTTATCAACCGACGAAAAAAAACACAGAGGAGGTTTTCAAGTCGAAGCGTATATTTTTATTATGATATATGGTCACCGATTACTCGAAGACCGCTGAACCGATTTGGAAAATTCTTTTTATGTTTGAAAGGGTATACTTCGAAATCGGTCTCATTGTCCCCAAGTCAGGATCTGATGATGGGATCCTGGAGAAATCGAGGGACATCTTCAAATATTATAGGCACACCTATAGGATTTGAGTATTTTTTATAGTAACTTGTGTAGTTACATTCGAAAAGCACCATTTGTGAAGTGGACCTGATGATGAAGACCACAGATGGCCACTGGAACTACTGAATATATAAGTAGGAATAATAAGTATTTCATGTGTTCCGCTTCGATTACTTGAATGTGGTTATACTGGTTATTAAGCACAATATGCTCGTCGCAATGCATATGGTGAAGTGAAGCTGATGGTGAAGTACCAGGAGAACTCAAAAATTAACGGCCCAACATTGGGAAAAGCAATATTTGGTAAAATATTATAAGTAGTTGACGTTTAGGTTTTTGTAACTAACTAAACAAAAAATCGACCAACTAAAAAGAGTGAAATAAAAACGTTTTGCCATGAAATTAAACCGACTTTTTTTTCGAAGTCTCTCTTTTTAGAAGTCGGTTTAATTTTTTGGTTTAGGTTTTTATCAAGATAAAAATGTGCTGGTTTCTTGGATTTCAGTTGAGCAGTCGGGTTGGTTAGACATTTTAAATAACCTTTTTTTTATATAAAGTGAAAAGTCACTCGGATTTTTCCTGTGAAATAAGTTCATTAATTTTTCAAATAATTTTTATCACAAAGGAAAACGTAATTCATATTTCCTTTTATGGCCTGTACTGCGCATTACACTAATAACTACCAGTGTATTGTTTGTGGAATTCGTTAATTGAATAGTTGTTCAACAATGCACTTTGTGTAATGGACGTATTGAGCCAAGAGAGGCCGTAAATGCTGTAAAAGATCAAGTTCGAAAACAATAATAGTATTGGGAGCAGAGGTGCCGCGACTGAAATTACTAAATAAAATATGGATCATGAATTGTCCATGACCGTGATTCGTTTGTGCAAATCGTTTTCTGGTCTTGGTTACAGTGAAAGATGAGGCATTTTTTTCGTAAATGTAAGGCAATCTGAGCTGTGCGAGGTAATCCGTTTAGTCCAGTTATAGTGACTGGAAGGCACAGTCGGAGCGAATAATTACATTAACGCTGCGTCTGGCGCAACAGAACTGCCGTTCATCACATTTCATGCAATTCTATGAAGCGAATACGTACTGTCACCTACCCTACATACTGTTACGCCAGTCGCTTAGCGAAGTACGTCGAGAAACTTCGACAGAAATCTAGAATGTTCGAGACACTAACGCCACTTGGCGGCGAGTAGCAGTACTGAGTATATTGAGAAAGTTTGACTGACTTCTAATACGTTCGAGACACTAACACCATCTAGCGGCGAGTAGCAGTACTGAGTATCTCGAGTAGCTTCTGGAATATTCTTGGCCATATAGGCAGTGAGTCGATTTTACAAGAATGTTCTAGAACTCATAGACCGGGGTATAAATAGATCGCAGAGGAACGCAGACAGCAGTCTTATTTCAAAATACGAGGCGATATAATCAATGCTTCACTAGTGAATTTCGGTGCGATTTAAGTGTTAAATGACAAGAATTGTACTGTGAATAACTGTGTTAATTTTTGTTTTGTGTTTCTTTTATTAAATTGTTAATTTTGGTCTAATTGGCGTTAATTATTTCTATCCCGAACCCCAGCTCGTAACAATTTGGTGTCAGAAGTAGGATAGAAAAATGCCGGTTTTACCGAAAGACGACATGGAGGGTGTAAGAACAAGAAATCAACGACAGTTGGAGATCGATCAAAGGCGATTCGAAGGCTCACCATCGCCAGCATTGGGTGGAAATCAGCAGACAATGGAGGCGTCTGCGAGTACTTCTGGAGTGGCCCCTTCGACTACAGCCCCGGTTGCTTCCGATATGGCCGCAGTGATGGCTATGCTGCAGGAGCTAGCCCGCCGCCAGGAAGAGGAATCCCGCCACCGGGAAAGTTCTTCCCGGTCCCGGCCCCAAGAAGAGCAGGCTGCTCGCCTCCAGGAAGTACTAACCCGCCGCCAGGAAGAACAGGCCCGCCACCAGGAAGAGCCGGTGCTACTCACGAAGGAAATTAATGCAAATCTTTGCAAGGACCTTACTGCAGTAAAGGAATGAGTGCACCAGCAAGAGGAATGGATTACTGTAGCTGAGAATCGTATCTCTGGAGCTGAGAATCGTATCTCCGGAGCTGAAAATGAGATCGCCGATGTAAAAAAAGCTCTGGGTGTTCCGAAGTCTGGAGATTTGACTGCAGCTCCTGTGATCGCTGCTCCTTCGGTGCGAGGCTTCAAGGTACCTCCGTTTGATGGAAGCTCTTCATGGTTGGCCTACAAGATCCAGTTTGAGGCCGTTGTTAAAGCCAACGGATGGAGCAAAGCGCAGGCTATAACGGCACTTACACTTGGCCTTCGTGACCAGGCCCTAACCATTCTAGAGGCCCTCGGGAAGGAAGTGTGAATAACTGTGTTAATTTTTTTGGTGTTTATTTTATTAAAGTGTTAATTTTGGTCTAATTGGCGTTAATTATCTCTATCCCGAACCTCAGCTCGTAACAATACGTATATTTATTAGCCCTATTCGCCACTTGTACAGTCAATGATGTCATCTGAAAGAAATAATATATTATTATTATATTCTGCGCTCAAATACACACATCAAAAGTGTCTAGGGATCAACATATATTTTTGCAATAACTTTTCTCCTGATTGATATTAATTAAAATTTTCTTTAAGGATTCATCAAATAAAGTGTTTTCGTTTGTCACAGTAACGATAAACCAAGTCACCTTTGCATTAATAAAGAAATTTGCCATTTTCCTAATAAAGGGATTTTCGACATTTGAACCACTAACATTAAAGTTCGAAAAAAAGACTGAAATAACAGTTTTCTTTAAAATTTTATTGGGTAACTTAAACAATTAATAATCCGTGTTTCTACCGCGAACACTAACAACACAAGAACATCGGTTTGGCATCCTCAAAATGAGTTCATCCAAATCACGCTGTGGAATGGCCGCCCATGTTCGTTGCAACAACAAAAAAAGGTCTTCTTGCGACTGGATACCCTCCATATTCGGCAGAGCTCTTCTCTGTAGCATATCCCATGCATGCTCAATCGGGTTCAAGTCTGGCGACTGAGCAGGCCAGAGCAGGACATTGATGTTAGCTGCGGCGAGAGTCTGTCTTACAACTCTTGCGGTGTGCGGTCGTGCATTATCATGCATTAACTGAAATAAGGGACCGTTTTGCACTTGTAGAGGAACGATGACGTCAGATACAATCGGCTCAGCATAAATTTGAGCGTTGAGGTTGCCTCTGATCCAAATCAACTCAGTTCTTCCGCCGATCCAAATACCCGCCCGTACCATGATGGTTCCACCACTATAAGGATGGACTTCCTGGCAGGATTTTAATCGCTGTTGGCGTCCAGGGGTTCTCCAGTGTCGTATACGTCTTGTATCCGGTCTCATACCAAAGCGAGACTCATCAGAAAAGCACACGAAACGCCATTGTTCTTCTGCCCAATTTCTGTGTTCAAGAGCCCATTGATATCGAATCCTACGATTGTGCATTGCTATAGGTGGTACCCGTAGCGGTCTTCGGGAATGAAGGTTCACTTCATGCAAGCGGTTTCTGACTGTTTGGTCGCTAATTAAGTTCCCTGAAGAGTGATGAAGCCTCACGGCTAACATCATGGCGGTTATTGTTGGAGCTCTTCGAGTTAAGATTTGAATGTATCGGTCTTGTCTCCGTGTGGTGCAGCGATACCGTCCTCCATGGCGCTCAGCCACGGTACCAGTGCTTCGGTAACGTGTCCAAAGTCGACTGATAACACTCTGACTTGTATTCAGAGCTAAAGCCACAGTACGTTGCCGGGAACCAGCTTCTATCATTCCCACGGCTCTGAGCATTTCTTCCCTGCTTAAATGACGTCGCCGCTCCATAATAACGTTGGTTTTAATCAGTAGTAGGGAAACAGTAGCACTAATAATGTCTTCAATGAGTTGTATGTTTTTATAGGGAAAATATTGACAGCTGATTTTCATCTTTTACTCGAATTTGATTAACAGTTCCTGTTTCAAATTATGAAATGCACCAAAAAGGATCCATATAAATTTATAAAATCATAAATTTATTACAAAGCCACATCTCAATCTCAAGAAATCCGCATAAAAATGCTTGATCCCTAGACACTTTTGATGTGTGTATATTGTGATAAGGATACTACGCCAGTATGGCTTAAAAAATGAAATCAGAATCTATACTTACTTAATTTTATAAAGCGGAAAAGTTTGCTTGTTTGTATAAGCGCGCTGATTTTTGAAAATACTGGGTTGATTTGGATGAACTTCGGTAAGGAAGTAGCTTGAAGCTTGAAGAAGGTAGGATATACGTTTTTTACCCGATTGCAAAAGAAGAAAGGTTATGTTTCCAGCGTGATAAAATCCACGAGAGCGAAGCCCTACGCGACTGTCCATTAAGTATATTTGAATTAACAATGTAAATTGTTACATGTACCTAGATGTACATGACATGCGTACACACACACCCGCACACCACCATCTATCGTCAAATCCATAATAATCCTTAAAATAACTTTTTAGTTTTATGCCATTTTCATTTTTGATTACTGTAAACCGGAAGAGTGGAATTACGTAACGTAAGCAAATCTCCGCTTAAAAGTTAATTCCAAATATAATAAAGTTTCTTACATAAGTTTATGAAATAAAACTTCTTTAATGTTAACATAATTATATGCGTAATAATTGAAAACTTATTTTTGTTTGTTATAGTTCCATCGTATCTTAGACTAGTACTCACGCGGGGCTTCGCTCCCGTGGATTCTATCACGGTAAAAACATAACTCTATTTTTTTCAGTCGCGTAAAAAGTAGCCTATAACCTTCCTCAAGCTTCAAGCTACTTCCATACCAAATTGCATCCAAATCCACCCAGTACTTTCGAAGATTAGCGCGTTCAAGCAAACAAACAAACCTTTCCGCTTTATAATATTAGTATAGATTGTTTGACATATTGACATGTCAAGATTTCGCCACACGATGTGATAACCACCATAAAAGTGACACAACCGAAAAGATTTTTTTTTTACTGGGTAGGTACGTATTAGGAATTATTAGCGGTTCAAATAAATTATGTAAATATTTTGTACTGTATTCGAAATTATGCCTGGAAATTATTGAGCTGGTTTTTTAATAAGCTGGTTGAAAAGAATGTTGAATGTTTTCCCCAATGTGTAGGTCTGATGAATCAAATTACCTAAACCTAATTTGAAGCATGTTCGTCATTTACTTGAATTCGTTAAGGAATAACTCTGCAAGAATGTTGTGTATTGACGGGCATTCTCTGAAAATAACTATAACATAGTCCAATTTTAATTACCCTGTGGAGCTTTAAAATTTCTGCAAATTATTTCTACATGCCGTACGATAGAAAATAGAAACACAGGTCCTATATCTTCATTACGGGTCACGACGCTTCGAGTTCCAAAAGCGCCTCAAAGAGCAGCCATTCCTATGACAGGGCCCGATAGAGGCCATTGCCTGCTGGAGTTGCGGGAAAGTTCTCACAAGATACCGTGGCCTCGGAACGCAGGGCATATACAGAGTGTATTTTTAGTCTGTAAAAGTCTGAAAATCACCAAAGGGTTCTGCACTAGGTGGAGCGGGTTGTCACTAATAGACTGTCTTCTATTAGTGACTTTCCCCCGTAAGAAAAGGTATACTTACATTTATGGTATAAGTCCCCGGCACGTAAGTTGGCAAGGTTTTGGCGTAGTGGGGGTAAGTTCGCCAATCGTGCACTTAGTGTAACAAAAATTAGTTACTTTAATACTGGTGAATATTAATGTTGTAAATTAATGTATTAATGACGGCAATTGCCATCATTTATTTTTAATCATGTCTGTTTAGAAGAAAATTAAAGAAACGAGATGAATTCGTGAGTGTATTAGGTGTTATAAATAAAATATATGCATTTAAGTATAAAAAAAATATGAAAGAAAATATTATTATTATGTGTTCTTGTCGTCACAATCAGTTTACGGTCTCTTTTTCAGTTTGAGCTTCTTTTTCCATGAAACAATACACATCGTATATATTTTTCTGGCATGTCTGCGTAAAACGGTATATAATATATGTAACGGTATAATTATATACTATACTAGCTTCCGCCCGCGACTTCGTCCGCGTGGAAAAAAAATCCCCCGATTTTGAAACATTCTTCATTAGTGCTCCGCTCCTATTGGTATTAGCGTGATGATATATAGCCTATAGCCTTCCTCGATAAATGTGCTATCTAACACTGAAAGAATTTTTCAAATCAGAACCGTAGTTCCTGAGATTAGCGCGTTCAAGCAAACAAACAAACAAACAAACAAACTCTTCAGCTTTATAATATTAGTATAGATAATAAATAAATAACAACAACTCGTAACAGAAACTAAATTTAAAACAATAACAATAACTCGTAGCAAAAACTCAACAAAAACAAATACAACTTTCGTGCGCGAAAATGTATTAGGGAAGGGAAAGCGGTGTGGTAGGCAGGGGTCGACTAACGCACCATTCGCGCGCTTGGATCGGCGCTACTTCATACCCTGCGTCCCGCTTGACAACCAACGATACCTAAAACACGACTTCTGGGCATCTAACGACTGTTGCCAAGTTACGTGCTGGGCACTATACCAGTGATACCTACTTCTATGGTTGGTAAAAGAGCTGCAGCTTTACGAAATAATAAAAAATTAACCAAGTGCCAATTTTCTAAAACCGCAAATATAATTTTGTATTTCATACAAACATTATGAAATACAAAGTTATTTTGGCATAGTTACTACGGAACCCTTCATGGGCGAGTCTGACTTGCACTTGGCCAATTTTTTAATAAATTCGAGTTTGGCACATACATTTAACAGCATGGGATATTAAAACAATGCTAAACAGAAGATCACCAATCCGCACTAGTTCTAGTTAGTAGTTCTAGAACTGCGTGGTGAGTTACTTCAGACATTAACGTATACGTTTTCATTTGGTTTGAACAGTACAGATTATATGGACTTATGAAAAAGGACTGACCTCTGAGTTTGCTTTGGTGTTTATTCTCAGGTAGTCAGTCAGAAACACCAGCTTTATCTTTTTTAAATATATGAAAAAGAAATGACGTGTAGAAGTAAGTATTATTTAATAACCAATTTGGAAAAATGAATGTCATTTACTTACTCATTTACGGCCGATTCCCTCACATAAAAATTGGCCAAGTGCGAGTCGGACTCGCCCATGAAGGGTTCCGCTATAATAAATATAATATACTTAATATATTTATTTGAAAAAAAAAACACAAAAAACCTTACAAATTTCTTAAAACTCGCTTATTTACAATTTCTACAACTACGCCAAATAACTTTGTTTTTCATAGTATTTGTATGAATTACAAAGTTATATTTGCGGTTTTAGAAAATATACTGTATCTCAAAAACTCCTGACTCGATCTCGTTCAAACTAATTTCGGTTGAAAGTTTACATTAAGATCTACAATATATAGTTTTTTTTAGATTTTTCACTTCATTATTATAAAAGTTAGAGGGGGGACACACATTTTATTTGGAAGCGTATATCTTTGAAACAATTAACTTTATGAAAAAGTCATTTTAGAAACCTTATTGTCATTTTTAAAGACCTGTCTATAAATACTACACACGTATAGGTTTCATGAAAAAAAAATATTTTCAGTTTCAGTTCCATATATGGGGAGCCCCCTTTATTTTAAATATTTTTTAAATTTTCTCTTAAAATCGGAAAGCAGTTCACAGAATACATCTACCTACCAAGTTTTACATGTATAGTCCTAATAGTTTCGGAATAAAATGGCTGTGACATACGGACGGACGGACAGACAGACAGACGGACAGACATGTCGAAACTATAAGGGTTCCGTTTTTGCCATTCGGCTACGGAACCCTAAAAAGAACTCTGAAAACTCCAGGAATTTCGTAAACATCTAGTCAAGAAAGTGTTGCGGTGAAATACACTGACTTCGAAGCGTAGCAGAACGGTATTCATAAAATTTTGCTTTTGATAAATTTACTTTGAAGGTGCAAAAATGCGGAATCTGTAAGAGTGCTGACTACGTCTCAAATAAAAACGTAGACTTGTATGTTTAATATCGATGAGAGTATGGGCCACTCATTGTGCGTCGATGATTGATACATGGTTTATTAAATCCTTTCAACCAACATGGAGCGCACGTTTATTTATTTATTTCAGGCTACGAAAGGCCCATAGAAAACTTTTTACCAAATAATTAAACCGACTCCCAAAAAACACTGCAAAGTGAAAAATAACTTTAATTTCGGTAGTCGGTGTCTTTAGTTTTGTATTTTCGTTTTTGGCACCGACTTCCGAAATTAAAGTTATTTTTCAATTTGCAGTGTTTTTTGGGAGTCGGTTTAATTTTTTGGTAAAAAGTTTTTATTTCACTCTTTTTAGTTGGTCTATTTTTAATTTACCTAGTTACAAGAGCCTAAATGTCAACTACTTATAACCTTTTACAAAATATTGCTTTTCTCAATGCTGGGCCTTTAATTGTTGAGGAGTTCTCCTGGTACTTCACCATCAGCTCTACATCACCATATGCATTGTAACGAGCATAAAGTGCTTAACATCCATATTCAAGTAATCGAATCGCAATCCACTCAATACTTATTATTGAGTAGTTTCGGCGGCCATCTGTGGTCTTCATCATCAGTTCCACTTCCTCAAATGGTACTTTTTGAGAGCAACTGCACAAGTTACTATAATAAATACCCAAAACGTCATAGGTGTGCCTATAATATTTGAAGAGTTTCCTCGATTTCTTTAGGATCCCATCATCAGATCCTGACTTTTATGAAAATGGGACCAATTTCAAAGTATACCCTTTCAATCAAAAAAAGAATTTTCCAAATCGGTTCAGCCGTCTTCGAGTAATCGGTGATAATACATTAAAAAAAATATATATACGCGTCGTATTGATAACCTCCTCTTTTTGTCGTCGGTTGAAAAATATACATACACATCACTATAAACTACAACATATTTCATAATAACATAAAAAAAACTATTACTATCCATGCTGTCCATATATATAAAAGCGAAGGTTCACTCACTCGTCACGAAATCTCAGAAACTACAAGTGCTAGGGGTCTCAAATTTTGCTTTCTCAAAGTTTTCTTTTAGGACGTAGGGTAAGACGGGATCGAGATTTATACGGGAAAAACTTCCTACGCGAACGAAGTCGGGGGCAACAGCTGGTTATAAATAAACTAATACTTATATCTATACTAATATTATAAAGCGGAAAAGTTTGTTAGTTTGTTTGTTTGTTTGTTTGTTTGTTTGTTTGTTTGTTTGCTTGAACGCGCTAATCTTCGAAAGTACTGGGTGGATTTGGATGAAATTTGGTATGGAAGTAGCTTGAAGCTTGAGGAAGGTTATAGGCTACTTTTTACCCGACTGCAAAAAAGGAGAGTTATGTTTTTACCGTGATAGAATCCACGGGAGCGAAGCCCCGCGAGAGTACTAGTTATAACATAAACACTATTTCACACGAATAGGTAGTCTATGAGGTAGTCTGTAACGGCGCCGTGTGCCGCGCAGTATCGGTATCGCCGAAACACTACACCTTTCGGCTAAAATTCTTCCTTCATGAAGGGCGACAGATGTTCAGTAGGAACTCACCACCACAAAAAATAAAATTCGTATTGTGACGAGAATCCAACCGTTCAATCCTCAGCGAGAACTTTAGTTTATGTAATACATAGTAATTACTTGGATTGAGTTGTCCGGCGATCAAATATCAAAATATTTATCATTCCTTTCTGCCTTATGCTATACGGCCAAGATGCGAATCATCGGGTCATTTTCATAATCCGACATAGTTTTTAGTATATACCTACGTGATCTCAAATGAGATCATATATATAACTAGCTTTTGCCCGCGACTTCGTCCGCGTGGAATAGTTACTTTGGGCTAACGTTAAATTTAACCCCGATTTTGAAGCATTCTTCATTGGCGCTCCGCTCCTATTGGCCTTAGCGTAATGATACAATATAGCTGTGCCCGCGACTCCGTCAGCGTAAGTTAATGTATTGGTAATATTGTTTAGATCACGTTCACATGAGGCTTAAGTACCTAGAGAACGCTTCGACCGCGAGACGCGTCGAGCGCGGCGATCGATTCTCAAAAATAATCCTTATAGCATGATTCAGTATTCACGCGCGATGGCTTATTATTATAAGCGTATTTCATGTATAACTTTGGTGTTTCTATACCGATTTATATGATTCTTTTTACGGTTTCGTAGCCGAATGGCAAAAAACGGAATCTTTATAGTTTCGACATGTCTGTCCGTCCGTCTGTCTGTCTGTCCGTCCGTCCGTCTGTCACAGCAATTTTATTCCGAAACTATTAAAACTATACATGTGAAACTTGATAGGTAGATGTATTCTGTGAACCGCTTTCCGATTTTGAGAAAAAAAATAAAAAATATATTAAATAAAGGGGGGCTCCCCATACATGGAACTAAACTTGAAAATATTTTTTTCATGAAATCGATGCATGTGTGGTATCTATAGACAGTTCTTTAAAAACGACATCGGGGTTTCTAAAACCACTTTTCCATAAAGTCAATCGTTTAAAAGATATAAGCTTCCAAAGTGGTAAAATGTGTGTGTGGCGGACACAACCTGTAACTTCTATAATAATGGAGTGAAAAATCTAAAAAAAATATATGTCTGTTGATCTTAATATAAACTTTCAACCAAAATTAGTTTGAACGAAATCAGTTCAGCAGTTTTTGAGATACAGCATATTTTCTAAAACCGCAAATATAACTTTGTAATTCATACAAACACTATGAAAAACAAATTTATTCGGCGCAGTTGTAAAAAATGTAAAAAAGCCAGTTTTAAGAAATTTGTAAGGTTTTTTTTTTCAAAACAAATTTATTTGGCGCAGTTGTAAAAAATGTAAATAAGCTAGTTTTAAGAAATTTGTAAGGTTTTTTTTTCGTCAAATAAATTTGCATATTATAATTATAGTTACTACGGAACCCTTCATGGGCGAGTCTGACTCGCACTTGGCCAATTTTTTTATGGAATAGTTAATAATGTTAACTTTTTCAATTAGGGGTGACTGAGAGTGTTATAAACGTAAGAGTAGACAAATATTATAATCAGAAAGCTTCGAACTGCTAAGCTATCGGGAGTTACACGTGTTATTGTGAGTCAACCATAAAAGTTAGACATATGCTGTCGTGGGATATTTTTTATATAATTTTAAGGAGAACATTTCCGTCATGAAATGATTTGTGTAGCTTTAACCATTAAGGTTGCACACGCGACGGAAGCTTAAAAAATGGAGTAACTTCTCCCGTTTTCCCAACATTTCCCTTCACTGCTCTTCTCCTATTGATTGTAGCGTGATGAAAAGTATACTATAACCTGCTCAGGAGTATGAAAAATAATTGTACCAAGTTTCGTTAAAATCCGTCGAGTAGTTTTTGTTTCTATAACGGTTATACAGACAGACAGACAGACAGACAGACAGACAAAAATTTAACTGATTGCATTTTTGGCATGAGTATCGATCCTTAATCACCCCCTGATAGTTATTTTGGAAATATATTTCATGTACAGAATTGACCTCTCTACAGATTTATTATAAGTATAGATAATAACTAATTGACACTGGCTGACCCTACTAGCTCGTTGGCGAGGGAGGTTATTCTCGCATGAATCGCGATCCCGTGCGAATTTGAAAAAATACTGTTAGGACTTGACTGTATCCAATACACTTGATCGTTCCCCCCGTCCTTGTTGCATCCCCTATACTGACGATCGTGTCTAAGTGGTTAGTGGTAAGGCACTGTTGCCTTTCTGATCACGTGATTGATAGTTTGCGAAACTAATTTTTAGACGGCGCTGTATATTAGGGTGTCCCGTTCATGTATGGAGGAAAAAAAAATGAGCTACGGCTACGCAAGAGGTATCAAAAGTTGCGTTTTGACACATATATTACGATTATTATAAAATTTAATTAGATATCCGGCATCTTGAGGCCTCTACCAGTCCTTGAAGTTTTTCAAGTTTGCTATTTTTAGGGGTTCCTAATATAAACTATAAATCATACAAAAATAACATTTAAATGGTTTTTATTAAATTTAAGGGTACAACAATGAGTTAAAGCAAGGTTTAAAATAGTTGAAAGACAAAATAATCAATGGCAACTTTAAAAACGGAACTGGTTGTTGTGACCAAAATTAGGCATTTCTGAGCGAGATTTTAATCTGTTCCTAATAAAACCATCCCGAGCTGTAGCGTCCGTGACGCTTTGAGAAGCCTCCGTCACTAGTTTTACATATCTTTCCACTGACTGTGTGTGGCAGGGAAAGTCAATAATGTCGAGGATGTGTTCTTTAGCCTTAATTCTAAGTTCATCGTTGGAGACGTGTCGCAAAATTGGTGGAGCTGATATTACACACTCTTGCCAAAATATTATATCGGTGTAGTCTCGCGCACAGAAGTTAAGCTTTGGTGCTTTGAATACCCTGCGAGAGTTGCTCTTTTCTGCTTCTCTGGCCTTTAATATTTTGCGAGATGCAAGCTCTCGAATATGCTCTCTGTCGTCGAATAACATGGCAATAAGCAAGTTTTCTGGGTGGGCAAAAAAAGCGTTTCTTTCGATCACCGAATTTACAATAGATCTCTGACTATCAGGCAAAAATCAAGGGGAACATAACCATTTGAAAAATATGCTTGGCTCCATCTTTAAATGATGAGTTTTGCTTGATTAGGAACCAAACAGGAGCGTAAACTTTGACCACGTAGTTCACAAGTAGCTGCAAATTATTTGACGGCGAAACAGTACTTACGTAAAGTCTGAGTATGCGATTGGCAGTAGTGAGCCATCACGAATGCGCCATTTTTCCAGGTTGGCGGTTCGCTAGCTCAAGGGAACAGGAACCAGCCATCACAGCATGACACATTTCGTACAGATACTTTTGATCCGTGCTTAGTTCCTTCACAATATTATCAGGTAATACTAGCAAATTGCCAGACACTGCACAAAAAGACGCTAGAGGTTTACTTTCACAAGCAGCTAGCTGTTTTCCAATAGGTCCTGAATATTCTTTTGGCCCAGATGTGCTACCATCCAGAGACATGAACAAATGACGAAGCAGTAATTCATTCGCGTGAAGCATACAAACACACCATTGCAACGGTCTCTTTAAATAGTTTTGCAGGTATTGAATGACACCTCCCTTCCAACCTGTATTCATAGCAGTACCATCGCACCCCACACAGATCACCTCTTCCAAGTTCAACCCTTGATTTTCTAACAAAGATATGATAGAAGAGACGATCCCTTTGGCAGTGCCACGACTTGGCGTCATATGTCCCAAATAAATAGATCCCGGCTCTGTGAGAACTGAAATGTGTTCTTGCAAGACTTCTCTGCGGTGGTACCGATCGCCTATTTTCTCGTTTATGAGTGTTTTGTCCTTTCGTCCATCAAAGTAGATACTTTTTATTACAATCGTATCAATGTCTTTGCTGGCCTTGGTCCGTGCTTTTGAAACAGCTCTATGAATTTTATTCTTATCAATAACAAGACTTAGATCTTCAGTAGATACCAATCCTACGTCAGCTAAGACCGCCGAAGCGACCGCAGCCGCAGATCGCGTTGATAGTCCATACCGATCACATACCTTAGCTACTGTTGGCAGCGCCAGAGTGTTCCGATTCAACGAAGTAGATGGAGTCTCATTTACAGGCACGTCACTATTCGCAGAAAGCTCTGTTACAGGCGACTGCGGTCGAGGCGGCAACTCGCGCACCGGAACAGGATTGGTTTTTAGTGATGCACTGGGAAAACATGCGTGCTCTGACTCTTTCCGATTCAAATTTTCTTGTCTCTGATGTTTCTTTAATAGTCTTGCTGTTTCTTTTGTGTCTATACCGCTTATTGCCATTTTTCTATCACTTCTTTGATCCAATAAAAAGTCTCTTTTAGAAATAGGAACTTTCTTAGGTTTTATGCAGGAACAAATGTCAAACGAAGTGCACTTACAAGCAGCAATATCGAAGAGCTTGTTCGACGATTCCAAAAAGCACTTCACTTTGCTTTCGTAACTATCATTTCTTTTATTTTTGGGATATCTTATCAATGACAGGTATTTGTCGAAATATGATTTCAGCAATTGGGTAACTCGTACGTTGGAAACGATAGGAATCGAAGCTTTGGTCCAAATCGTATCAAGTTTTCCAGAAACGATTGAAAAAACTTCTGTGTTAGAAGGATCTTTCCCATTCTTCTGTAGTTTTAGTTCATTTTTAGTAAACAAAATGAATTTGATAACGTCACTTATCACTGGTAACTGGCGATCGTCAAGTTCTTTATATGATCCCAAAATAGCACAAGTAGTCTCACTTCGTCTTGAACCCATTATTATATATAACAAAAACACGTATTTTATCACAAGGAAGTGCAGAGCGACACCTTACAGCAATAAAACCGCAATAGAAATGAGACGAACTGCCTCACAGTAGAAGTAGAGAATTTAAGAAAAACAAGTCAAAACATGAATTTTGCGAGTTTGTTCCAAATCAATTCCTAACAGAAAAAATCCTGTCGTTGCCTGCAAATCATAACTTAGGGTTTCACTATCAATGAAATAAAAAATAAAATGGGAATAATGTACATAAAATAGAATAGACGACATTGACTGGAGGGTTATTTAAGTGATAAAAAAAAAAATGCCGGTAGAACCCTCAAGATATTTTTTTATGTTTTTTTTTATTATTTTTACGGTAATCTAAAACTAATAATGCAACTTTTGAGGGGGCTTGAGTAGCGAAAAGCGAAAAAAAAATTTTTCGGGACACCCTACTGTATATTGCACAGCTTTAAATAATTATGAAGTAGATACAGTAGGTAGCTCTCCTGAGGTGCAAACATAACCCTAGGCTGATTTAGAATTAAAAGACGAGAAAGTTGAAAATTATTGTAAAAGACAACACTCCTAATAATTTATAATGAAAAGTCACAGAGCAACTAATAATATCGACACGCCCTATTAACAACGCAGGATCTGCATTTTGCCGATTTTATTTTTATTACATAAAAGTACTTGAAAAAGTATTATAAAATTATTTCATATTAAAAATAAAAATATTTTACACGAATTTAAGAAGTTAATTACGTCAACATCGTCGGTAGTAACGTTTGTGTCCGTTTAAAAAGTAGGTACTTACTAAGCGTCGTTGTTGATCGGAGGGATCGAGTGAGCTAGAGCAGCGATCTGCCAGTTCCTGAGTTCATGAGCGGAAAATTGCATGCAAGTTTATTTTCACTGTGGCAGTTAATCTTTTGTATAACTGCGATGTCTTGAAGGAACAAACGGAGCAAATCTTCTAAAATAATAGGATTAAAACGACAATCTAGTATTATAATTGAAAATAATGATATTATTGTAAGTACTTCAAACACTGAACGGGTAAGAATCTAATATTATTAAACATTATTTTTAGCTATCATCAAGTGACTTGTAGTTGTAAAAAGTATATACTATCTAGTTTTAGTTTTAGTCAGTATTTTAATAAGACAATTTATATTGTTGATTGATAGAAAATACTTATTGGTCCATTTATAAAGTACGTATCGGTCACATCCGACATTAATAAACGTAAATTATGGATTCAATATTGTGGGATCAACCACATCCAACGTTTTTGACTGTACCCTTTTTGGAGTATTTTGTTGGATCTGCCTTATCCGCCGTTTTTGATCGAAAATTTAAAAACGTATTATGTAGAATCTGCCACATTCGAAGTTAATGGTCATAAGTAATTAAATCGCTGATGACGGATCTTCCCTTTCTGACGTTATTTATTGTAAACGATAAAGTAAATTCTGTTGGATCTATAATAACAGACTATAATCGCTAATTTATTTTATTTTCTTTATACTGACTACAATCTAAATTTTAACACGTTCATTGTTTTTCATTTAACATCTTAAAAATAATTACAAAAGTATACCTAACAAAAAAAAAAAAACTAATACTATGTTTGTATATAAACAAACGTAATTACTTTCAATAGAAAGTAATTACGTTTGTTTTTCATAGGATTGTTTCGAGAGTCATCTGTACTCGATGACGGGAAATATGATTTAGAGAATTTATTAATACTATTAAAGGATGTTTTTGGTTTTTGATGAAAAGCTTGAATGTTAGGAAATGGATTAGATGAGTGATGACAAAATTGATGAAAATTTAGACCTTAAATCTTATAAACGCAGAATAAAAGAATAATTAATTTCCTAACTCTTGTAAAATAAACCGCGGTACCAATAGAAATATCAAACCATACAAAGCTGAATATTTTTTTGGATGTTTCTTAAGAATTTTTTTAATTACAATAAAATCTGTATTGATCGTGAGTTGCACAAAGGAACTGCTTCCCTACATCTTCTTCTTTACGTATCATTTCAATGGTAATCTAAATGAAGTGAGCCCAGAACACCTGAAATAGTTGGCATCTTCGGAAGAGTCTATCAATACCTTTAGTGTATAATCGACAGGACACACAGGATATGATATTAAGTGAGCCCTCTTTTGTGTAGCAGTACTACATTTGCACTCTAGGGAGAGACATAAATAAATGTCCACCTGAGCAGGTCTTCTTTGTTATTTAATTTTCTTTTAATAATTGGTTCAATAATAAAACAAGACTACATCCGTTCCTTGTAAAATTCATACCTATTCTCTTCATAAAATAATTGAAATCTTGCGGCAAAGGCTTGCTCAGCGTGCCTCCTATTTCGTATCAATTTGGGTTTTTCACATCCATTTTCTTGTACCGGTTCAAGAGAAATTGTTAGGTAGATAGATAGATATATTCTTTATTGTACACCATAACAGTAAAACAATAAGTACTTTACAACTAAAAAGGGTGACACAATGGGTGGTCTTACCGGTATTACCGCTAAAAGACACCAAATTGTTTCGAGATAATAAGTATTTACGAGTAAATTTGTGCCCCCCACGATCTACAATACAAAATTTAACGCAGTGTCTAGTGCTCTCATTAATTCTAAATAGGTAGATAATTGCTTACATCACAAAAAGAAACCTCCCTAATCTTTTCGGTTAAGTAGTGTTGAGAGATGAAGAAGAAGACGAAGTGGAGCTCTTTGCTTCCAATGTACTCTTTTTTAGGGTTCCGTAGCCGAATGGCAAAAAACGGAACCCTTATAGTTTCGATATGTCTGTCCGTCTGTCTGTCTGTCTGTCCGTCCGTATGTCACAGCCATTTTATTCCGAAACTGTTACGACTATACATGTGAAACTTGGTAAGTAGATGTATTCTGTGAACCGCTTTCCGATTTTATGAAAAAAAAATAAAAAGTATTTAAAATAAAGAGGGGCTCCCCATACATGGAACTGAAACTGAAAATATTATTTTTTATGAAACCTATGCGTGTGTGGTATCTATAGACAGGTCTTTAAAAATGATATTGAGGTTTTTAAACTACTTTTTCATAAACTTAATCGTTTAAAAGATATACGCTTCTAAAGTGGTAAAATATGTGTCCCGCCCCCTCTAACTTCTATAATAATGGAGTGAAAAATCTAAAAAAAACTATATGCTGTAGATCGTAATGTAATCTTTCAACCAAAATTGGTTTGAACGAGATCGGGTCAGCAGTTTTTGAGATACAGCATATTTTCTAAAACCGCAAATATAACTTTGTAATTCATACAAACAGTATGAAAAACAAAGTTATTTGGCGTAGTTGTAAAAATTGTAAATAAGCTAGTTTTAAGAAATTTTGGAGTTTTTTTTTTCAAATAAATATATTAAATTATATTTATTATAGTTACTACGGAACCCTTCATGGGCGAGTCTGACTCGCACTTGGCCAATTTTTTTAACATGCATTAGGTGTATTTAAAAACTGTTACCTAATCCTTCTGGGAACATGTTGTTTCCTACTTAAGCAGTGAAGTAGTTTAATTCGTGCTATTAAAGACGATCTAATGCATGTTCCAGAAAAGCGTCGTCATTCGGAGCATCGCGTCGTCAAAATAAACGCAGGTTACAAGAAGACGAGGTACTTATTTCTGTGTTATGTTCAGGTTTAGGTGCACTTATGTTTCTTGCGAAATGATTGCTAAAGAAACCTTCGGGGATGTGCATTATATCTTATAATTATATCTTTTCACGCTCATGAACAACTTTACGCAGTATATACGGCCGTAATGGATAGATAACACCGAAACATATTCTAACAAATTGATGTAGTTTCTCAACTATCTATTTCAGGCTATTCTACTTAATGCTGTTAAAAAGGTGTTTTCAATTTGGTGTCTTCAATATTTTTATTACCAACTAGCTGATCGTACCGCCATATTTTCTCACCTTTTATACCTTCCCTCTATTAGAGGGAACATATTACAAAACGAATTAATGAATTAAGTCCAGCCGATTTCAAGTTTTAGTGAGACTAACGAACAGTAATCGATTTTTATACACAAAAAGAAGATGGTTCGTTTAATTACTAATATATATTACTGTATTAATAATATATCAAATATAAGAATTATAGGTATGACTCGACAAAAGAAAAAGAAAATTGTCGAAAAAAAGCATATAAAGAAAGTCACTCAGAAAAACTCAACCCTACAGGCTTAAACAGTTTCATATCGATGCTATGGCGACGCACGGTGGGCTGAAAATCGGCTTTCATAGACTTAGGCATTTTATTTTGCAAGTGCGAGTTTTTTTGCCGGATATCACTTCTATTAGTTATAACAATATACAAAAATGACACCAGAATTGATTCTGCACAGAAACGAAGGAATTATAATTTTTTTACGAAAATTTTGTATGGAGCTAGTATGAAAAATCGAAATATCTCTAAAACGGCAGCGATAACCGTAATATCCTTATAGGGGGTTATAGTACTAATTATTTATGATTTTTTGACATACGTTACATAATGGTTGTAGATGCCTTTTTTTTTAAAATCGTCAAAATATTTTTATTTATTTTTACATATTTAAACGTTCCTTTTAGTGTTTAAGTTGAAGAATTCAGAGCTTTAACAACTCTTATCATAAAATAGCATCACCCCTATAGACCTGAAGGACTAGACAGAGGTGTGTAGTGTCTTGTTGATCTTGTAAGATTTCCAACAATACCAAATAGTTGAATATCAGTGTCAAAGTGCCCATGCTGTCGCTTCTTTTTGAAAGATAGGGGAATGAAATTGTTAATTGATCATACCCTAAAAGTATGATTACAACATAACCGGACACATAATAATAATAATATCCTTATAGGGGATTATAGTACTAACATTATTTATTTTAACATATGAAACTGTTCAAAACGATCCATGAACTGTGTCAAAGTTAAGAACATCGTTAGGAAGCATGCTTTTTCCCCAAATATTAAGAATATGTGAAAAAAAAAGACTGTATATAAACTTTTTATTGATAGGTAATTTAAATAAAACAGAAGTAACAAAAATAATATCTAATAAATTCAATTATACAAAATACATATTTGAAACTATAATTTATGAAATTATTAACTAAACATATTGGTACAATAAACTAACATAAATAACAAAAGAACATAAAGAAAAATAATTAAATTTTACAAATTTTCTTTACAACTTTCGTTGTCGGACTCCAATTCCGAGTCAGAATCCAGATCGGATATACCTACAAACTCGAACTCAGTTTCCGGAAACTGTATTAGGTCGAGAGTTTCAGCAAAAAAGGTTGTCTTCCTTTTGGCATCTAACTTCGGCCTTTGTGCACTTAGAAAAGGATCCGAAGAAACAACAAGCATATTTAGGATATCTTGATTAGAATCTTGCCTGCTTCTTTTCCGCGAATGATGTTCCCGGAACCTCCTAAAATCTTTGTTTCGAGACTCTGAGGCTTCTTCCGAGAGAGTCCCAATCGGGACAATATCATTTTTTTCGATTATGTCAGCTCCGTGTATTAATAGTTTATGTACGGTTGATGACATGTAGTACCAGTCGTATAATTCCACGTACTTTTCTGCTGTTTTGCGAGCAAAATCTTTAAATTTGATGACATCGATCTTCTCACCAGATGTTATTGCTTGCAAAATAACAGCAAATCTTTTTATCAGGTTTTGATCCAACCCAGTAATAGCTGCAGTTTTATTGGGAAACTCGAAAAACTTCCTTGCGGTATTCCCGTCATTGGTAGTTCCCGAGCCTTGTTTTACTATATCAATTAACAGATTGAGCTCCTCTTTAAATTTATTTTGAATGTTTTTTTTTCTGTTTTGTAACATATCTTTATGCTCATTACTTCTTGCTGCCCACTGTTTGAAGTCACGTCTGTACGCAATGTGTAACAGACATTCCATGCAATTTATACGGGCATGTAGGGATGATAGGCCAAATTCATATATGTCAGAACACACAGTTTTTGATGTTACAGCATCTAAGTGGTTCATTTCTGTTGGTTTTGCTAAGCACAGGTAGCATGATGCATTTGATCTAGCTTCAGAAAGGTACGTGCAGACTTTTGCGTCGATCATTGTCATCATTAGTTTATGAGTCACCCTGTTACTATTAATGCACTCTGTGGGGTTAAGGGCCTCAATTTCCTCATCCATTTTTCTTTTGTTATCAATGACAACTGCATGGCTTTCTTTTACAAAAGTGAACTGAACCGGACGACAATAAAAAGTTGAGCATGGTTTCGGGTTTGTCCATATAGTATTATCTCCATCTGTCAGTTTCAGTGGCACCAAGGAGGTCATGAAAATGCTTGAATCATCATGCTCGCCGTCCATTTTCTGCTTGTATCGGCTTTGATTGGAAGCACCATCAAATCCCCACTTCGATATCAGCTTTAACTGCTTATTTTCCACATTATCAGAAAGACTTTGAAGAATCCGCTTCACCGTGATGTCAAGTAAAGCTTGAAGTGTAATTCTAGCTGATGAATCCGTAACTGATACTGATTGATTAGGAGGGTAGCATGCCAGCTTAGTTTGTTGCAGTTTATAGTAGGATGGGTAAATATCCTTAGCACCTTCCCGAATGGCAGTCTCTCGCAACGTAATATATTGCCACTTTAAAAGCTTAAGTGAAAGAAGCAATCCAAGTGCTTTCTCTGGTGTAAATATTACTGTTTTCTTAATGCTTTCCTTGATTTTAACGGCAGCTTCTGGATTTTTGATCATATAATTGATTACAGATGCGATATCTTCATAACCTTCTTTTAAACGTGCTGCAGCTGCATATGCCAATTCACAGGAATCCTCGCCTATGTGCTCACTAGATCTTCTCTTTTTCTGTTTGCTTCCCAGATCTTTGAATGGTTTTCGGGACCTTTTTGTCATTGTTCCAACAGTCGATGATGTCGAAGGTTCTGGAGAGACTGAGCGTGCTCTTGGTATCTCATCAACAGTTGGTTCTTGATTTATTAAAGTTTGCACGCAACTCGGCCAATCAATATTTGCTTGCAACCACTCTCCGTACGTATTTCTAAACTTATCAAAGAATCGTTTAGATTTCTGCCACCTGTTTAAAGCAGCTCCCGTGAATCTCCGGCAAAATTCTTTGAGAGTTACTTGATCTTCGGCAGAAAGGCAATCGCCTATGCGGGACACAATTGCACTAAACAATACTTCATGATTAAATGAAGGACACTCACTTTTTAGAAGAACAAACAAATCTAAGTTGGTGATTAAACTTTCCATTCTAAGATTTTGTAGTCGCAAAGCAAATAGTTTTAGTGTTAGCAGTTACACGGTTGTGAACAATCTAAATTATGGAACAAAATTATAGCCCTTTTATTGTATAAAGTCAATAATTAGTTAACTACCCTCATTAAAGTTATAAAAGACTAGCTTTTGCCCGCGACTTCGTCCGCGTGGAATAGTTACTTTGGGCTAACGTTAAATTTAACCCCGATTTTGAAGCATTCTTCATAGCCTATGTCCTTCCTCACGGTTCAGTGATTTTGATGTAACAGACAGATTAACTTTCGTAATTCAGAAGGGAAATATAATATGTCAATCTATAATACTGTTGAAAAATATCGCAATGCGGAACCGCACAATATTATTGTTAATAGCTGTGCCCGCGACTCCGTCAGCGTGTAACTCCTTGTGTATTATTAAGTTAATGTATTGGTAATATTGTTTAGATCACGTTCACATGAGGCTTAAGTACCTATAGAACGAAAATACTTTAGCGCAAAGCTTCCGGGTAAACTATGTTGAAAGTTGACCCGTCCGGCACGCGAACATAAAGATTTCTAGAACTGCTAACCCGGGAAAGAGCGACGTACAACTGACCATGCGAGAAACAACTGACACCGAGATCTACTCCAGCAACACGAAAAGTCTGCCCTTGAACCTTATTAATTATCATTGCATAACACACCGATACTGGGAATTGCGTTCTTTTAAATTCGAATGGAAAATTATTTGGTATTATGGGAATTCTGGGAATACGGACGGTTTCTCCTGCACCGCAACCTGTTAAAATTTGAGCCTCGATTATATTTTGTTGCAACTGGGTGAAAATAAAACTAATATAAAAAAGTGAATGTAAATTAGTCAAAACTTAACCTATCGGTATACTAAAATAACTAATACCTATTTTATAAAATAACAACAAAAGGAATCTAAAAATAAATTATCAACGACTAAAAGTTGCGCTGATAAGCACGGTTTGTTAATATCAATTAAGTATTGTCTGTCAATAAGGTCGAACGCTCTGAACGTCTATTCGGATCAACAGGCAAAAATTGTATGATGCTCGCACTTTTTTTTTTAGGTAGGGCCTCTCGTAGTTCAGCACACTAAAGCTGGTCACTTTTCAACCGCGAAGCTCGCGCTCGGACGCCCCGCCTTTTAGGGTTCCGTAGCCGAATGGCAAAACACGGAACCCTTATGGTTTCGATATGTCTGTCCGTCTGTGTCTGTCGGTCTGTCTGTCTGTCTGTCCGTCCGTCCGTATGTCACAGCCATTTAATTCCGAAACTACTAAGACTATACATGAGAAACTTAGTAGGTAGATGTATTCTATGAACCGCTTTCCGACTTTAAGAAAAAAATTAAAAAAATATTTAAAATAAAAGGGGGTCCCCATACATGGAACTAAAACTGAAAATATTATTTTTCATGAAACCTATGCGTGTGTAGTACTTATAGACAGGTCTTTAAAAATGATATAAGGGTTTCTAAAACCACTTTTTCATAAAGTCAATCGTTTAAAAGATATAAGCTCTAACTTCTATAATAATGGAGTGAAAAATCTAAAAAAAAATATATGTCTGTAGATCTTAATGTAAACTTTCAACCAAAATTGGTTTGAACTAAATCGGGTAAGCAGTTTTGAGATACAGCATATTTTCTAAAACCGCAAATATAACTTTATAATTCATACAAACACTATGAAAAACAAAGTTATCTATCGTAGTTGTAAAAATGTAAATAAGCTGGTTTCTAGAAATTTTTAAGGTTTTTAGGAACCATTCATGGGCGAGTCTGGCTCGCACTTGGCCAATCGAGATGCGTCGAGCGCGGCGACCGATTCTCAAAAATAATCCTTACAGCATGATTCAATATTCACGCGAGTTGGCTTATTATTAGCGTATTTCATGTATAACTTTGGTGTTTCTATACCGATTTATATGATTCTTTTTTATGGAATAGTTAATAATGTTAACTTTTTCAATTAGGGGTGACTGAGAGTGTTATAAACGTAAGAGTAGACAAATATTATAATCAGAAAGCTTCGAACTGCTAAGCTATCGGGAGTTACACGTGTTATTGTGAGTCAACCATAAAAGATAGACATATGCTGTCGTGGGATATTTTTTATATAATTTTAAGGAAAACATTTCCGTCATAAATGATTTCTGTGTAGCTTTAACCATTAAGGTTGCACACGCGACGGAAGCTTAAAAAATGGAGTAACTTCTCCCGTTTTCCCAACATTTCCCTTCACTGCTCTGCTCCTATTAATTGTAGCGTGATGAAAAGTATACTATAACCAGCTCAGGAGTAGGAACAATAATTGTACCAAGTTTCGTTAAAATCGGTCGAGTAGTTTTTGTTTCTATAACGGTTATACAGACAGACAGACAGACAGACAGACAGACAGACAGACAGACAGACAGACAAAAATTTTACTGATTGCATTTTTGGCATCAGTATCGATCCCTTATCACCCCCTGATAGTTATTTTGGAAATATAGTTCATGTACAGAATTGACCTCTCTACAGATTTATTATAAGTATAGATATGATAATAAAAATTTATAATCGTCAAAAACATTTCGTAGAACTCATAGTAGAACTAATCAACATTAGCAAATCACATTAGCTCACTAATTATAAAAAGGTGAATGCAGTTCTTAGTTGGTATTGTTGCGAGATATTTCAAATCATTTAATCACTTAATAGGCTCATTAGAATCAGAAGACTACAACCATCATTCTAATTACTTAATTACTTGTCATCAGACTCATTAGATGACTACACAATATGTTATTTTGTATTTTGAACGTATGCAAGGTTTTAAAATTCCTTTTGTGTCGATATTATTATGTGTCCGGTTATGTTGTAATCATACTTTTAGGGTATGATCAATTAACAATTTCATTCCCCTATCTTTCTAAAAGAAGCGACAGCATGGGCACTTTGACACTGATATTCAACTATTTGGTATTGTTGGAAATCTTACAAGATCAACAAGATACTACACACCTCTGTCTAGTCCTTCAGGTCTATAGGGGTGATGCTATTTTATGTTAAGAGTTGTTAAAGCTCTGAATTCTTCAACTTAAACACTAAAAGGAACGTTTAATATGTAAAAATAAATAAAAATATATTGACGATTTAAAAAAAAAAAAAGGCATCTACAACCATTATGTAACGTATGTCAAAAAATCATAAATAATTAGTACTAAAACCTCCTATAAGGATATTACGGTTATCGCTGCCGTTTCAGAGATATTTCGATTTTTCATACTAGCTCCATACAAAATTTTCGTAAAAAAATTATAATTCCTTCGTTTTTGTGCAGAATCAATTCTGGTGTCATTTTTGTATATTGTTATAACAAATAGAAGTGATATCCGGCACAAAAACTGGCACTTGCAAAATAAAATGCCTAAGTCTATGAAAGCCGTTTTTCAGCCCACCGTGCGACCTGAAAAACCAAACATAATCTGCAGTATCTTAAGCTCACCAAAGCCTAATAAGGAAGCTGTTGCCCTTGGCTTATCTCAATCATTAAAAGGTAAGGAGTAGGGTGTCCTCAAATTAGATCAAGCAAAACAAACGTAAGGAGGTTCCTGAACTCAACTTGCAACAGGCAATTGCAGAAGTAATGAGGCCCCTGTTCTCAACTTACGACATCACACAAAAGTAAGGAGGCTCCTGTCCTCAGCTTACGTCATCACACAAAAGTAAGGAGGCCCCTCCCTCAACTTACGTCATCACACAAAATAAGGAAGCCCCTGTCCTCGACTTACGTCGTAACACAAAAGTAAGGAGGCCCCTGTCCTCGACTTACGTCTAAACACAAAAGTAAGGAGGCCCCTGTCCTCGACTTATATCAACACACAAAAGTAAGGAGGCCCCTGTCCTCAACTTACATTACTCATGAAAAGAACATGCAATAATTGTATTGGATTTATCACCTTTATCGCTGTGCAACTTCGTCCGGACCATTGGGAGCATCAGGCTGGCTAGGATGCATCCGTATGTGGTGCCATCTTTAGCTTCACCGCGCCGACACGGAGTCCCAATTTACTCCTTCACCTTTTGGAATCTCTTCACTCAAGGAAACGCTGAGCGGCATAGCAGGCCCTTCACATCTGTGTCCTGGACGTACTAGGTTGTGGCTCAATCGCTTCATCAGGCACTTTGACTCCGGCAGGCTGAGCAACGCTCGTAGCGGTGGACTTTATACTCTCATAGTCTGATTCATGGAAAATCGGCACACACATCAAAAGTCCAATCCTCTTGTCACGGAATCATATATCTCAAGGCCGCTTGCTTTGATTTTCTATTCGAGCCAGCCAAGAGCTGAAAGTTCATAACCATGTGGGAGCACTTTCTCCACACGATATGGCCCTGGCATTTAGGAGTCCTGCTTCCTAGTCGAATGTGCCTGTGTTCAGCAAGTTAAGCACCGACTGTTGAGTAGTTCTGTGTTTGGTTATATTCAGAACAAACTGCAGCTTCCACAGGACGGTCGGCCAATTCTGATGCCTGTGATGACCACAGTACCATTCGACCCGTTCGATTAGACGGGCGCATCTCAGGTGCTATTAGATGCGCATCGCAATATCCCCGACCTAAGCAAGAAGGTAGCATCCCGGAAAGTTACACCTCTAGCTACCTTTAATTTAAATTCACTAAAAAGCGAGACCAAATTCGCAAAATGATGCTTCAACTCATCAGCATCTCGACAATACATCGGGTATAACAAAGAAAACTTGGAAGACGCATCGACGGCGACGAAAACATAAGGACAGCCATCGGCTTCGGGTAAGGGACCTATAGCACTCATATGGATCGTCTTGAACAGGGCATCCGGCTTCTCCAGGAGTGAATAGATTAGACAAAATTACGGGTGACTTTCTCGTGGGAAAGACACTAAACGATATGCAATGCACTTTAGCTCTCAATCTCGGAACCCAGAAGTGTTTCGTAATAAGAACGACAAATCCATCCATATACGGACGGTCACGTTCATTATGACAAATCCATCCATATACTGACGGTCACGTTCATCATGAAAGATGCATTAAAGGGTAAGTTCGTGACCTTTCGGACCGATATAATAAGCTTTGGATTTTCACCAGAAGGTAGTAAAGTATAGACCTGTAATATAGGATGCCATTCCTAACGTCACAACGCGAAGATTCATATTATCCATTCGACAGGCCTCGCATGATAGACCGCGTCTCTTCATCAGAAGCCCGTGCAGCCCAGCCAAACAGCAGACCGAAGTCGAAATCTTGAAGGAATATTCACCACCAAATTATCGCTGGCAACAAATTCTTCCCACGGTGATCAAGTTTCAATGCACTGCAATCGGTGACCACGGTGAAGTGAACCCCCACAAGATAATGCCTTAAATGTTGGAGAGCTTCAACAACAGCAAGCGTTACCAGCTCATACGAGCAATATTCACTCTCAGCCAGCTAAGCAAGCCACTGAAGTAAAATATCACTCCAGTTAAGGAAGCTAGCGAAGCTGGAACTTCCAAGTTTCTTTGGCACTACCCTAAGCCTTTCAGCTGAGACCAAATACTTATGCATCTTTTTGGACAAGCAACTGAATTGGGCAAAACACACTGAGCACATCACCAAGAAGGCTAGCATCTGCATGTGGCAGTGCAAACGCAGGCTGGGCAGAAACTGAAGTATCAGCCCCAAAACAACCCACTGGACACTGGACAGTTATAAGACCAATTATCACGTACGGCTCCCTTGTCTGGTGGCCCAGAACGGACTTAAGCACAGCACAAAAAGACCTCGAGAAGCTCCAACGGCTTGCATTCGTGGCGATCACCAGCAGCATGAGAACTGCACCCACTGCCGCTCTAGAGCCATGCTGGGCCTACCACCATTGCATCTCATAATATAATAGGAGGCTGCCCTGGCAGCCTTCTGACTTGCCATATCCGGGGCACTCATAAGAGACTCCAGGATCAAACAAACACGCATCATGGAGGCCTCAGTCAAACGACAACCTTTGATGACTGCACCTTATGATAAGACTACAAAGACGCACCACTTCCAAAAATACTACCAAACAGAGCTCACGCCGGAGCCAGAAGACAACTCCAGGGCTCAAGGAGCTTAGGATCTACACCGACGGCTCAAAGACAAACACTGGAACTGGAGTTGAGTTTTCTCCAACGATCTCAACATAAAGATATCCAGGCCGCTGGGAAAGCTCAACACCGTCTATCAGGTGGAATGTGTGGGCATTATCCAAGCGATCCATGCTATAGAAGTCAGGAGAGTTACGGATAGTCACATCCGTATACTTTCCGATAGTGCCTCAGTACTTCAATCCCTACGGAAAAATTATATCATGTCTAAGCTTATACTAGAATGTCACAACGCGCTGTAACGTTCGGCAGTCAAAAACCGCAACACAGTGACACTACAATAGATAAAGGGGCACAGCGGATCATTCGGCAATGATGCGGTGGATGAACTGGCCAGGAGGGGTCCGGCACGACGGTTTTCGGACCCGAGCCTATCGTGTCGCTCGCCTTCTCCCAGCTGCGCACATAGCTAAAAGAACACACACACGATCAAGCTCAAAAATGGTGGTCCTCGGCTCCAGGCTGCAGGCTGTCCAAGGAGGCGATGCCAAATCTCGATAAAAGACTAACCAGACGCCTCCTTTACATGAACAGAGGTAGCCTGCGAATGGTGGCGGGGACCATCACCGGGCACTGCTAACTGAACAAACACTACCACACAATAGGTATAACGGACAGTCCCCTGTGCAAGGCATGCATGGGGATGGAGGAAACGATGGGACTTGTGCTCCTAGAGTACACGGAAATAACCAACATACGGAAACAAACTCTCGGGTCATTGAATTCCTTTACAGACATCCTGAATAGACCGCGAGACCTGGTCTGCTTCTGGAGGGAGGTTGGCTGGATGGAGTGACGGCCGGCACGGCTCACGCACAATAGTTTCGTGCAAAGACTAAGTGCGGAAACCAGAATACAGGAAAAGAAGAAGATCACTCCAGTTATTGGTGGATTTCACACGGGTAGACCGTACACCAATCATCGATATTTTGTAGATTCGGATCAAAACTCACAATATAAGAAAGTTAAGTCGATGTTCGTGCATAACCTATCGAACAGATAGCGTCAATAATACGGTTGCTTGCCGTAGAATAGTTCTGTGCTCCGCCAGGAACAGGTTCTGAATTGCGCTGCGGCGATCCAAAATGAGACCGCGGACGTCAACCTTTACGGTAAGTACCTTCACTTACCGATCCTTTGACCGCGACACCACCCCCAAATTCCCATCAGGGAAAGCCAACTCACGCACTAGGCTTGATGGCAGCGCACGCAGCATTTATGACGCACATCACGTGACTGCACGATCAGGTGGTCCCATCGGAACCCGCCTGGGCGACGGCAACACTTGGCCATGCAGCGATGACGGCCTGTGGTGGCTTACATCCTCCGGTGCGACGCCCTCGTATCATAATCGCCTGAACGCCCCGGGATGAGTAAACTCCGCCGGCCGGTACTCATCATTCAATGCCCCAAGACGTGAAAACAATGCTTACATCTTGAGCCGCAACTTAAGATTGTCATCAGGCGACCCACATTATGCCAACCACCACATCCAGGACTACAGCGGCAATTCGCACCAGACCTTCGTTCACGACAGAAAAGAATCCAGCAATTCTAACCTAGGTACCAATTACCCTGTTTTAAAATAAAATCAAACGAACTATAAACCAAAAACTCAATAAACCAAGACAAAATAAGTGGGCTGTGAAAGAACAATCCCACTTCTGATGTCAGAAATGGAAGATATATAGATACAAATATATATAGAGAATGTTGTTATTTATAGAATTAATTAATTATCAATATTGATTTATTACGTATTTACCAATTAATTACCTATTAATCGGTATTACCATGATTACTAGGTGTTTTATAGAAATAATTAGCAGTCTGTATAGCAATATCAGTTTATTAATTTACTGCACGGTTCGGAAGGTAGTAATCTATGGAGAAGAGCCGGCAAGAAACTCCACAGTTACTCTTTTCAAAACATCGTCACTTTCACATAATTTCAAGTAAAAATTAACACGTTATCAAGTCATTTCTATAACCACAACGTGGTTACTTCATAGCATATGGCTATATCTACTTATCTACACATAATTTTATGTTTAATTATTACACAATATTATTAAAAACAAGGTAATTGCGACTTAGGTGTGACCCTACTCACATTTACTAGAGATGTTGACGGAGCGAGCGCCTCGATCGGAATGATTCCCACTAGGCGGCGCGTGCCTTACTATAACGATCCGTCCCCACCTCTCGCCTGACTCACAGAGCGGTTGTAGTGGAAATGACGTATCAACACATTCTAAACGAATTTGTTCCTTTGCGCCGACATATAGATATTTTTTTGAAAAAGCGTGCTTAGCAGTCGCTTTGTGACTTATTATTTAAATCTGAATATCCGTTACAGATCCAACCATTCTTTTTATCTAGATTTGTATACAAAATGCAAGGGAAACAATACAATGTACTTGTGTGGTTACAACCTGTTAGCTAGTAATAATTTTCATACCTATTACTTTTATTAAAACAACAAGTAACAAAGATAACGATGAAAACGCATCAAGTTTCAATTTATTATTAGGTAGATGTAATCTGTAAATCACTTATCGATTTTAAGAAAAAAATATATTTAAAATTAAGGGGGCTCCCCATATATGCAACTGAAACGGAAAATGTTTTTTCATGTAACCTATGCATGTGTAGTATCTATAGACAGGTCTTTAAAAATGACATTGAGGTTTTTAAAAACCACTTTTTTATAAAGTCAATCGTTTAAAAGATAAACGCTTCCAAAGTGGTAAAATGTGTGTGTACCCCCTTTAACTTCTAAAATAATGGAGAAAAAAAAATGTGCACTCGATATTAATGTAAAATTTCAAGCAAAATTGGTTTGAATAAGATCGGGTCAGCAGTTTTTAAGATATAGCATATTTTATAAAACTGCAAATATAACTTTATAATTAATACAAACACTATAAAAAACAAAGTTATTTGGCGTAATTACTACGGAACGCTTCATAGGCGAGTCTGACTCGCACTTGGCCAATTTTTTTGTTATTGTTATTTATCATTTAGCGAGGCATGTATGTATGGGACTACAGGGCATGCAGAGCTTATTTGCATGTATGGAGTGCACGCCACTGGTTGTACAGAGCGCAACTACGATATTAGTAAATCGTTGAACCTGTGGAACGTAACGTGGAAACGTATGTAGTTACAGCGTATACCAAGGCGGATACTGATGCTGATACCATCAGCATTGTAACCCTGGCTCAGCTACTTGCAATGAACGCTATCTGAACCCACTATATAGTGTGCGAGACAGCTCAATTTGCATCAGCGGCATATCCAGAGGCCATGCATATCAAGAATATTTTTTTTTCGAATGACCCCGCTTTGACCCCGATCACCCCTAATGTAAGCGTTAGATGAGGTCTACGATGAAACGAGCGAGCCCAGAAGATGCTTGTCCACTCTTACTTTAAAGGCTGACTGAAGTAATGTGTATTTCGGCGCATTTTTAGGGTTCCGTAGCCGAATGGCAAAAAACGGAACCCTTATAGTTTGTCTGTCTGTCCGTCCGTCCGTCCGTTTGTCACAGCCATTTTATTCCGAAACTATTAAGACTATACATGTGACGCTTGGTTGGTAGATGTATCCTGTGAACCACTTTCCGATATTAAGAAAAAAATTAAAAAGATACTTAAAATAAAGGAAGGCTCCTCATACATGGAACTAAGCAAAAAATATTTTCTTTTTTCATGATTTGAACGAGATCGGGTCAGCAGTTTTTGATATACAGCATATTTTCTAAAACTGCAAATATAACTCTGTAATTCATACAAACACTATGAAAAACAAACTTGTTTGGCGTAGTTGCAAAAAATGTAAATAAGCTAGTTTTAAGAAATTTGTAAGGTTTTTTGTCAAATAAATATACATATTATATTATTATAGTTAGCGGAACCCTTCATGGGCGAGTCTGACTCGCACTTGGCCAATTTTTTACAAACTAAAACTCCTTGATAACGTGCTAGCTTTAAAGATTACAAATATCTCAAGGAGCAACCATTTGTAGGTCATACAAACCTTGGTTCCAGTGTTCGATTCGAACCGGCGAAACACAGTGCAGCAGTCTATCGCTCAACCACTGCACCAAGTGTGTCAACAAAATTTGCGAGTCTAAACACCAGCGTCTAAACACAGCATTTGGGTAAAGATTTTAATCAATAGGGCTTTTTATTGATAACCTCCTCTTTTTGTCGTCGGTTGAAAAAATGTCTAGGTTTGGTTTCAATTTAGTTAGTTACAGATGTTGTTTTAGACTTATAATTTAATATTCTAATTGGGGTGCCTGAGGTATTGCGCTTAATCAATTACACCTTGTATAGTTCAGAAACTTGCGAAAAAATAATAATAATCGCTATAACCTGGGGGTCTTTAAGTCAAGAGTGAATAGGCAAGCGTGCTCCATCTTCGACCACATCATCACTTACCATCGGGTGAGATGGTGCTCAAACGCGAGCCTATTATCTATAAAAAAAATACATCACATACGAAAAAGGTCCCGTCCGCTATCATTGACTGAATTGTCCCAAACAAATCACCAGCAGTCGATACGATAATTTATCACCAAAAGGCAGGTGCTAACAATGGCGGGTCAGTGCTTTTCATTCGTGACAATTTATATTTTTCTCATTTCATGCGAATTATATTCATAGTTAGACGTAGCTTGCATCAACTGCCAGAAAAACTGAAATAACTGCCAGAAATGTGGAAACTAAATATTTTAAGTAAAACATGCAGAATGAAATAGGGAAGGGGCCAAGGTCAGCATTAATATATGTCGGGGAGAACGTTATCAAATGACTTATTCTGTTTAGTTTTCACGGTGAGACAGAACAAACAAAACAAACAAACAAACAGAATCGACCGCCTAATAGTAATCGTGAGTGTGTAATAACCCACAAAAGATGTTTTAGTTCTTCGATACACGTCGTATAGCTAGCTTGCTCAACTAGGCTGCACTAATATTGCTAGCGAAAACGCTGTCACATGCTTCTTTTTCGGTGGGAAAATCGTCAAATGACTCCTCCGACTATGGGTGGAGTGGAAGGGAGTGTCAGATTTCTACTGACTAAAAACCCACCCTGCTCTTTTGGTTACCCTTGCATATGAACATTCCCGCAATCATGGCAAGCAGCGGCTCTATCAGGCCCCGTCATTTCTACGATTGGGAATATGGATATATGAATATGGATATATGAATACTAGTATCAGTTATTAGACAAGAATTATTGACCACAGCCCAAGGTAAAGTCAGTTCATTGATACCTAGACACGCTATATAAAGAATAAGTTCAAGCACCTATGTCACCATTTTAGACATAAATAGAAAACTGCCATTGCACCAGATACTAAACAATACCTAATAATAATAAAAAATTGTACCTAGCGAGAGTGACAGAAAAGAAACACTAAAGGCACATCGTAGCGCACTAAACTAACCTATGAACAAACAAGTCGTATTAGTTAAACGATCACCACTTTATACATATGTACCAATATGTAGATATCTGTATATTGAAACAAAATTGAAAGATAGTTATAGAACGTACACTTATTCGATACTGTTGCTTTGGACCCAAATTAACATATAGCCTTCGCTCATCTTATGTTTGGAAATACCCCCAACTTTTGGAAAAAGTTGACCAAATTATACACTTTCTTTCATTTTAAATGTGGCCTTGGATGACCGAGCGTGGCAGCAAGCCACACTTCCCATTCGCATGGGTGGTCTCAGCGTCCGCAAAATTTCAAGTATCAGTTTACCAGCCTTTCTCTCCTCGGTCCACGGTACGGATTCTTTGACCAAGAATATTTTATCTCACTCACTGGTTAATTTTGATGTACCGTGTTTGTCTGATGCTTTCAACGCTTGGAAGATAACTTGTCCCAACACGGATTTGCCCGACAACCTGTCTTCCCAAAGACTATGAGACGCGCCTCTCTGCAGTATTTTACGGAATAACTTAATTAATACGTCTTCGAATACTGCTGAGCGAGCTCGTCTGTTGGCTGTGGGAGAATGGGAGTCGGGTCTATGGCTCCAAGCACTCTCGTCATCCACCATTGGCACAATATTTATTAAGGTAGTATTAATAAAGGTAAATTGTGTTGTTTGAAAGCATTATATTAAAATAATAAATTGAAAGAGGGTGAGAAATTGAGAAATCGATTAATCAATTATTTCTTTTATATTGTCCCACCCAGAACCGGTATAAAAACATTTGTTTCATTGCGGGAATCGAATCTGCGACACATTGCACAGCAGCAAACGCTCAACCACTGTGCTAACCGAATCGTCTTGTATTTATTATTTTACATATGTCTGTTGTTCTTATTATTCGTAAGTATCTCCGAAAATTTCGACCGATTTTCGGATAGTTGTCACAAGAGAACAAAGTTGTAGCAGAAATAGATTTTTACATTAAAAATGTAGTGAAAATATTGGAAAATTTCTACCGTCACAGGGAGAAGCTGAAGCTTAAGGCTACTCGGTAAATAAACTCATGTTGGCAGTTGGCATTTCTAAGAGGAAATGTATGTTTGTAGACAGAATTACGTAAGTAACTTCATAGCGTAGAGGTCCATTATCCCGGCAGTAACGTGAGAGTGATAGATTAAAATACAATTGCGAATCTAAATAATACTATCTAAAATATAAACATAAAACATAATTTCTATCAATCTTCTCTTTTTTACCCAAAGCACATTAATTAATAGGGAATATGCATGTGTTTTTTATTTATTTTACTTGATAAATAACTTATTAGTTGTAGTGAGAAATTACTTAATATCTTTTTTTATTTTCATCACTGATGAAGTATTAAAACTTGAAAGTTGATAATCAGAACATGAAATCCGATATAGACTTTGAAGTCAAAGTAAAAAAATACAGCTGTTGTAGAATAAAGTGTTTTTGCGAGAGAGACAGATTTATTCGTTATAAATTATTGACCTTTTTGTTAAAGAGGACTAACTATCAATGTGAGTAGAATACAGATTACTACTACCATACTTCACTCTTAGTATTACGTTAATGTATATTTTATGGTAAACTGGTTGCACAGGTACAAATATTTTGTTCGAGCGTATTCCCTATATCCACTTCATGGCTCTGATACCTTACAACCAAGCTCCATTAAATAACATCAAGTAAGTAATTAAACCTCCCGAAAGCACTTTTCTATGCATTCAGAGTAAAGTCCAAGCACTCTGCATTTATTACCTATAACGACGTTAATAATTGTGCGTGGAATATATTTACATTGTTTCAAAAAATGCTGATGCATTAAGATATTAAAAAAACTCGGATTTTTTCGGATTCAAAGTGAAATTCCAGCTAAGTATCTTGTAGTAATTAATTTACATGCGATTCTAAGAAGGAAGACTCCATAACGGCATGTGATGAGTAATCGATAAATTTTCCACGCAACTTTACAGGGTGACATGGCTTGCTAGTGAGGGGCTGACGAACTACTTGCGGCGCGTCATCCAAGATGAGAAGAGTCGGGAGCTAGGCAAGGGCCACTCGTACCAGGACTTCTCCATCCCCGAGAACATGTCCGCTGGACCCAAGACCGACACTAAAGGCAGGCGGCTGTCGTACCAGCGCGCCGTGTCAGGCGAAGACCCGCGCTACCACGAGCACAGCATCAGAAGAAAACAACTCATCCCCGAGAACACCGAGGTAACTCCCTTACTATTCACTAATTGACAACTTTAGGTATTAAAGTAATAAAGTCCGTGTTCCGGCTTACACTTTCAACTAACGAGCGAGAACTAAATAACGCCACGTAAGTTTACTGAGATTTTAAACGAGAATGAACCTTGAAAGATATAAGTGGTGTATTTTTTACAACATGAATAAAAAATACTTCAATAACTTACAATATTACGCCATCTTCTTAATACTATATAATATAAATGCGAAAGTTTGTGTAGACAGATGTTTGTTACTCTTTCACGCAAAAACGACTGAACGAATATTAAATTTAATATGTAGATATTGGAATAACACTGGCTACTTTTTATCCCGGATTTACATGGGAAAACCGGCCCAAGCGAGTGAAGTCGCGGGAAGAATTAAATAAGAAGAAATAAATAAATCGTATTGTACTTACTAGCTATTTCCCGCGAGTTTACGTGGAGATTTCGCAATGTAACCTTTGTACTATTATTGTCTATGTGTAAACAAAGTGGTAAGCTATTTACATATGTATATGTGGGCCAACGATACGTCAAAATCTCTTGAGCCATTTTTCTTCTTCGCCACACTTATACCGCTAAGAGCATAACACTTGTGTAATGCTTGCAGCGTAATACCAAGTTGCTTTATAAAATAGCCCTTCATCCTATTGATATAAGATGCGAGAGATGCGAGGCTAGTTTGTACTAGTTTGCTGTCAGTGTCACTATCATTATGACATGTTTCACAGATTGACTGCTATGAGTATCAATCCTATGCTCTTCCAATCAAATAATGATACAAGAGGACAAGCATTCTAAATAAGTTATTATTAACATTCTTTCAACACTCTACGTAATCATTTTAGCCTTCAAGCAAAGGGTTTCTAAAATTGTTGATTATGGCAAAATAAATCTTGTTCTTTATTCAATTTTTAAACGGTCCACCTTGTATTGCTAAGCGTGCTCTATTAACTTGTAAGCTGGTGTAGATATTCATTGGCAATTTCTTTCGCCGAGCTATTTACAAGTATTGCTGGAATAGTTCGGCCCCATGTTTTGACGTCAAATCGAAGTTTGTTTATGTTCTAATCGCGTGAAGCACGAACTTTGCCTGGAGTCACTGTTTCATTTCAACTGCTCTATCTTAGCACGAACACGACAGATTAGATCGATAGAAAACACTGCATACATTACTTACGAACTCAATATGTGATGTTTTTATTTGCACCGAATAAATTGAGATAATAAGTGATGAGAATATTGGTCATTTAAAACAGCGTGCTCTAAAAGAAACGGTCGAATAGTTCACTCGCGCGAAGCAAGCAAACTGTATTACGTACATAACATTGTTAAGGATAATGTTTTTGTAATGTTTAGTCGTAGCGGATCGTAGCGCGTCGTAGCCGGTCTACGCCGCCGCGGCCCCAGCCGGCACGCGCCTCGATCATATCAGCCAGACACGAATATTCATAATAAATTAACGCTTTAACTTTAGGAGATTATGAAATTCATTACAATTTTCAAAGTCCAATAACTTTTTAATAACTTTGAAAACCTTAGACAAAGTGAGGAAAAGTTAAAACATACTTCGCCTGTGATTCACATTATGCTAAACGATTCTTGCAAATTAGCAGCGTATGCTTTGGTAAGATTAATAAATAATTTTAAGTATAGCAGTAAATAATATGCAGGGCCGTTTATGAAAAGAAATGATGTTTCAATGCAAATGGCGCGTAGGAAGGTGGGCAAAGGTGAGGGGGCCAGTGCGCAGGTATAGATCCATCAAAGCCCAACAAGCTTCCACCGCGAAGCCTTCGAGCTTCAGTGTCCGTCGGCGAGCGCTCGCAGGCGCCCGCCTCCCGAGCAGCCTTCTCTGTAAAACGAACGAATACCTCCCAACTTCATGAAATTTTCACAAGTTACTTTTATTTATTGTTAATTATTTTTAAGTCCTAAGTATCTTTATGACCTTCTATTTTTGCCGAAGATGACTTGACCTACATAATTTAGAGAACTTTCGCAACTTTCGGTCGTTCCGTGATTCCCGCATTTTCGCGGGTAGTTATATATTTTTGGTGAACATGGGCTGATCTTTGCCAGGCATTGGTAAGTGATACTTTTTTTTTTCAAAATAGGTAAACTTATTCAATACAAATTATCTATTTTTTGTTTCAATCAGTTTCACCTTTATTAAAAGTTTTGCCAAACTTTATATGAAGTTGAATAAGTTTACATAGAAGTTGTGTATACCTAATCATGCATTTATTTTCAGTGCTTATCACTATACCCATTCCGTTGCGGCGGGATCGGTGAGGGGTCATGCAATGAAGTTTTGTGGTGAGCGATAAAATCTGGGTTTATATTGATTTGGGCCAAGGTGTTTCATTAACAAACCTCGAATTTTACGCACGATTCCAGACACGCGATTTCTTCAGATATACCAGTTTACATGTCTGCATCTACACAGGAGGTTTATTTCAATGCAATTTAGTATTGTAAGATTTTGGTAAGGGTTGTTAATTGATGTTTTATTGCGAAAATATATTGCTTATCTCAAGAAATTAACAAAAGCGAGTAACACGTAATATTTGTGTACGGGGTGATGATTTTATGACATTTTTATGAGGTAGGCTTAATGTATCATCTTTCATGGATAATCTTCTATTAATTTAACGGACATATAAAACTAAAATCTTTTTTATGAAAGAAAAGAAGTGGATTAACTATAAATATTAAAGAAAATAAACGATGAATCAAATTAAAAATAAATCAAATACTTTGAAACGCAATTTTTATTTTCTGGTAACCAAGCTTCAAATATTATATTTTATAGGCGCTGAAACGTAAAAACCTTGCTTTCATAGAAGTCACTAGGCCTCAAGATGAAAATAATATAAGGGTAGGGGCCGGTGTAAACGAGCGCCCCTCTAACCATAAATTCGTAATGTTGATGTAATAACACCTTTTATTGGTATTAAATAATTTCTTAGTTAGCTTTTCTGATTCTTTTTGCCAAACCTAGGTCTCAACGCCACTTTGATTTAGAGAAAGAGTAGGCTTTAATCATATATTTATTGTACCTACTACAACTTGAACTAATTTACAAAAGAAACTATTGCTGTAAGCATGACTACATGCTTACAGTAATAGTTAGGAAAGCTTGGTTATTGTTAAAAATAGATTATTTACGTATGATTTACTTTGACTTTATATAAAAACTAGCTGTACACTCGACTTCGTTCGCGTTTGAGGATTTCCCTCTGTAAATATCGATCCCGTGGGAATTACTGGATTAAAAGTAACCAGTATGTTACGCTATAGCCTTCTCTATCTTTCAGTCTTATTAAAATCGATTCAGCCGTCCCAGAGATAAAAACGGACAATAAGAAAGACGAACGGCAATTTAGAAAAAGCTTGTTTGCGTCTTAGTATTGTGTGAATAATTGAAAGTACTTGCAAAAACACAAACAGACACTGAAATTCTTATTTAACCTTAGGGTGCTACTGCAGACCTTCAGTCCACTTCTTGAAATGGGAATTTAAGAAAGTGGACAAAGTGATATTCTTGCTGTGAGTATGAATATTGAAAAACTGTCGAAATGTAATATAAATCCCTTAAATTTGGAAATAATGGGATTAACATTATATTTCGTTGTCAAACAGTATATTTTGGCTGGCTTATTCTTGCGCGGCGTGACCGCTGACATAATATCACTTCTCTAAAGCCTCTCATCTCATTCTCGTGTACCTCCAAAGAATTTATATGCATGGGAATAGTATTGTGGGATGACACTCATTATTATCATTGAAATAGTCACCTACTAGAAAGGCCAAACGTATCATCTGTTTAGCCTTTTCCTAACTTATAAGTATTAGCTTTCAGTCTAACCGAATGCAGCTAATAACGGTTATCTGACCTTATCTGACCTCCACAACTTAGTAAGCTGGGTAACACGATACCTACCCTTTGGCAAGACTAGTGTAATTGTTGTTTATTGTTGTTGTTGTGGACCGACCAACCTTTTTATAATATTTTGGAATTGGCAGTATATGTCTTTTTTTATTTTAATAATCTTTTTATACTTTTTTGTCAACTTTAAACAAAGAAGAGAAAGAAAAGGGAGTTATGTAAAAACGAAGTAAAGCTAAAGCATTTATGAAAGGTCCGTATTTCATTATGATTTTATTGAGTAATTCTAGATCTAGTGGCTCCCATCCTCCACAGTTGTTGTTGAAAAAAACAGCACGAAACAATGGTTTAACGTACATTCCGAGATACACACATCATCCATCATCACAACACATCAAAGTGCTTTGATGGGCACCATAATAACGTTAGGACCGACGTTTACGCGTTTCCATGAAAAACGTAAACAAAATGATTATATAAATAATATAATAATAATATTCTACAACATTTTTTTTCTTTTTCACACAACGCCATCTAGTCCCAAACTAAGCAGAGCTTGTGGTATGGGTACTAGACAACTGATAAACATACATATATATTTCTAAATACATACATATTATAGATAAATTACACCCAGACAAAGAACAAATGACCGTGCTCATCACACAACCATTTGTCCTAGGTGGGAATCGAACCCACGACCTTGCGCATAGCAGTCAGGGCCACTGACCACTATATACATATTATACTATATATATGACATAGGTACTCGTTCAAAATCAACCCTCTGATGGATAAATGTCATCGTGTTCGGATTTACTAACCGTTTTCACATTTTCTGCTTGTCCAAAGCTTTTATCATACATACATTTATCCTAAACGAGACGTTTCTGAACTATAAAAATACTAAAAAATTATGCTTTTTACTTTTATACTGAATACGAAGTCAGTCAAGTTTGTATTTCATTATAGGGTATCGGGTCAAAATCTCATTGAAACGAGGTCGATAATATAATTTATCAGTTCCCGTCAATCTCTTGGAAGCTGCCAAGGTTTTTTTCTCTTTGTCTTTGAAACCCTGCATTGTCTATATTAAAAGATCGAATTATCTTCTTGAATGAAGTGCCACAGATAGGAGTCACTTGTGACGCGCTTTCGTAACGAGTGTTGTGGCCGTATAACATAATCAGCCTATAAGCTTCCCACTGCTGACATAGGCTTCTTCTTTAAGAGGAAGGGCTGCAATCCTCCACGTGGGCCCAGTGTAGGTTGGTGTCGCATGTCTTCGGCCTTAAGACATTCCGGTTTCCTCACGTTCGGGTTATTTTCCTTCTCCATTTTCGAGAGTACTGGTAATGATGAAAATAACACAAATTAATGTCCTTGGCTTTTTTCTGACTGAGAAAATCATCAAACGCCTCCCGGTATGGGTGGAGCGGAATAGAGTGTCAGAATTCTACTGACTAAAAACTCACCCTGCTCTTTCCGTTGCCCCTGCCTTCGAGGACCGTGGTATCTCATTACAACATTCCCGCAACCCCAGCAGACAAGGCTCTATCAGACCCCGTCAATGCTGCTGTCTGCTCTTTAAAGCGCGCATGGAACAAATCGCGCCGCCGCACTATGCGATTGAGTCGGTTTCATGGTCATTAATCCATAACTTCCATATTTTCATAGATATACAGCTGATTTTTTTTTTAGATAATGTATAATTAATGTACTTTAAAATAATATACAGTTAATGGATATAAATATTTATTTAATAGTCATAAAAAATACAAAATATGCAATTTTGAAAAATGATCAGAAATTTACGACTACCTTTAAATAATGTGACCTAAAATGTTATAATGAATACAAATAAACTCTTCAAATTAACTACTATTATTAACTTAATAAATTAAATTAAAAAAAATAAGTTTATTATTCTACTAGCTCCAAAACTTCATCTATAAGTTTTATAGACTTTTTATTGGTAGGTTTTCTTAAACTTGTTACCTACGTAAGGATCCGAAATGTACAAAAGTGTATGTAGAACATCTTCATTTGTGGCTACTCTAGAGTATTTTCTAGCATGATGAAGTCTGAATCGTTTAGTCTTTGTTCCTTGATTCCTGAGCATCTTTGTAGAGGTGTCCAAGAGGTAACACTGAATAACGCTAAATGACGCTTTCCCCGTGAATTAGGACTTTATGGACAGATGATGACATATAATCTATATCTATACTTATAATAAATCTGTAGAGATAGGACTTTATGGACAGATGATGACATATAATCTATATCTATACTTATAATAAATCTGTAGAGAGGTCAATTCTGTACATGAAAAATATTTACAAAATAACTATCAGGGGGTGATTAGGGATCGATACTGATGCCAAAAATGCAATCAGTAAAATTTTTGTCTGTCTGTCTGTCTGTCTGTCTGTCTGTCTGTCTGTATAACCGTTATAGAAACAAAAACTACTCGACGGATTTTAACGAAACTTGGTACAATTATTTTTCATACTCCTGAGCTGGTTATAGTATACTTCTCATCACGCTACAATCAATAGGAGCAGAGCAGTGAAGGGATATGTTGGGAAAACGGGAGAAGTTACTCCATTTTTTAAGCTTCCGTCGCGAGTGCAACCTTAATGGTTAAAGCTACACAGAAATCATTTATGACGGAAATGTTCTCCTTAAAATTATATAAAAAATATCCCACGACAGCATATATCTATCTTTTATGGTTGACTCACAATAACACGTGTAACTCCCGATAGCTTAGCAGTTCGAAGCTTTCTGATTATTATTCTGCTCCGAAATTTAAAACCACCACAACTTTGCAATGGAACTCGGCTAAAAGTAACCCAGTTGCAACAAAATATAATCGAGGCTCAAATTTTAACAGGTTGCGGTGCAGGAGAAACCGTCTTTATTCTCAGAATTCCCATAATACCAAATAATTTTCCATTCCAATTTATAAGAACGCAATTCCCAGTATCGGTGTGTTATGCAATGACAATTAATAAGGCTCAAGGGCAGACTTTTCGTGTTGCTGGAGTAGATCTCGGTGTCAGTTGTTTCTCGCATGGTCAGTTGTACGTCGCTCTTTCCCGGGTTAGCAGTTCTAGAAATCTTCATGTTCACGTGCCGGACGGGTCAACTTTCAACATAGTTTACCCGGAAGCTTTGCGCTGAAGTATTTTCGTTCTATAGGTACTTAAGCCTCATGTGAACGTGATCTAAATAATATTACCGATACATTAACTTAATAACACACAAGGAGTTACACGCTGACGGAGTCGCGGGCACAGCTATTAACAATAATATTGTGCGGTTCGGTATTGCGATATTTTTCAACAGTATTATAGATTGACATATTATATTTCCCTACTAAATTACGAAAGTTAATCTGTCTGTTACATCAAAATCACTGAACCGTGAGGAAGGACATAGGCTACTTTTTTTTACGAAAAACGACGGAAACGTGTACGAAGTCTCGGGCAACAGCTACCTATACTAATAATATAAGGCTGAAGAGTTTGTTTGTTTGTTTGAACGCGATAATCTCAGGAACTACTGGTTCGAATTGAAAAAATATTTTTTAATTAAATAGTCTATTTATAGACAAAGGCTATAGGCTATATATCATTACGCTAAGGCCAATAGGAGCGGAGCGCCAATGAAGAATGCTTCAAAATCGGGGTTAAATTTAACGTTAGCCCAAAGTAACTATTCCACGCGGACGAAGTCGCGGGCAAAAGCTAGTAACACATATATTTATTAACATATCGTTGTGCTGTATCGAAAGCATACTGTCCGAATTTCGTGGCATTAATTACTTTTCAGCTTGACATAACTTGACTGACTTGACAATCCTCATCCACACCAGTAATTTCTGCACTGCACTGATAATTTAAAAAATAATAATCTAGCTGTATTACCGTCGATTTGTAAAATTCTTGCAATAGTATGATCCAGCAGATCTTGCAAAAAAAATTTGACGTATTTCACTTCTTTTTTCTATCGGCGATACTCGTAAAATTACGACAATGAATGCTTCTTCTGTTTCTTCTTGAGATCTCAATCCCTGAAGATATGAATTCATTATAAAATCAAGGCCACATGTTTCAAGCAACTCCTATTTTTCTCACCTTTGTATTCTATCAGAACTGTCTTTGTAGGTTTTATAAGTCGATGTCGAAGGTTCGGATTCACAAGTAGGTTCTTCCAGATTTACAGTAAATATGACGCTCAACCACACACAATTCTGATTTAAAAAAAAATCCATACTTCTGCCATAATTAGTGTAGCGTTGACAAAAGTTAGTAATAAGACTTTTTTTACACTTGCGACAATCTTAGCGATATTTGCCTCGAAAAAGTTGATAAAGTCATCCCGTATATGACGTGTTAAAGAAACAACATAATTCTCGTCACTTTCAATTAAAACAAGACATAGGTCGCGTCTGGTACAGTTGAATTCACTCATTGCGAGGAGGTAGGTGGTTAGGTACACTTTTAGTAACGATAATGACGAACGACAAACAGTCTGTAATTATTGGAGTATGCAAATGCCCTATTTTATACAATATAATTGATCTGAAACGTGTGCAAAATGTGGTAGAAAGAACTATCATTATGTGGTTATGCGGTTTCGATATATTTTATTGATAATTTATTGTGCGTGTGAACTAAAATATGGTGAGAAATACTCGATACAGTATCTATACATAAACTACAATTAATAAAATATCATAAGCATAACCTATATCAACTAATAAATTAAATAGCATCACCTACGTATTTATAAGAACTATTCCATGTTATAATAGATTAACATATGTTGCGCAACGAAGTTGCAACTTTTTTTTTTCTTCCTGTATAATAATATAAAATTTACTATCAAATGACATCATTCACAGACCTTCGGCAAATTTCGGCAACTGTCAAAACTCTAATTGAAAGTTTCAGATACGCAAAAATATATCATTTTTGCGTGTCATGAGATAAATATTTCTAGTAAATATATTAACAAACTAGCTTTTGCCCGCGACTTCGTCCGCGTGGAATAGTTACTTTGGGCTAACGTTAAATTTAACCCCGATTTTGAAGCATTCTTCATTGGCGCTCCGCTCCTATTGGCCTTAGCGTAATGATACAATATAGCTGTGCCCGCGACTCCGTCAGCGTAAGTTAATGTATTGGTAATATTGTTTAGATCACGTTCACATGAGGCTTAAGTACCTAGAGAACGCTTCGACCACGAGACGCGTCGAGCGCGGCGATCGATTCTCAAAAATAATCCTTATAGCATGATTCAGTATTCACGCGCGATGGCTTATTATTATAAGCGTATTTCATGTATAACTTTGGTGTTTCTATACCGATTTATATGATTCTTTTTACGGTTTCGTAGCCGAATGGCAAAAAACGGAATCTTTATAGTTTCGACATGTCTGTCCGTCCGTCTGTCTGTGTGTCTGTCCGTCCGTCCGTCTGTCACAGCAATTTTATTCCGAAACTATTAGGACTATACATGTGAAACTTGATAGGTAGATGTATTCTGTGAACCGCTTTCCGATTTTGAGAAAAATAATAAAAAATATTTTAAATAAAGGGGGGCTCCCCATACATGGAACTAAACTTGAAAATATTTTTTTCATGAAATCGATGCATGTGTGGTATCTATAGACAGTTCTTTAAAAACGACATCGGGGTTTCTAAAACCACTTTTCCATAAAATCAATCGTTTAAAAGATATAAGCTTCCAAAGTGGTAAAATGTGTGTGTGGCGGACACAACCTGTAACTTCTATAATAATGGAGTGAAAAATCTAAAAAAAATATATGTCTGTAGATCTTAATATAAACTTTCAACCAAAATTAGTTTGAACGAAATCAGTTCAGCAGTTTTTAAGATACAGCATATTTTCTAAAACCGCAAATATAACTTTGTAATTCATACAAACACTATGAAAAACAAATTTATTCGGCGCAGTTGTAAAAAATGTAAAAAAGCCAGTTTTAAGAAATTTGTAAGGTTTTTTTTTTCAAAACAAATTTATTTGGCGCAGTTGTAAAAAATGTAAATAAGCTAGTTTTAAGAAATTTGTAAGGTTTTTTTTTCGTCAAATAAATTTGCATATTATAATTATAGTTACTACGGAACCCTTCATGGGCGAGTCTGACTCGCACTTGGCCATTTTTTTTATGGAATAGTTAATAATGTTAACTTTTTCAATTAGGGGTGACTGAGAGTGTTATAAACGTAAGAGTAGACAAATATTATAATCAGAAAGCTTCGAACTGCTAAGCTATCGGGAGTTACACGTGTTATTGTGAGTCAACCATAAAAGTTAGACATATGCTGTCGTGGGATATTTTTTATATAATTTTAAGGAGAACATTTCCGTCATGAAATGATTTGTGTAGCTTTAACCATTAAGGTTGCACACGCGACGGAAGCTTAAAAAATGGAGTAACTTCTCCCGTTTTCCCAACATTTCCCTTCACTGCTCTTCTCCTATTAATTGTAGCGTGATGAAAAGTATACTATAACCCGCTCAGGAGTATGAAAAATAATTGTACCAAGTTTCGTTAAAATCCGTCGAGTAGTTTTTGTTTCTATAACGGTTATACAGACAGACAGACAGACAGACAGACAGACAGACAAAAATTTAACTGATTGCATTTTTGGCATGAGTATCGATCCTTAATCACCCCCTGATAGTTATTTTGGAAATATATTTCATGTACAGAATTGACCTCTCTACAGATTTATTATAAGTATAGATATAGGTATAGCATATTTATGCATACCAGAAAGTATATATTATAACCTTTTTAGAATGGTATAATACTTGTATAGTTTTTATTGCTAGCTCACCAAATAATAATCCTGAAAAAAGAAAAAATCCAGATGTCTTTGTAATAATTTTTGAATCATCGTATTTAGAAGCTCTTTAATATAAACCAGTACCAGCCACATACATAATTTATGTATAATATAGTAGATTAACTTCTTAGCTACAGTTAGAGGTATAATACAAGTAACTGCGACGATTTTTACAAATTGTATTTATGGCCAAGCTCTCTTAGGCGCCTCCGCTGACTCGAATGTGGCTGAACTCGGCTGGGTCCGAAACCATGAACTCGTAAGGCGTGACTATAACCAATTGCCCCCTCTGCTCATATATTTGTGGGCGCATGACATTAGTAAATGCTGTTAACCACCCACTATTGTTTTTACTATGAACAAGATAAAGGGACAAGTTTGAAGTAACCTTTACGCTTAAAACTAGTTTGAAGTAACTTTTGAACAAAAGTTATAATAAATTTGGCGCTGTATAGAACACGTTGTTGTACAACTCCTGCAATCCTGCATGCTTCTACCTGAGAGGTGTGAGTTAGCGGTGAAAGAGATCTCTTTGTTATTTCTATTATCTCGTCTTGTTTTGTTGTGTGAAAATATTATAGTTGAATTTTATCTCGGTCTATTCGCAGGTTTACTTTTAAACTCATTGTCAATGAGCCGTAATCATGTCTTATCTTGCATGACTGGGTTAACTCTGTTCAACGTTTCCTTATCTATTAAGCCTTTTCCCAAACTCATCAGGGTCGACTTCTTGTGTGATCGGATGCAGCTGATTAGGTACTTGTGTTTCACATGGAGCGATTGCTTATCTAATCTCCTTAATCCAGGAGCTGGAGAATAAGGTAGGTACCCCTTAGCAAGAACTATATAGTATCATAAAAATCCTTATAGTTATTTCATTCTGTTTCTGTAAATCGAAGTTTTGTGATGAAATGTAGGAAGTTGGTGTTTTCCTACCTGTATATACACAATGGATAACTATCTGAATTTAGTTGAAAATGCTGTAAAACGTGTTGACGTAAATTTTATTACGTTAGCCGATATTGAATTTTCACTCGAGCACCTACCAAATATTTAATCGTGTTAGGCAGTTGTCCGAACACCGCGAGGGTAGTTTCCTCTCCTGTTAATTTCATGTTGTTTTAGCGGACCGTAGGTTAGGTAGAGGGTTGAATGATGTATTTTTCCGAGGTGATATAATTGACTGACCTAAGCGAGACGCCGTGTAACCCGATAAATTTCACCTTTTAGATTTTCAGACGAATTTTAAATATAGAACTTTACGTCCACAGAAATCAAAAACACATTTTATCTATGTTTACGTCCAACGTTGTGTATTGGAACGGGTCGCAATAAAGAACCGCTCAACTGCAATCGGTGGCTGGCCGATTACTCTATGTAGAATATGGTTATTTAAGAAACTATAATGCAGTTGTGTGGAAGTAGGAAATAATCTTTATTTATTTACGTACTAACAAATAAAAATATATTATATTTATGTAGGCCTTTAGCCTAAGTAAGTAACAAATTCAATAATGTGCTTAAATTATTCGACCGAAAAGAACGTAATTTACGGATTAGATTAGATAAGTCTGTCCGCCTTTTCGTTTGTCCGGCTTAATATCTGCACCGGCTGAACTGATTTTAATGGGACTTAATGTGACACTAAAAGATAAGGGCGGTTATAGGGTAACATATGGACTACTTTTCATTTTGGAATCCCACTGGATCGGGATTTATGCGAGAAAAACCTCCCACGCGAACGAAGTCACGGACATTCTTGGTTAATATATATGTCCCCGTAAATTGTAAAAACTGGTACATTATAATATATCTCGCAAGATTATAGTCTATTGAACTAAAAGGAAAAAATTATGAAATGCCAAACAACAGAACGGAACTCGCACGCTGATTGGTGGAACGATTACGTAACTCTATGATCACAGAACGCCCAACAGCAAATCAGACCAAACAGGGACAGCTCTTAGAGAATTAGCAATTTAACGAGTGACAGATTATAATCAAACCATTTCAGTTCCATTGATTATAATCTATAGAAAAATAATGCGCTAAATTGCAAGCAATATGGATAACAAATTTTATCGATAGGTTATAATCTCGTGAGGTATATTATAATCTAACAGTTTTTTTTTTTGCATTTTTACTGTAACATAAAATATAATAATAAGTACGTCAAATAACTTATAAGGTGACATGTTATAGGTAACCTCTACAAAACTTATGATGAAATTGATTAAACCTGTTTTGTACTTTGTAGCTTGTCATGTTTACTTGAGCCAATGGAAATTTATTCATGAAACCTGAACCTTCTTATGACGCCGAACTGCAAAGATATCGACTTTGCTAGATCACTGATATAAACGTAATTTAAACTCGGTATATCCGACGGTACCGTAAAAGTCTGACTTGGTAATCGGAGTTAGTTTTCACACCGGTCTGAGCAAACATCAGCTTGAAACGAATTAAATGTGTAAACGTATATGAAAGTAGCTTCGTCTATTGTTCCCTTTGTCTGCCGGCGGGGGCTTAAATACACAATTAGTCAACCAACTTACCACCGAAGTTACGGTTAAGGTGGAAATACAACGAGAGCATTCATAAGCGAGCAATCATTTATGAGTATAACGCTAACGACCATTCGTTTGCAAACACAATTTCGTTTTACTGTCGGAGTTCTTCTTTTTTAACTGACTTTACCATCTTTCTAGTCTTTAAGATATTTAAGTTAAAAGGAAATTGTTTTTCCGAATCGAAGACGACACAAACCGTAAATGTTTCATTTTGTATTAAGAAAGGAAATAAAACGCACTTTATTAGTAGAAGTAGTTTACTCTTCAATCAAGTCAGCATACTACTCAGCATACTTCGCTCTATTAACATATCTCTAACAGCAATTGACTGGTTTCGTAGTTACCTGTATGGCCGCTGGCAACGTATTTGCATAGATGAGTCCTGCTCTTCATGGTGTAGTACTGCAGCCGGTGTTCCTCAGGGTGGCGTGTTATCTCCTTTACTCTTCGCAATATTCATAAATTCTATTTCCAAAAAACTTCAATCCTCCTACCACCTTTATGCTGATGACTTGCAAATTTACAGACAAGCGCCTTATACTGATTTAGATGCTGCAATAAATATGATAAACCAGGACTTGGCTTCAGTTTGCGAATGGAGTGAGGCACATGGTTTGCAGGTTAACCCGTTAAAGACCCAGGTCATTGTAGTCGGCAGCTCTAGGTTGGCATCTAAGGTAAACTGGTCTCAGCTTGCTCAGGTTATTTTCAACGGCACAGCTATTCCACTAAGCGAGAAAGTTAAAAACCTTGGGGTTTGGTTGGACAAATATCTTTCGTGGGGTCCCCAATTACAAGAGGTGAGTCGCAAATTATTTGCTTCTGCCAGTTCCCTAAGACGGTTGCGTAACTTTCTGCCAACTGCCACTAAAATTGCGCTAGAACAGTCTCTTTTACATCCCATCCTAGACTACGCTGATGTCAGTTATTTTGATCTCACAGAGGCACAACTTGATAAACTTGAACGACTTCAAAATTTTTGCATAAGATTTATATTTGGTTTGCGCAAATATGATCACGTATCCGAATTTCGTACGAAACTCAAGTGGCTTCCTATACGTCTTCGCCGGAACTTACACATCTTGTCTCTGCTCTACAGTATTCTATTCAATCCTAAGACCCCCTCTTATCTTAAAGAGCGTTTTAAGTTCCTCCATGACACACATGCTAAATTTCTGAGGTCATCGGAAAACTTGAGGCTAGAGGTATCGAGTCATTTCACCAATTTATTTGGTAAATCGTTCGCAGCTCAAGCAGTACGACTGTGGAGTACTCTTCCCGTGTCAGTAAGACAAGCACAAACCCTTCCTTTTTTCAAAAACATGGTAAAAGATCTTTATCTCTCTCTTTAATTTGTTACTATTTTTTATATAACTCAGCTTTGTTCTTTTTATTATATATATGTATATTGAGTATGTAGGTTATTACTTATTTATTGTAAATGAATGAATAGTACACCATGGACTACCTGCGTATTTATTTTCTCCTGCTGTGTCAAATCCATCCAAAGGTTGTCTGTAAAAGATCGCTTTTAGCGATAAGACCGCCCATTGTAACACCATTTGTAGTTTTGTAAGTCCTTATTTAATTCTAATTTCTTAATTCAGGCCCGTTGGTATAGGGGTCAGTGGCCCTGACTGCTATGCGTTCGGTCGTGGGTTCGATTCTCACCTAGGACAAATGTTTGTGTGATGAGCACGATCATTTGTTCTTTGTCTGGGTGTAATTTATCTATAATATGTATGTATTTAAAAATATATATGTATGTTTATCAGTAGTCTAGTACTCATACCACAAGCTCTGCTTAGTTTGGGACTAGATGGCGATGTGTGAAAGTTGTGGAAAAAAAAAAAAAAATGTTATGGTGTACAATAAAGAGTATATCTATCTATCAAGTATTATATTTAATTGGTTTATAATTATCGAAATGATGATAAAGAGGAGCTCGTTGCTACAAATAATAGCTACTTGGACTAATCTTCAAGGTGAAGCAACGCTTAACGGTCTTTCGAATGGTGACAATATGAACATGTAGAGATTACTCCGTGTCTAATAAAGCATCATAAGCCGGTGGTCCCAGCTGTCATTTATACATCTCTTGCACTTTTTACAGGTAGTCAGGAGCCAGAAATTGTGACTCCAACCTTGTCAAGTGCCCAACTTGTTTAAAAAAGAATAGTAGATAATGATGATAATGAATTGGCCAGTAAAATCTTTAGATTCTGTTTTGTTGCGATTGTATCAAATTAATAAGGAAAATAGTAATTAAATCTGCACCCTCATTGGTACAACACAGATACGATAGTAACACTATAGTTTGTGACATTAAAGGTACGCTGTAGCTACAACTGTGCGATACTAAAATGATATTAGAGTTCCATCTATACGGTACTGAAGCGATTTAATAATTCCACCTATGCTATACTGAAGCTATAGCAACGCGAAAGCTACAAATGTGCCATACTAATGCTACCGTGAAACGATATCAGAGTAATATTTGTGCAGTACTTAAGCTACTGTTAAGTGAACACAAGTCTACAGCTAAACGAGACTGAACGACTACTATGGTATACTACGGTATAACCTGTTTCTGCATGGTCTGAAACTCAACAGGACTAGCCATCGGTGCTGGAGATACAGTACAAACTCAGCCTCAAACTCACTTTCTTTTTTTGTACTTTCATAAACCGACAGTATTTTGATCTAACACGTAAGAAGAGTGTTCAGACGCGCAGTATATACGGCTCATCAGTCTTTCCGTGGCACAGAATTGCTAAACTGCCAACTGACAACAACAAGAATTTCTCAGAAGAATCGTTCAGATGTCATTGCAGTCCAGTGCTGCGGTATCTCGGTAGAATATTCGCGCAACAAGCAGTTTTACACTAGTGAATCGGTAGGAGATCGAATCTACAATACTGAGAATGTTAGAAGTTTCCAGAAAGTCATCATATATTAATTGATGGGAGCATCTACAAAAACGATATGTAACTCTATTCAAAATTAAACAATGGACGTGAAACACAAATGTGGAAGCGACGGTGGTACACTCCAACGTGAACACCGTCGCAAAGCTTTGTGCAATCCGACTTTGAATACACGGATAATATTTCTGAGAAACATTTTTCAATGGAAACACACAATATGCAATTGCAAAAAAGATTCAATTTGCCTTTTCCATATCATATTACGCTCAGCTTCCAGCACAACGATATGGCATTACATACAGTATTTTACTAGTAGCGGCCGCTACTCTGACCTTCATATTTCAGTACTGGGTAATACGATGCCCCTAGGCAAGATACGTAAGATTTTCAGGCTTCTAACTGTACTGGCTGTCAAACTCTTCACATGATAGCCAGGAGTAGCGACTTGGCATGTGCTCTATTGATAGGTATATTCATGTGAGGAACGGCGAAAAATATAAAGCACATTAGAAATAAATACCAGTACGGCATTAAATTAATTACGGTAAATTTCAGAATCATAAGATTTTTATATTTTCATGAGCGTTTTTGTCCCCTCATGTTAGGCTAATAGGGTAAGATCTGAAAACCCCAAAGTTTTCTTTTTGCTTTTTGAATAAGGAAATGTGTAGAATACCGTTCTGATAGTAGATGTTTTTTGAACAAACGCCCGCTACCTTGGGCACTCGGGCAATTTAAAAATAACTGATGCTTAAGGTTCATAAAACCTTTAACTCACTGTTTTTTAATATCTGATTAGGGAATCAGACATTAAAGAAATAGTGATGAACAAACTGTATCTTATTCAGCCTTATGAATGACTAGCTTTTGCCCGCGACTTCACTCGCGTGGAATTTGGTCTGACACATAAAGTTTCGTGACAAATCATTTTAAATATTTTTTTCAACTATAAGTTCTACTCCGTATCCGAAATTTCAGATGTATAACTTCAAAACTGATGGATTCCATACAATCTTTGTACCCCTATTATATTAAGGGGGAAACCCTTGGAAGTGGAATTATCGAAATTCCGTTTTTAGTGCTCATTTAAGTTCAGTGGTTTCGGCTGTGCATCGACCGCTGGGTGTGTTAGTCAATCAAGTTACAGTTTTATTATAAACTTCGCCTGTGTGGTGTGTTGATAAAAAGTAGCCTATGTCCTTCCCCAGGCTTGAGATTATCTATATCCAATTTTATCACAAACAGATCAGCACAGCCATGATACATATAATGACACTGATTAACAAACGGGACCAACAGAGGTTACTTTCATTTATTTTTCGTTTCAGTCAAGGATTAGTATGTAATGTTATTGAATTTATTGAAATGAATTACTTCGTTCGGTAGCAGCGAGCAAAAGTGAAAGGTTTAGAATAATTTACAATATAAGGTAATTTATGAATGTGTTTTTAGTTTTGGCGGTTCTACTTACCTACTGCAATATACTCCTGTAAACTATGTTACTTGATTTGTTTCGTTAAGCGAAAATATATAGATTTTGCGAGTAAGAAACACGTGAGCAAGCTACGTAGAGCTGGCCGTGGAAAAAACAGGGCGGGCCTAAATGTATCCCTGCTACCTTTAAAGTTTGCCCTTGCGATTTATTCATGGTCATCGAATATGCAACTTTAAGTGGGAACTGCAAACGTTTGAAATTAAAAGGTAAGTTATTGGGTATTATTGGGATGCGTAGTATAAGTACATTGTCACCTTTAGCCATTGACTTGATCCAAACAAAATCCTTATTTAAGTATATGTTATGTTTATGTCGCTCGAGCTCCATTCAAGTCAATCTTATAATGATAACTTTTCAACCGACGACAAAAAGAGGAGGTTATCAATTCGACGCGTATATATATATTTTTTTTAATGTATGATCATCGATTGCTCGAAGACGGCTGAACCGATTTGGAAAATTCTTTTTTTGATTGAAAGGGTATACTTTGAAATTGGTCCCATTTTCATAAACGTCAAGATCTGATGATGGGATCCTGGAGAAATCGAGGGAACTCTTCAAATATTATAGGCACACCTATGACGTTTTGGGTATTTATTATAGTAACTTGTGCAGTTGCTCTCAAAAAGTACCATTTGAGGAAGTGGAACTGATGATGAAGACCACAGATGGCCGCCGAAACTACTAAATAATAAGTATCGAGTGGACTGCGATTTGTTTACTTGAATACGGATGTTAAGCACTTTATGCTCGTCACAATGCATATGGTGATGTAGAGCTGATGGTGAAGTACCAGGAGAACTCCTCAACAATTAACGGCCCAGCATTGGGGAAAGCAATATTTTGTAAAAGGTTATAAGTAGTTGACATTTAGGCTCTTGTAACTAGGTAAACTAAAAATAGACCAACTAAAAAGAGTGAAATAAAAACTTTTTACCAAAAAATTAAACCGACTCCCAAAAAACACTGCAAAGTGAAAAATAACTTTAATTTCGGAAGTCGGTGCCAAAAACGAAAATACAAAACTAAAGACACCGACTAACGAAATTAAAGTTATTTTTCACTTTGCAGTGTTTTTTGGGAGTCGGTTTAATTTTTTGGTAAAAAGTTTTTATAAACTATGCCTTCAAATTACTTAGTGTAAAAGACAAAGTTTATCTACATTAAATACTTAAAGCGACAAATTTATTGATTTTGATAAGAGTTTGATAATTATTCTAAAATATGCATTGTAAAAAAATCTCTAATTTAATTGTATTTATGGTTCACTATTTTGGTCATAGTGGCTTCCGCATAAAAGTTAGATATATATGCTGTTGCGGACTTTTATTTAGAACTATTTAAGAAAAACAATCCCACGGCACATTATATTTGTGTATCTTCAATGGTTTTAGCAGCGCACGCGAAGATAGCTCTCAGATGGCAGACATTTTTCTGACTTACTTGATATGTATCGTTATATTATGACCAAATTACAAAAAAAAATCATTATAAATTGTAGCCTATGTGTTATTGTGAAGTTAACCTACATTACTGTAAAGTTTCATTAAAATCCGTGTAGTCGTTTTTGCGTGAAAGAGTAACAAACATACATCTCCATCCACCGATCCATCCAAACTTTCGCATTAATAATATTAATAGGGTAAAAATCGTAAAGCGGTTCACAAAATACTTCTACCCACCAAGTTTCAACTCTGTTGTCTTAATTATATCCGAATAAAGTAGCTATGACATACGGACGGACAGACAGACAGATATGATGAATTTATAAGGGTTTCGTTGTTTGCCTTTCGGCTACGGAACGCTAAACATGAGCAAGACTGACAGCGTTCATGCAAATAACAATAGACAACTATTTTGTGATATACTGTTATCACGTGGGAGCTCTTGGCTAAATAATAACAGCCTAATGGGTCGATCTTCAAGGTTGAGGAACACTTACCGAGGTCGGGTCATGGACGGGTAACCATTTAATAAATATATTGTTCAAATATAGCCCTTGTTGCTTGCCTGTTAATTAATATATTAAGTCAAAAGAATTTTTGAAATCGTTCCAGTAATTAGTTTAAGTGTATGTTATTACATACTCTTGATAACTCCGAAATTAAGTGTCCAAATCGAATAAATTTAAAAGTATTTTGCTGCTACACAAATACCCTTGATGATAAAACTATTTATTTGGATAAGAATTAATATTGCGATACGAATGTTATCGAGTTTTGTTTCTACCTGCGATCTATCTAAATTTTACAACAAAAATGTTGCTATTATTACTTAACTATGATAGTTAGATATATTCCCTCATGGACTTATTACATCATTTTACATCATTTTTCTATAGCATCAATAGTGGTTTCCTATACAAATTTTTCATGTTGAATTATTTAACTCTCTTCTGGGGTGATTTTTTAAAAAGGTTGATACATGTAATTATTAATTACCAACCAAAAGGCTAAATACAGATTTTCATGATTTGAAGTACAAAACGAACAGGTTTCCCATTCACACTTTCAGCACCTATTTTACGCCCTCAGGGGCTGATTTTGCAAAAACACTGAAACATGTCATTTTTAATTTTTAACCAGACTGATAACCACCAATTTTTATGGTTTAAATTACTAAAATGACGATTTTCCATACAAACTTTCATCCCTTATTTAACTCACTTAGGGGGTGAATTACGAAAAACACTGAAACACTTTTTTTTAATTTTTAACCAAAATACTAACCACCATTTTTCAAGGATCGAACTTGAAAAAAAAACGACGATTTTCCATTCAAACTTTCATCCCCTATTTAACTCACTTAGGGGTTGAATTACGAAGAACACTGAAACACGTGCTTATTAATTTTTAACCAAAATGATAACCACCAATTTTCATGGTTTAAACTACAAAAATGACGATTTTCCATACCAGTTTTCATCCCCTATTTAACTGCTTTAAGGGTTGAATTTCGAAAAGCACTGAAACACGTGGTTATTAATTTTTAACCAGAATACTAACCACCAATTTTTATGGTTCAAACTTCAAAAATTACGATTTTCCATACACACTTTCATCCCCTATTTAACTCACTTAGGGGTTGAAATTAAAAAAAAAAATTTCCTTATTCCTTGTCTACATCATAAAAGGAACCTCTGCAAAATTTCAGCATTCTAGGTCCAAGGGTTTGGGCTGGGCGTTGATGAGTCAGTCAGTCAGTCAGGACTTTTCGTTTTATTTATACAACGTGTAACGGAAACCCCATATCTATCCAAAAGAGCTGAAGAAAACATTTGGTATGGATTCTCTATGCACAGTTTCAGCACAAAATAACTGACTCAGAGAATTGTTACCAAATTATTGGTTTCATATATTTCTTGAATACCAATCAGAGCCGGATTAACCCTGTCAGAGGCCCTAAGGCAATGGCATTCTCGGGGCCCCTTTTCTTACTTTGACTGACCAAATCGTGTGTTAACTGAGGAAACGCACATTAAGGCCTGTGGTTTTTAATATATTTGTTTACTTATTCCCAGATTTGTTCCAAAATTGTTTTAATTCTGCTACTAAATCTAACGATTTGTATTTTGTGAGATAACAGTGAGGTCCCTAAGTTCACACGCACATCAAATTCTCGTTCGAAGAAACATGTTTTCTTGGTGCGTGCACTGGACCTGGGCCCCTAGTTGATGCGGGGCCCCTAGGCAGTTGCCTACTCCGCCTAATGGTTAATCCGGCCCTGATACCAATCATAACAAACGTGTCACAGCACTACGAGGGTCAATAACTTTCCACGTCACTTGCTAATAACACGATAATTCTCTTCGTTCTTCTTAATTTGAAAAAATGGGTTCTGGTATCAGTGTATTGGAACTTATAATAAGTTCTACACACGTAGACTACAAAACCGGTTACAAAATCCTTGCGATATCGTTTGTTATCAACAAAGAAGCTATGCACTTGGTATGTATATGTCGCAGTAAGATAGATATAGCTGTGATATGGTTATATCCCTAGGGATATAATTATATACCGTAACATAGTTATACGAAAGCGATTCATTACTATCTTACGGTCGCAATCTAGTAATATGATTATCTGACTAAAGTAATCTAGTTAAATAGTTATAAATCTCCACAAAATCAAATAAAACAATATTTGGTTTTTATGTTTATTACAAAATCAACTTTTTGCAACCTGCAATTAGTTACAATACTTTTTAGCAATAATACGTATTAAAGTTGGCAGTGATTTTAAGGTGTTACTAGCTTGTGCCAGCGGCTTCGCCCGCGTGGGAAGATTTTCCCGTGTAAATCCCGATCCCGTGGGAATTTCGCAAAATCCTTTCTTAGCGGATGCCTACGTCATAACATCTACCTGGATGCCAAATTTCAGCCTGATCCGTCCAGTGGTTTGGGCTGTGCGTTGATAGATCACTATGTCAGTCAGTCAGTCAGTCAGTCAGTCAGTCAGTTAGTCACCTTTGAGTTATATATATATAGATACCCTTTAAATTACACGTTGTATAGATGGAGCGCACGGGGTGGCCGATATAATTACTACGTATTCAAATATATTTCGTGAAGCATACGTAAAATAAGGGTATTTTAAGGCTAAAAATAAGAGACAGTTTGTTTATTGAACACGGTGGAAATAAAGGAAACGCATTTCTACAAGGAAATGGGAGGATACAAAATGGAAACTCAAGTCTACAAAGAAATTGAAGTCTGGGTAACCTACCTATTTGAATATTGAAATAAGTGGCATAGATTCCAAAAAAACAAAAATATTGCCTATCAATTTAGGCTAGCAGGTATGAGCAATTGAGCATATTGAGAGAAATTAAACTTTCAACTATTTCCTGAATCTGAATAGCACATACAAAAACCAACTCAAAATGTACATGTATAGAATACAAAACCACTTAGCGTTGCTGCTAAATGCCTGAAGCCTTCAGGCACGTTGGATTCATCCCAATGTCCCAAGCAGTGGATGTAGTGTACCATACAATAAACCAGAAAGTATATACCTATCATAGCTACCGTGATCATGTTTATAATTTTCATGATAATGAACCAGTCTACACCGGTTTTATAATACTTCTTCGCCAGAACAGACTCGTAGTGACTAACATACTGTAACCTACAAATTATATTTCCAGAAAAATATGTAACGTATGTAACTAGTTAGACAAAAAGAACTTGTGTTACGCCTTTTTTCCGAGGGGAAAACCATCATATGACTCCTCTCAGTGGCTTGCAAGGGAGTGTCAGATTTCACTTATACAGAGTAAAAACCCACCCTGTTGCTTCCGCAATTAGAACTTTCCCGCAACTCCAGCAGACGATCCAGAACCGCAAACAGTTAAACAAGCGTTAAGTACTGCAGTGAAGGAGCTCGTGGTTAAATAATAAGTTACATGGATCGATAGTCGTGATTAAGCAGTGTTTACCAAGTTGGTAACCTATCTACATAGGTGACCGTTTATAACACACGTCTTGGAAAACACATACATAATTTTTCAACCGATTGAAGAAACCACAAAACCAGTAAGGATTATCATGACGCCTAGTTAATGAACAGGGGTTTAGATAGGCATTCAATCGATAAAAAATACTAGTGTATAAAGTAATCACCTATAAACTTTAACTATGCTATCTATTAAATTACATAGTTGGGCCTGCGAACTCGTTCGCATGGGAGTCAATATTACCTACTAGGTTTTTCGATGGGAATTCCGTGGATAGAAAGTAGTAGAAGTACTCTGTTGCCCAATGACCTCCTCTTCCAGTGATTATCATTCATCATCCATAGCCTGACTTCACCCACTGCTGGGTATAGGCTATAGGCCTCCCTTCGCTTGTGCTAAGCTCCAGGTTTATGTGCCAGTCTCATCTAAGGACACCTACGATGTCGATGATTTCGCTGGCGGACGACTAACGCTCCTCTTACCAGTCCTTGGACTCCACTCGGTCAGACCGTTACTCCACCTGCTATGGTTCTTTGTGCTAATCTGAGCCTATACACAGCTTCCTGTGGAAGCGTCCAAGTCTCAGCACCATACGTCATGACGTCTTCCAGTGACAGTCTCATTGAAATCGGTTTAACCGTTTAAGAGATCAGAATGGACAAGCAGAAAAACAGTCCAAATTTTTAAAATTTGTTTATTGTTTTAGTATCGTGGAAATACATGAAAATACACAGTTATTTTGAAATCATAGACAGACACATCAATTTTGTTTATATTTATGCATAGATTTATAAAGTAGAAGACATACCTAATCATCAAAAGACTAGGCACAATCTTACTTACATTCAATTACGACTACACGTACTCATGGTAGTAATACGGCAAAGGGCATCAACGAATACTATTGTCATATAATTTATTTATTTACACTTCAAGCATATAGGTACATGGGCACGCCACAATAGCGGTGGTAAGTCCCCTCTTTGAGGAGTGGTTAACGAGGCGTCATGGCGTCCTCACCTTCCACCTGACTCAGGTGCTCACGGAACATGGCTGTTTCGGGAGCTACTTGTGCTAGATTCGGCGAGAGGAAACGCCCGGGTGACACCACTGTGAGGATTGCCTTGAGGACACGGTGGAACAGACGGTGGAGAATTGCGCCGCTTGGGCAGAGCCCCGACATGTCCTCGTAGGGGTAATAGGCAGCGACCTCTCAGTCTCAGCCTTGGTTCAATCCATGATCCGGAGCGAGGAGGTATGGAAAGCAGTCACCTCCTTCTGCAAAGCAGTTACCTCCTTCTGCAAAGCAGTTATGCAAGCGAAGAAGATGGCGGGACGTGCGAAAGAGAGGCGGGCCTCAAGGCCCTCACAGTACTTACGCCCCAGCCGCAGCAGGAGACGCTCCAGCCACCACAGGCGCGGGCCTGCTGGCTGCAAGCAATGGGTAACTCGCCGCCTGGCAGAAACCAGGCCCGGATAGAAGGCGCGTCGTGTTCCACGCGCGCCTCAAAGAGTGTTAGAAAAATTGTTGGGGCCCACTAGGGGGCCGTTGCCTGCCGGGGTTACGGAATTGTTCGAAAGAGTTAACGCAGAGTCAGAACACGGAGGGCAAATGACGGAACACGGATGGGTTTTAGTCAGTAAAAGTCTGACATACCCTCTCGCTTCGCCCAGATCGGGGGACAGACATTAGATGAATTCCCATCCTTAAATTAAAAGCATATGCGGTCCTTAAGAGAACTATCCGCAATGTGGGTACAATTCACATTATGTTGTTAATCCTCAAACTAAGCTAAATAAGCTTGTGTCTGAAATGGGCTCATGGCAATAATGTAATGGGTGGGATACGAACCCGTAAGCTCTCGATCACAAGGCCGACACTTTAGCCAGTAGGCTATTGTAACTTGTAAGTGCTTTAGACCTCCGCTGTACCAGTCAATCGAGGGTGGGGGAGAGATAACGTGGTAGGTGAAAAAATAATTTAAAATTAACACAGGCAAAACTAGTAACCTAAAATAGAACAACACATTAACACAACATCATTATATAATTTTATATTTATTTCCATGGTATTTTTTCGAGCCATAAGCCTTATTAGCCCCTTTTAGCAGTTATGTATTATGAATTCAAATCTAGATTTCAAGATGAACTTAGTTCTTTACGTTTCAATCATTAGCATACAAAATTGTTTCACCTAGTTTCTTGTTTTATCCACCAATTATATTCTAGTGGTTGATTCTGTTTATACCATTATAACTTCGGTTAAAGTCGCCAGGTACACTCTAAGAACAAAACTTATGGTATCTTGATACCAAAGTAACACGTGACATGCACATTATATTCAATAGTATTTAATAAAAAAAAGTTTAAGCAAGACGTTTTTATGTGTTCTTCTTAATAAATAATCATATATTATATATAAATATAAAACCAATTCTACTTCACTCTACGTAGGTGTTACCTTAGTAGTGTAAGGTACTGGATGGTGAAAATAATTATGAATGCCTGTACATATTTATATTTCCAACACGTTCATGTAAATCAGATCGACAGCAGGTGAATGCTGGCTGTTAAGCCAGAATTCACCTGCACGCTATAACTAGCGAGATGAATTCCTGGGACATTGACAAATGACGCCTCGCCGCTCCGGGCCATTGTTTGCAAATACAACGACAAATACAAATTCCGATGATTCAATTGTGTGAATTCGAGAATTTAATTAGGACCATAATGTAAATACAAATTTTATTATATCAAGTCACCAGCCCAGCTACATTAGGCATTGAAATCAAACCAGTTAGTGGCTATTTACATTGTTAGAGAAACCGAAATCTGCGCGGTTATAACGTGAAACAATGCAAAACAACAAACAAAAAATATATATTCAATGTAAATATCGATCTATTTGTTACACGTTTCGTGATTTCCCTTTTTAGGGTTCCGTCATGTCTGTCCGTCTGTCTGTCTGTCTGTCCGTCCGTCCGTCCGTCCGTATGTCACAGCCATTTTATTCCGAAACTATTAGGACTATACATGTGAAACTTGGTAGGTAGATGTATTCTGTGAACCGCTTTCCGATTTTAAGAAAAAAAATAAAATTATTAAAATAAAGGGGGGCTCCCCATACTTCCATTCCATACATGGAATAAAAACTGAAACTTTTTCATGAAACCTGTGCGTGTGTTCGAATCGTTTGAAAATGTTTCTATTTCTGTCCGTGTTGTCTTTCAATATCTAACTTAAACTGGCTATTCAAACTAGTCTCTATTCTACCTTTACCAAAAGTTTGGAACTTCAAACAGTATTATATATTTTTTTTTGAAAAAGCGTTCTTAGCAGTCGCTTTGTGACTTATTATTTAAATCAAACAACCATTCTTTTTTATCTATATTTGTAAACAAAATGCAAGGGAAACGATACAATATACTTGTGTGGTCACAACCTGTTAGCTAGTAATAATTATCATACCTATGACTTTTATTAAAACAACAAGTAACAAAAGATAACGTCGAAAATGCAGCAGGTTTTAATTTATTATTTGGTAGATGTATTATGTTAACCGCTTTTCGATTTTAAGAAAAAAAAATATTTAAAATTAAGGGGGGCTCCCCATACATGAACATGAACTGAAACGGAAAATGTTTTTTCATGTAACCTATGCGTGTGTAGTATTTTTAGACAGTCCTTTAAAAATGACATTGAGGTTTCTAAGACCACTTTTTCATGATGTTAATCGTTTAAAAGATATACGCTTCCAAAGTGGTAAAATGTGTACCTCCCTCTAACTTCTATAATAAAATCTAATATATATATATATATATATTGTATGTATATATACCTATATATATGTAGACCTTAATGTAAAATTTCAAGCAAAATTAGTTTGAACGAGATCGGGTCAGCAGTTTTTGAGATACAGCATATTTTCTAAAACCGCAAATATAACTTTGTAATTCATACAAATACTATGAAAAACATAGTTATTTGGCGTAGTTACTACGGAACCCTTCATGGGAGAGTTTGACTCGCACTTGGCTAACTTTTTAATTCAGACAAACTCTATGAAAAACAAAGTTATTGTTCGTAGTTGTAAAAAATGTAAATTAGCTAGTTTTAAGAAATTTGTAAGGTTTTTTTGTCAAATAAATATACATATTATATTATAGTTAGCTTCCGCTAACTATTACCAAACCCTTCATGGGCGAGTCTGAATCGCACTTGGCCAATTTTGTGTAATATGACTGAAAACGAATTTATTATGAATTCGTAACTTTTCTTTTTCTAAGACCTGTAAATAAACCTTTCTAGAAAAATAAATATTTGGAGGTTGGATTCATTGAAGAAACGCGAAGTTGAAGTAATGTTTGTTTGTAGGACTCTTATTTTATAAAATAAGAGTCGACCATCAGTCGACCGTCTGAAAGGCTGGTGTCATAAGTATACCAAATAATTATTCGTTTTTAGATACTGTCATGCATAATTATTGTGAATATTGCTAAACAAAAAAGCGACCAATTCGCTAAACAAAAAGTAGTAGGAACACTTTATTTGGATATATTAATTTATGAATACTCATCCTCTGCTTAGCTTTTTCTCCAATATGTCGGCGTCGACGTAAGGGCGGGGGCACACGATGCGTTGCGGTGCCGCACCGCAAAGATTTCACCGTGTCAGTGGGCACACGAGCGGTGCGGCGCCGTAACGTTGTTATGTCGCAGTGGCGCCGCACGGTGGGCTGAAAAACGGCTTTCATAGACTTAGGCATTTTATTTTGCAAGTGCCAGTTTTTGTGCCGGATATCACTTCTATTTGTTATAACAATATACAAAAATGACACCAGAATTGATTCTGCACAAAAACGAAGGAATTATAATTTTTTTACGAAAATTTTGTATGGAGCTAGTATGAAAAATCGAAATATCTCTGAAACGGCAGCGATAACCGTAATATCCTTATAGGAGGTTTTAGTACTAATTATTTATGATTTTTTGACATACGTTACATAATGGTTGTAGATGCCTTTTTTTTAAAAAAAATCGTCAAAATATTTTTATTTATTTTTACATATTAAACGTTCCTTTTAGTGTTTAAGTTGAAGAATTCAGAGCTTTAACAACTCTTAACATAAAATAGCATCACCCCTATAGACCTGAAGGACTAGACAGAGGTGTGTAGTATCTTGTTGATCTTGTAAGATTTCCAACAATACCAAATAGTTGAATATCAGTGTCAAAGTGCCCATGCTGTCGCTTCTTTTAGAAAGATAGGGGAATGAAATTGTTAATTGATCATACCCTAAAAGTATGATTACAACATAACCGGACACATAATAATATCGACACAAAAGGAATTTTAAAACCTTGCATACGTTCAAAATACAAAATAACATATTGTGTAGTCATCTAATGAGTCTGATGACAAGTAATTAAGTAATTAGAATGATGGTTGTAGTCTTCTGATTCTAATGAGCCTATTAAGTGATTAAATGATTTGAAATATCTCGCAACAATACCAACTAAGAACTGCATTCACCTTTTTATAATTAGTGAGCTAATGTGATTTGCTAGTGTTGATTAGTTCTACTATGAGTTCTACGAAATGTTTTTGACGATTATAAATTTTTATTATCATATCTTTTATAACTTTAATGAGGGTAGTTAACTAATTATTGACTTTATACAATAAAAGGGCTATAATTTTGTTCCATAATTTAGATTGTTCACAACCGTGTAACTGCTAACACTAAAACTATTTGCTTTGCGACTACAAAATCTTAGAATGGAAAGTTTAATCACCAACTTAGATTTGTTTGTTCTTCTAAAAAGTGAGTGTCCTTCATTTAATCATGAAGTATTGTTTAGTGCAATTGTGTCCCGCATAGGCGATTGCCTTTCTGCCGAAGATCAAGTAACTCTCAAAGAATTTTGCCGGAGATTCACGCGAGCTGCTTTAAACAGGTGGCAGAAATCTAAACGATTCTTTGATAAGTTTAGAAATACGTACGGAGAGTGGTTGCAAGCAAATATTGATTGGCCGAGTTGCGTGCAAACTTTAATAAATCAAGAACCAACTGTTGATGAGATACCAAGAGCACGCTCAGTCTCTCCAGAACCTTCGACATCATCGACTGTTGGAACAATGACAAAAAGGTCCCGAAAACCATTCAAAGATCTGGGAAGCAAACAGAAAAAGAGAAGATCTAGTGAGCACATAGGCGAGGATTCCTGTGAATTGGCATATGCAGCTGCAGCACGTTTAAAAGAAGAAGGTTATGAAGATATCGCATCTGTAATCAATTATATGATCAAAAATCCAGAAGCTGCCGTTAAAATCAAGGAAAGCATTAAGAAAACAGTAATATTTACACCAGAGAAAGCACTTGGATTGCTTCTTTCACTTAAGCTTTCAAAGTGGCAATATATTACGTTGCGAGAGACTGCCATTCGGGAAGGTGCTAAGGATATTTACCCATCCTACTATAAACTGCAACAAACTAAGCTTGCATGCTACCCTCCTAATCAATCAGTATCAGTTACGGATTCATCAGCTAGAATTACACTTCAAGCTTTACTTGACATCACGGTGAAGCGGATTCTTCAAAGTCTTTCTGATAATGTGGAAAATAAGCAGTTAAAGCTGATATCGAAGTGGGGATTTGATGGTGCTTCCAATCAAAGCCGATACAAGCAGAAAATGGACGGCGAGCATGATGATTCAAGCATTTTCATGACCTCCTTGGTGCCACTGAAACTGACAGATGGAGATAATACTATATGGACAAACCCGAAACCATGCTCAACTTTTTATTGTCGTCCGGTTCAGTTCACTTTTGTAAAAGAAAGCCATGCAGTTGTCATTGATAACAAAAGAAAAATGGATGAGGAAATTGAGGCCCTTAACCCCACAGAGTGCATTAATAGTAACAGGGTGACTCATAAACTAATGATGACAATGATCGACGCAAAAGTCTGCACGTACCTTTCTGAAGCTAGATCAAATGCATCATGCTACCTGTGCTTAGCAAAACCAACAGAAATGAACCACTTAGATGCTGTAACATCAAAAACTGTGTGTTCTGACATATATGAATTTGGCCTATCATCCCTACATGCCCGTATAAATTGCATGGAATGTCTGTTACACATTGCGTACAGACTTGACTTCAAACAGTGGGCAGCAAGAAGTAATGAGCATAAAGATATGTTACAAAACAGAAAAAAAAACATTCAAAATAAATTTAAAGAGGAGCTCAATCTGTTAATTGATATAGTAAAACAAGGCTCGGGAACTACCAATGACGGGAATACCGCAAGGAAGTTTTTCGAGTTTCCCAATAAAACTGCAGCTATTACTGGGTTGGATCAAAACCTGATAAAAAGATTTGCTGTTATTTTGCAAGCAATAACATCTGGTGAGAAGATCGATGTCATCAAATTTAAAGATTTTGCTCGCAAAACAGCAGAAAAGTACGTGGAATTATACGACTGGTACTACATGTCATCAACCGTACATAAACTATTAATACACGGAGCTGACATAATCGAAAAAAATGATATTGTCCCGATTGGGACTCTCTCGGAAGAAGCCTCAGAGTCTCGAAACAAAGATTTTAGGAGGTTCCGGGAACATCATTCGCGGAAAAGAAGCAGGCAAGATTCTAATCAAGATATCCTAAATATGCTTGTTGTTTCTTCGGATCCTTTTCTAAGTGCACAAAGGCCGAAGTTAGATGCCAAAAGGAAGACAACCTTTTTTGCTGAAACTCTCGACCTAATACAGTTTCCGGAAACTGAGTTCGAGTTTGTAGGTATATCCGATCTGGATTCTGACTCGGAATTGGAGTCCGACAACGAAAGTTGTAAAGAAAATTTGTAAAATTTAATTATTTTTCTTTATGTTCTTTTGTTATTTATGTTAGTTTATTGTACCAATATGTTTAGTTAATAATTTCATAAATTATAGTTTCAAATATGTATTTTGTATAATTGAATTTATTAGATATTATTTTTGTTACTTCTGTTTTATTTAAATTACCTATCAATAAAAAGTTTATATACAGTCTTTTTTTTTTTCACATATTCTTAATATTTGGGGAAAAAGCATGCTTCCTAACGATGTTCTTAACTTTGACACAGTTCATGGATCGTTTTGAACAGTTTCATATGTTAAAATAAATAATGTTAGTACTATAATCCCCTATAAGGATATTATTATTATTATGTGTTCGGTTATGTTGTAATCATACTTTTAGGGTATGATCAATTAACAATTTCATTCCCCTATCTTTCAAAAAGAAGCGACAGCATGGGCACTTTGACACTGATATTCAACTATTTGGTATTGTTGGAAATCTTACAAGATCAACAAGACACTACACACCTCTGTCTAGTCCTTCAGGTCTATAGGGGTGATGCTATTTTATGATAAGAGTTGTTAAAGCTCTGAATTCTTCAACTTAAACACTAAAAGGAACGTTTAAATATGTAAAAATAAATAAAAATATTTTGACGATTTAAAAAAAAAAAAAGGCATCTACAACCATTATGTAACGTATGTCAAAAAATCATAAATAATTAGTACTATAACCCCCTATAAGGATATTACGGTTATCGCTGCCGTTTTAGAGATATTTCGATTTTTCATACTAGCTCCATACAAAATTTTCGTAAAAAAATTATAATTCCTTCGTTTCTGTGCAGAATCAATTCTGGTGTCATTTTTGTATATTGTTATAACTAATAGAAGTGATATCCGGCAAAAAAACTCGCACTTGCAAAATAAAATGCCTAAGTCTATGAAAGCCGATTTTCAGCCCACCGTGCGCCGTAGCAGCGTTGGACAGTCTGTTGACAGACAATCGAAACGAGCGAGCGTGTGTCTTTCCTTGTGACACAAAACAACTGAGCGGTGCCGCTCCGACGTCGCAACGCATTCACCCCTCCCCGCCTCGTCTTGGTGGTTGCAAGTCCGGTGCGGCGCCGGAGCGCATCGTGTGCATGCCACAGATATTTCTATGTAAGACGACGCAGCGACACCGCTCCGGCGCCGCACCGCCGCCGCAACGCATCGTGTGCCCCGGCTCTAAGCTTCCAAACTAATCGGATGCAGCTGAGCGCAATTGGTGTTTTAAATAAAACGATTGCCTATCTGCCTTCAACAACTCAGTAACTGGGTAAAACAATACTCCTGAAAGACATGTGTCAACTTTTTAGCTTCTGACTAATATCGACTATCAAAGATATACCAAAGGCAGCCACGACCAAATATTTAAGGTCCTTTTCGAGACAGAGAAATTTCATTTAAGATAGCCATCCACAAACAGATCTCAGCATATGTTGATTAACCTTGAAAATCGATATTCGATCGATACAAAAATTTCACCAAGGATATATAAATACTATCCCAAAAAGTTTATTTTTATGACAAAGGAGTTCATTTTTGTGGTTCTACATTTTTAGGTGCCATGAAAAAAAAAACAATAGTAGATATCGATTGCATATTGACACACACATTCGTCATGCAAAGCACATAATTAACACTTACCGCATAAGCCACGACATAACCATCAACTTTATTTGCATAGAAATAAATACTTCCGAAAGTTAGTTAACCGAAATGTTGGGATTAGGAGACGTAACATGAGTTCACTTCAGAGTTACATATGGACTTATCTTAACGGTGATCTCTAAGAAGCTGCTTACCGGAGAGCCAAAATGGTTAAGATTGCAAACGTGTAATTTCAAAGAGACGTACGTGACATTTTCGTAATTCACGTGAAGTATATTGTATAATTAACAAAAAAACTGGAAATAAGTGAAGCACAGCTTGATTGATAACAGATTTAGGAGCTCTAGAGTGCAAAGCGCGATGGTATAGAGGTATTGATAACTTAATTATAATGTCCAAAGCGACAGTGGAACACTGACTGCGAAGACTGAACAAATTATAAGGGATTCTTTTTTAATATCTCATCTTTTGGGTGACCGTTTTAATATACAGGGTTAATTGTAAAACACCGAAAACCTCTCGGGACTATGTTACTAACATCATAATCAACAACTTTTGTTCTATGACTTTTAAAAATTCGTCATATTTTAGTTCACCAGATGTTCATACAAAAATAAAAATATTTAAATTGAACGCCCTAAATGTTAAACAGACGGATTCTACAAATCGCCTGCCACCCCTGTATATTACTTTAATCTTTGCTTGCCACAGATATGTAGTAAATGAGGAAGGAGGTTTGTCCTTATCTATGTTTTTATTTATGTTCTAGCTTCTGCCTGCGGCTTCGCTGACGCGTAAATCAATTAAAGCCGACATGTTGCTCATACTTAATAGATTAAAAAAAATCTAGCTGCAACGTACAGACACACTTTTTTTTTACTGTTTTTTTATATATTTACTACTTTATGTATTTATGATTGAGTTTTCAGTTATTATGTATGTAAAGAAAATGTATTTCTTATTTAATCGCACTCTGCTTAGATATAAGAACCTTTTGTTCATTATAACTAAAGAGTTTCTTTATGACTGTTAATACGGTTGTCAAACAGAAAAATTGGCCAAGTACGAGTCAAACTCGCCCATGAAGGGTTCCGTAGTAACTATAATAATATAATATAATATAATATGTATATCTATATGACGAATAAAAAAAAAACCTTAAAAATTTCTTAAAACTAGTTTATTTACATTCTTACAACTACGCTAAATAACTATGTTTTTCATAATGTTTGTATGAATTACAAAGTTTATTTGCGGTTTTAGAAAATATACTGTATCTCAAAAACTGCTGACCCGATTTCGTTCAAACCAATTTTGGTTGAAAGTTTACATTAAGTTCTATAGACATATATTTTTTTTTATTTTTCACTCTATTATTATAGAAGTTAGAGGGAGGGGACACATTTTACCACTTTGGAAGCTTATATCTTTTAAACGATTGACTTTATGAAAAAGTAGTTTTAGAAACCCTCATATCATTTTTAAAGACCTGTCTATAGATACCAAACACGCATAGGATCCTTGAAAAAAAAAATCAGTTCTAGTTCCATGTATGGGGACGCCCCTTTATTTTAAATATTTTTACTATTTTTTTTCTTAAAATCGGAAAGCGGTTCACTGAATACATCTACCTACTAAGTTTCACATGTATGGTCTTAATAGTTTCGGAATAAAATGGCTGTGACATACGGACGGACGGACAGACAGACAGACAGACAGACGGACAGACATATCGAAACTATAAGGGTTCCGTTTTTTGCCATTCGGCTACGGAACCCTAATAAGACTGGAATGCGCCATCATTGCACACGTCAGGCGCGTGAACTTCATTGCTGTTTAAAGCACCTTCTACCATACACAGGTGCAGATATTAAATAATTTTACTTTTTAAACTGTTATAACCTGACTAAGTCCAGAGACTCTCACATAGTGTAAGAATTACGATAGTACCTCGTAATGAATAAGTGTCTCGCGTGTCGCGTACGTCAATCACAATAAAAGGTCGCTTCCATATCTGATGCTTACACGGGCATCAATCCATTAGGTTAATAACCGAAATCCAGTCGTTCAATTGAAGCTTAAAGGTTCCAAATTCATTACCAATGAAGTGATGAAGAGTTAATGAAATTGACGCCGGCCACGTGGCCCTCTCAAATAATGTATAGGTGAAACTTGAACATTGGACAATTACTAAATTAAACTACACTTTTCTTCAAAAATGCGACAAGTTTATTGTACATCTGCCTTATAAACAAAACGTGCTCCTATTTGTATATCTGTACTTTATTCTACGAGATTTACTATCCGTGAAATCGTTTGCTTGGAAAGTTATTCTCGCGCATATTTCGACCAGGAAACAGTTTACCTATATGTTCCGATATAGCTTTCTCTATCTGTCAGTGACAGTTCTATTAAAATCGGTTCAGCCGTTCCAGAGATTAGCCCAGACAAACTGAAAGAAACAGTCTGACAGGCGAAATAATTTAAAAAGTTAAATATTTTATATGCACTTAAGAAAACGGTTATTTTGAAATCACAGACAGACACTTCAACTTCATATACTTATATGTTTTATTGAGACTATATGTATATACGTATAGATAATGGGAAATCGGAGATACACCAGTTTAACACACACAACTGCTTACCACGTAAGATTAAACGCACGATCTACAATTCATTAGTAAAAGCTAATCTTGAATATGTTATTGAGATATGGGGATCGGCATCCAAAACTACTACTTACAGAGGGTGTATTCCCGTTGTCCCCGTAGTCCGTGTCCCCGTTAAAGGGGACAAAGGGAATTTAATAAAAAGATTAAAATTACTTCCCGTTGTCCCCGTACGCTGTCCCCGTTAATTTCTTGTAATATATACTTTTCAAATTATGCCCGTTGTCCCCGTTGAGTTAAAATTAGAAGTGAGAGTGCCTTAATAGAGATAATATTATACCTATACAAATGAAATGGAACTAAAGACTACATATAAAATTAAAAAAAAAACACATAATATCTAAGCAATAGCTACACATGTGATTGCAACGCAAGTATTTATAATTTAAGAATGTATTAAAAATAATAATGAAATAAATGATAATATATAGATGTTGATTATTACCAATTCTGTAATCTAAATAAATGTGATATTATTAATAAGTATAACATCAAAGTTCTGTTTGTAGTCAATTTTATTTTAATTGTTTTTTTTTTCATTACGTTTAAGCTTTAAGTTCAATCCTATTTTTGTTTTTATTATCTAAATTGTTTTTATGCAATGTTAATTCTGTGACGTTATAGTTAAATAGGTATATTAATGGGGTATGTTTTTGTATGTATAACATTTAAATACTTTGTGTTTCATTCCACCCTTTCATTTAAAACTAAATCAAAATAAATAAGGTATTTAGTAAATAAATAAAAATTTAAAGGGGACAACGATACGTGAAATCTTAACTGTCCGTTGTCCCCGTTGATAACGGGGACAACGGGAAGTAATTTTAATTATTTTATTAAATTCCCTTTGTCCCCTTTAACGGGGACACGGACTACGGGGACAACGGGAATACACCTTACAGAGGACCCAAAATAAAATTATAACACGTTATTTTTATTGATAATAGGCTCGCGGTTGATCATCACATCACCTGATGGTAAGTCATGATGTTGTCGTAGATGGAGCACGCTTGCCTAGAAGTAACCTATTCACTCTTGACTTAAAGACTCCCAGGTTATAGCGATTAGGAAACACAGACTCCGGCAGGGATTCGATTATACTGTTATGACTTTTTAACACCTACCGAACAAATATATGAACTAACTAAACTTTTTAATTCATTATATGTATATTAGTGAAAAATATAATGGATGAAAAGCAATATTAAACTAACAAAAAAATGTATACACCTAAGAAACAGAAACAACTTAATTCTACGTTTTCCTAGGACAGTAAAATATGCTAAAAAGAACTTTTATATGAAAGTGTCCAATTATACTATAAATTGTCAAATGAAATCAAAGAATGAAAAAGTATTGAAATTTACAAAAGAAAACTAAAGGACGATATTTTTTTTATTTTTTATTATATTACATACTAAATGAATACATATACTTACTTAAATACTTTTACAACGTGTAATGGAAACCCCATATCTATCCAAAAGGACTGAAGACAACATCTGGTATGGAGTCTCTATGCACAGTTTCAGGTTAAAATGAGTGACTCAAAGAATTGATACTAATTTATCGGTTTCACATGTTTCTTCAATACCATACATAACAAACGTGTGAGAGCGGGGGCACACGATGCGTTGCGGCGCCGCACCGCAAAGATTTCACCGTGTCAGTGGGCACACGAGCGGTGCGGCGCCGTAACGTCGTTATGTCGCAGCGGCGCCGTAGCAGCGTTGGACAGTCTGTTAATGAAAATGGATCGTATGTCGCCACCGCCGAAATCGACGTAGAAGCGTACGACGATACTGGATCTGTCCTTTTTGGATGATTGGATGTCCTGATTGGATTTTGGCAATTTGCTCCCATGCTTTTATTTTCATTGTTTTATTTTAAAGTTTTCATTGGACTTATCCCAAAGGATTTCGCGTTCTTGGACTAATATAATTAGGTAGTCTATATCAATAACATCTAGGTGAGCACTCATTTTTTAAAACCTCAATCACAATAAACAAAAATATGTAGAAAAAAAAATCGAAACGAGCGAGCGTGTGTCCTTCCTTGTGACGCAAAACAACTGAGCGGTGCCGCTCCAACGTCGCAACGCATTCACCCCTCCCCGCCTCGTCTTGGTGGTTGCAAGTCCGGTGCGGCGCCGGAGCGCATCGTGTGCATGCCACAGATATTTCTATGTAAGACGACGCAGCGACACCGCTCAGGCGCCGCACCGCCGCCGCAACGCATCGTGTGCCCCCGCTCTCACAGCACTACGAGGGTCAGTAACTTTCCACGTCACTTGCCAATAACACGATAATCTCTTCGTTCGTCTTCATTTGAAAAAATCGGCCTATAGTATCAATCTATTGAAATTTCTAATAAGTTCCACACATGTAGACCTAGGATTACAAAAACTTTGCCATATTATTTGCTATCGTCCAAAGAAAGCGTGCGATTGTTATGTATATACCCTTTATGTTACACGTAGTATATACACACATCAAAAGTGTCTAGGGATCAACATATATTTTTGCAATAACTTTTCTCCTGATTGATATTAATTAAAATTTTCTTTAAGGATTCATCAAATAAAGTGTTTTCGTTTGTCACAGTAACGATAAACCAAGTCACCTTTGCATTAATAAAGAAATTTGCCATTTTCCTAATAAAGGGATTTTTGACATTTGAACCACTAACATTAAAGTTCGAAAAAAAGACTGAAATAACAGTTTTCTTTAAAATTTTATTGGGTAACTTAAACAATTAATAATCCGTGTTTCTACCGCGAACACTAACAACACAAGAACATCGGTTTGGCATACTCAAAATGAGATCATCCAAATCACGCTGTGGAATGGCCGCCCATGTTCGTTGCAACAACAAAAAAAGGTCTTCTTGCGACTGGATACCCTCCATATTCGGCAGAGCTCTTCTCTGTAGCATATCCCATGCATGCTCAATCGGGTTCAAGTCTGGCGACTGAGCAGGCCAGAGCAGGACATTGATGTTAGCTGCGGCGAGAGTCTGTCTTACAACTCTTGCGGTGTGCGGTCGTGCATTATCATGCATTAACTGAAATAAGGGACCGATTTGCACTTGTAGAGGAACGATGACGTCAGATACAATCGTCTCAGCATAAATTTGAGCGTTGAGGTTGCCTCTGATCCAAATCAACTCAGTTCTGCCGCCGATCCAAATACCCGCCCATACCATGATGGTTCCACCACTATAAGGATGGACTTCCTGGCAGGATTTTAATCGCTGTTGGCATCCAGGGGTTCTCCAGTGTCGTATACGTCTTGTATCCGGTCTCATACCAAAACGAGACTCATCAGAAAAGCACACGAAACGCCATTGTTCTTCTGCCCAATTTCTGTGTTCAAGAGCCCATTGATATCGAATCCTACGATTGTGCATTGCTATAGGTGGTACCCGTAGCGGTCTTCGGGAATGAAGGTTCACTTCATGAAAGCGGTTTCTGACTGTTTGGTCGCTAATTAAGTTCCCTGAAGAGTGATGAAGCCTCACGGCTAACATAATGGCGGTTATTGTTGGAGCTCTTCGAGTTAAGATTTGAATGTATCGGTCTTGTCTCCGTGTGCTGCAGCGATACCGTCCTCCATGGCGCTCAGCCACGGTACCAGTGCTTCGGTAACGTGTCCAAAGTCGACTGATAACACTCTGACTTGTATTCAGAGCTAAAGCCACAGTACGTTGCCGGGAACCAGCTTCTATCATTCCCACGGCTCTGAGCATTTCTTCCCTGCTTAAATGACGTCGCCGCTCCATAATAACGTTGGTTTTAATCAGTAGTAGGGAAACAGTAGCACTAATAATGTCTTTAATGCGTTGTATGTTTTTATAGGGAAAATATTGACAGCTGATTTTCATCTTTTACTCGAATTTGATTAACAGTTCCTGTTTCAAATTATGAAATGCACCAAAAAGGATCCATATAAATTTATAAAATCATAAATTTATTACAAAGCCACATCTCAATCTCAAGAAATCCGCATAAAAATGCTTGATCCCTAGACACTTTTGATGTGTGTATATAAACACATATAAGTATATATATACGTATATATACATATAAATAAATGATAAAGAATACATACATTATTAACTATACATGTATTAACATTACATAATTATACACACCTCATGAATGTAATTATACAGGTATAATATTGTATGTAATTATTTGGGAGAACGAGCGTGTGCTGATTGTATTGTGGATCAATAAACTTATATTTGTTTGTTTACATTGTAGTTACTGCATACTTATTTTATATAATATTTATTATATCTACACAAAACTAAAATTAATAAAACATCTGAGAAAAATAAATGGTTGCCGATTTCCGAGACTATACCTACTGGTTTACGCACACAAACATGACACATTTGGCCTGACGTTTTAAATAGTTAGAACGTACCAGGGTACTTGGGTTCTGACTGGCCAGCTATGAGTTCAAACCTTAGATAGACCTACCCTTCTAATGTTTTACAATTGCTTTTTCCCCATCTTATGATTAAACGTAAATTTAATGCACTTTTTTATTATTATTATTATTGCATGCTGCGTCATTAGACGACGATGAAATTATTGGTAAAACAACAAATCTCAAACAAATGAACTGTACATTGTACAATGTTCTTTTTTGAGAAATAAAGATTCTTTAAACCTAACATTACGACCATACGACCACCACAAAAGGAAGAGAAGTGGTATAAAGAAACCAAATATTAAGCAAAAATCTATGTGTTACAAGTAAAATTACACGTGTGAGTTTCGCCGTATTCAATACCTAATTTGCTACTGATATCTGACGGGATCAGTGTTGCCGCTGGTCATTTGTAGAGTTACCGGTACGCAAAAGATGAATTTACCGTATTGAAACAAAAATTGCCGTACATTTTTTATTTTATTATTTACATGAAAAACGAAAATATAGGTATGAAACACAATTCAAACAAATAAAAAACCTTCTGTTTATGAAAAAGATGCCACTGAACCTATAGATTTGGTAGAAACCACAGATCACTCCTCTCCTCCTATCAAATCCTCAATATCACCTGTTAAGATATCTTTAGTGAATCAGGCATTCATTTTTACACATACGTTGATTATGTTTCATCTACAATTTATTTAATTTCGTTTAAGGTAAATCTTACTGCATTTCATAAATACGTATACAGTAACTAGTGGCATATCCAATATTTCCTTATGCTATGATGGCCTAATTGCCGTATTTTATTGTACGGCAATGACCACTCTGCCGTATACCGTACAATTCGTCTTAAAAGCGCCTGAATGTCATACAAAACGGCAACGCTGGACGGGATAGGCAAGGTCCAGTTGATCTATTCTGCTAAAATCTTTGAGAAGGATTAAGCATGAAACGAGCCGTCAATCTCCCAGGTTGAATAAGAATTCACCTGAAACTATTCACCTAAGTTTTAAAGGGAGATTGTTACACAATAGCACAATTGGATCGAGCGCAAGTTCTTATCGTGGTCTATACAAACGGTTAGCCATCACACTGTCTGGGTATGACATCAAGGTTGCCGACTCATTTACTTATTACCAAAAGATTACAAGCTATCGTAACCTACATCTTAAAAACCGAAACATTCTGTTTTTTTTATTATTATATAATTTAAGGGCGCCTTCAAATTGCCGCGCGGCAGCAGCGCGGCTGCAGCGCTGCCGCCGCGCTCCTTGTAGATCCATATAAAAACGTAGCGCGGCTGCAGCGCTGCTGTCGCGCTGCGGCCGCGCGTCAGTTCATCGATCGACTAGTGACGATACGCACGTAGTTTTTGTTCAGATCCAAACATTAATGAAAATCAAATAGAATAATTTATCGATGAGGTTGAGAGTCGTCCAGCGATATGGGATTCGAAGTCAGAGAAGTACAGTAAAAAAATCGAAAAGAAAAAAGAGGCCTTGGAAGAAATATGCAATATATATATATATATATTTATTATTTATTTATACAAATGATAATTTCGGTTATTCTTACCAAGAATATCAAGGTTATTTTAACCAAAGCCTAGCCGATTCGCCAACACAAGAATCACAATTAACTGATATGTCGTCTATTTATGTAAATTTATTTTCGGAGTGTAATTAAAAAACAATAATAAGAAAACTGTGTAATGTGATTTACTAAAAAGAATAAAACGATTATATAAATATTAGGTATGTGTTAATTTTTACTTACCTACTTCAGTGTTATAAAGAGTCTTTCTTCAGCACAAATTGTATTTTTGAGGGATGTATTTTGTTTTCCAATATAAAACGGTTCCAAACGGGGAAGTAATTCGCAGAATTGTTTTCTTGATAATCGTAAGTAACTTTGAAATTTTTGGTCACAGTAGCCATTACTTTATGAAATTCAGTTCGTTGACTTATACAAAATAACGGCAACGTTTTCATAGGCTTCTTTTTTTTCTATTTCCAAAATCTTTATTCGTTTTAATAGTAACACTAACAGCAGTGTTTCGTCGATAGTCCATCGTGAAACTAAATGTACATTGTACAACACTATGATGCTCGAACAAGCGGTTGCAGCGCGGCGGCAGCGCTGCAGCCGCGCTGCTGCTGCGCTGCAATTTGAAGGCGCCCTTAATTATGTCTTATTTCCGATTCTGTTTCTGCAATGATAATAATTTCATTTTATTTTTTGACGCTAGGCTCGCGTTTGACTACCATCTCACCTGATGGTAAACGATGATGTGGTTGAAGATGAAGCAGTATCATTATAGCTATCAGGAAACACATAGTCCGGCATAGAATACTCCTTCGTTTTACGTACAATGAAAGTATTACCAAAACATTTTAATAATATGTATGTCAATCGCTGATCTTTTTGATTGCTTGGGTTAATTTTCAAGACCAAATTTTTGTATATGTTTATTTATAGATAAACAAAATAAAAAATGTATGAAGAATTAAATAAAACTTATTCAAGTATTGCCATTAGAATGGTATATATCTTTTTTTAATCGTTATAAATAAGCAATATGGAAAGTTTATTTCAGTACATTTTGTTCCAAATTACAGAACAAGACATTTACGAGGGAATAAAACAAACAGTATTCGTAATAATGAGTTTTGCCAATACGATGAGCAATTAACCGCGGCCTCGTAAATTTCACAGATAGACTAATATAAACGTTCTAGAGTTGGGCTGACTATGAACTTGGCGGCTCTCAAATGACTGACTATTCGGCCGACTAGCCACTGACTAGTAATGTTGCCGGAGAGTGCACTATCCCAACCGACTAGTTGGGAGATTCAATTTAAGTTTAGTAGACTATCTAGTTACATGCATATATTACATATCAATTTCAACATCATCATACAGTACCCCTGACTGCTACGCACAAGGTCGTGGGTTCGATTCCCACCTAGAACAAATGTTTGTGTGATGAGCACAATCATTTGTTCTTTGTCTAGGTGTAATTTATCTATAATATGTATGTATTTAGAAATATATATGTAAGTATATCAGTTGTCTAGTACTCATAGCACAAGCTCTGCTTAGTTTGGGACTAGATGGCGTTGTGTGAAAGTTGTGGAATATTATATTATATTATATTCTTATAAGACTCATTCAAATCTAAAGGACTATGTATTTCCTACTAATTAAATATTGGCGCCGACTAGAAATGTGACCTCAACATTCGCGACTAGTCGGCGAGCAGTCCATCTCTATTTATCATACCTAATCAGCGTGAAGATGATATCTATAACACTAATTTCGTTATTGCGTTCCGTGTTTGTTGCTTTACATAGATTCTTGCTATGACCTACATACATATTTTCGTCGCACCCTTTTTTTCTTTGAATTTTTTCCAAAATTAAGTTTCTGCAGTTTGATAGCAGGTACTAACATTAAAACTATTTCTTCTGATAAGCAATATATTTCTTTTATAAACATTTTAGAATTACAGTGAAGGTATAATATGAATGAAGTGTGAACTCCGCGCATTTAGGAGACCCAAAATACCTGCAATATTACTGTCATACAAAAAGTTACCGACGTCCTCTAAAACGCTTTTCTGTTGTGCTCAGGTACAACCCAGGAGAAAAAACCGTTAAAAAGGCCTTCAGTTCGTATTTATTTAGGAAGAGACGGACAAACCACACTGCCGCTTCTGAGGGCACAACCAGGGCAGAATGTCGGGCGCCCACTCCCCTGTGGGGGGGGCGCGCCCGGGCCCATCAGGAATAGGGGGCGGCTTTGGCGGCCCGCCAGGCGCTGCAGGGCCCGGAGCCCTGGGCGCAACCGTAAGTCCTACTAGACTACGCACGTACTCGTAGCGTCAATCAGCATGTTTGATTAAAGTTTGATTGAATCTAACAGCACAGCGCGCTGCTAGACTGCATGAGTAATCACATCAGTAGCACGCCTCACTACACCGTCCCGTCATGCAGCGATCTACATTGTTTATTGTTTCGTCTTGGGAGCTCACATTTGTTGTACTAAGTTTTCCGTAAAATAACTGGATTTTGTGTTCATTATAAGTTGTTTCAGAATGCATGTCTATGTACATATATTCAACATAAAATAAAGATAAATGGTTTTGCCGCTCACACTGTAAGGTAAGTTTCTATGCGGCAAATGAACGAAGCAATGGATTTGTGAAAATAGAAAACGTCGTGGCACTAATACTTACCGTGACAGGTGGCCGTCTTTAAGAGCGTTTAATAAAGCCGCGGGCGTTGCCAACGTATGCCCGGCTTTACGTGCTCAGTAGCTGGCAATATGCCACCTCGCCTGGTCCACACCTACAGGGAATACTTGCTCAGTACTTTTACCACCGTTACTGTTTACTGCCCAATCCGAAAATGTTTTGTTATTAATACCTACGAGTACTACAAGTCTAATGCCCGCCTTCCACTAAAAAAGGGTAATGAGCGGAAACTGAGCTGATGATCTGAGCGGACTGGAGTAAAAATAGTTGTACACTTCCACTAAGAAAGAGTTTCAGATTTTGCCTTCCACTGCCAGTGGGCTTTGCGGAGCGAGTGAGGCGGGAAATTAGCGGGGTCGGGTGAGCGAGTTGTTTGCCTTCCATTGCCAGCGGCGCGAGGCGATGAGCGAGGAGGCGCAGAAATATCTCAGTGCCAGGCGATCCATAGAGGAAGCAAGTCGCGCGGTAAATTTTGCGATAACGATGTCTGACGATTCCAGTGAAGAGGATTACGTAAATACTATAAATAAATGCTTGCTACTTGGAGGGAGGTGAGCTGAGTCCGTTCAAAACTCGCGTGCGACGCCATGATGCAGCGGACCCATTTTAACTCGCTCTATCCGTTCCGCTTACTCGCTCGCAGTGGAAGCATTTGTATGAAATTTTGCGTTGCGAGTTGAACTGAGTCCATACGGAGTCCGTTGGAAATCCGCTCAACTCTGCGATCACTTTTATAACTCTTTGTACTCTTTTGATCCGCTCAGTCCGCTCATTCACAGTGGAAGCACTTCTATGAAAAAAGCCGTTGCGAGTTAAACGGAGTCCGTACGGAGCCCGCTCCGCTCGCAGTGGAAAGCGGGCATAAGGCCCGCTCAAAGCTCACCTCAATACCAAGATGTTCATAAAACACTTTGTAGTTAGTTAACGTACTAATCGCGATGACATATAAAGCGCGCAAGCAGGTGCTAAGACAACCCGCATAAATAAGATTCTAGCCCTGCATGCTAATTGAGTCTAAAGAACGTGTTTCAGTCTGCTTATCGCAATGTTTGTTAGCAGTGCGCGATCTTTTTTATGAATAAACTATATTTTCAACCGACGACAAAAAAGGAGGATGTTATGGAAGTCGACGCGTATATATTTTTTTAATGTATGATCACCGATTACTCGAAGTCGGCTGAACCGATTTGGATATTTATTTTTTTGTTTGGTCCCAATGTCACCAAGTCAGGATCTGATGATGGGATCCTGGAGAAATCGAGGGAACTCTTCAAATATTATAGACACACCTACAGTGAATTGAGTATTTTTTTATAGTAACTTGTGTAGTTGCATTTGAAAAGCACCATTTGTGAAGTGGACCTGATGATGAAGACTACAGATGGCCCCTGGAACTACTCAATATATAAGTAGGAATAATAAGTATCTCATGCGTTCTGCTTCGATTACTTGAATGTGGTTATTAAGCACAATATGCTTGTCAAAATTCATATGGTGAAGTAAAGCTGATGGTGAAGTACCAGGAGAACTCCTCAACAATTAACGGCCCAACATTGGGAAAAACACTATTTTGTAAATTATTATAAATAGATGACACTTAGGCTCTTGTAACTAGGTAAATAAAAAATCGACCAACTAAAAAGAGTGAAATAAAAACTTTTTACCAAAAAATTAAACCGACTCCCAAAAAACACTACAAAGTGAAAAATAACTTTAATTTCGGAAGTCGGTGCCAAAAACGAAAATACAAAACTAAAGACACCGACTACCAAAATTATTTATTTTAAGTATTAATTATTTTAGCGTTCCCGGTCGTGTCACATTGGCACCCCACCAATGTGACACGACCGGGAAAGCTAAAAAATTGTTAATTAATATTTTAACTAAAAAGTTGAAAAAAAAAGTTATTTAAAAATCTAAAAAACCCGACTGCTCACCTGGAATGCAAGACAAGCACATTTTTATTTTAAAAAGTGACAAACCGGCGGGACCTAGTTGAACATTTTTTTAATGGGATGGGTCTGCCTGCTTGTGGGGTTTTTTAGATTTTTAAATAACTTTTTGAGTATATCGTAGACAGACAGGCGCGGCGGGGACTTAGTTTTATAATATAGCATATAATATTTATATAAAATGCATGTGTATTATAGCCTAGCTAGGAGAGCAGCAGTACACACTCACCTTGTTGATGTTGTGTAACATTCTCTCATTTTTCTAAATGAAAATAATAATATTATATTACATTTACGGACGTGCCCATTCAGCTAGGGTGATTTTGAGAAAAATAAAACATATCATGTCATCTTGTGTCAATCAACCAAATACTTATTTATTTCCTTATGGGAAATATGAGGGGATATGCGTAATATGCAAAGGAAATGTTTGATTGTTAAATTAATAAAGACATTTTACGAAGACTTCGAGATTTAGTTATTCGATATTGCATGGCTACGGTGTTCAGCATTCGTTGTTAAGTGTTTTGAATAGGTGAGATTAGAGATTTAGTTATTCGAGATCCGATGGCTACGGCGTTAGATTTTTCGTGGTAGCGTGCATTCGTTGCTAAGTGTTTCGTATTCGTGAACTTACGGGGACGTGTTCTTCGGTGCTTCATTTTTGAAATCACGTATCACACCCATTCAGCTAATACCTGTTAAAATCCAGTTACAGAATACAACACTCACGTGGGTGAATGAAACGAATTAAATCAATTAAAATAATAGCTCCAATCAATCGGTATAAATGTTTCCTGTTACAAAACATTTGGATCGCAAACTGCGTTTTCGATATAATTAGTAATACATAATATCAATTCATTTGTGAGTTTTGAGTAATCATTTGATGTTTTATGTGATTAAAAGTTCGTGTTTTTATTGGAACTGAAGAGTACAGTAAACAGTTTGAAAGGCTATTCCTAAAATACGATACAAATTATTTTTTAATGTACTAACCAAATACATAGTTGCTTCTATAAGGTATTATCTCTCCACAAAGATAAGAACAATTCGATATACATACGTTAAAATTTGACGTTTTCATGTTGGTCGTATTTTACGTAATGTCTGGACTTGAGACGTTGACCCCTGAGTTTTGACTAGCCACTTTTCTCAGGTATAGCCGGGGAGGACATCTCGGTTCCATTATTTAACTTTAAAAACACATGACGTATTCTTTAAAACAGTTTTCGACAGTCTGCATTACTTTTCAGAAAATGAATATGAACATGAACATTATTTTTTTAAAGATGACTAGTAATTTGGCTAGAATTCACATTACTAGCAATTTTGTTAACCCTTGAGGGGTTAACAAAATTGCTAGTAATGTTAAGTTAAGCTAAATATGCTTGTATCTGGAGTGGGTTTACGGCAATAGTGTAATGGGTAGGGTTCGAACCCGCGGCTTCTCGTTCACAAGGCATTGTCGCATTATTTATTTTATCTAGGTCACTCAGCGGTTGAAATTGGAGTATAAATAGTATAAATAACTAAAATTGTTAAGTTTGATAAAAGACCAATAGTAGGTATTATATATAAAATATTAGTATATGCACTTCTCCATAAATAAATAAATAATCAGGCCAAACAAATATTTATTGTATTACGTTCACGTAATTGTCGTAAAAGGGGTAGCAAGTTTTTGCATGTAAATATTTAGATAAAGTAAAATTTACAGTAGATTATATATAAATATACAGTAGATAATAGATTATAAAGGTATCTTCTTTATATGTTTGATATTTATTCCCACAGTAATAGGACAGTAAATCAGTTCCCAGTGTATTCGATGTAGCCGCGACCTGCGCGTGCTAGTTATTTGGTAAATAGGCAAATAACAAAGAATGGTGTCGGAACAGGGTCGCTGTTTGATGTTTGTTATGGGGGCATAGACGGAAAAGGTTGGCTTGGGACACTTTTACCTCATAAAAGTCGGGAAAATAGGTGCAATCGGTATTTACGGACAAAATATGAACAATTCGCTTCAGAACAATGCTGTGAGAGAATTGCCCTGCAAATAGGCTTTTAATTGAATTAGTCCTCGAAAACAAAAGGTACTGAACCCGATCATGTAGAAATTCAATTTAAGCAATAATAGCTTAAAAGCTAACGTTTTAAGTAGCTTCATTCTGATAGCTTGGGAATAACGATCAGGCTCACAATAGTACAATAGTGCTATTAGCTGCTTTCAAGGTCTTTAGGTGCCATTCCAGCTTTTATGTACTCACAGTGCTGCCCCCTATTAGGTTCAACTACTTATTTATTTATCTAATAAGTGCACTGTGATCATACTTAAACGCAATGCGGACTTAATGCCGCATGGTATTACTCTGACAATCATCATTAACTTCAACTTACTTTTAATATTTTATCGTCATTACTTGATTAGTTTCTACTATAGAAATAAAAAATACCGCAGAGTTTACTATACAAATAGTTGCACGTACATTAGCAGGGATACAGCAGTTCCTTCATCCATTACACGGAGTCTGACGTCTGAGCTCCTTAGGGAATACCGACTGCTGCAGATTGGATAAATACACTGATCTTTTCAGTATGTCATTTTACTGGCTGAATTAGTACTAATTCAATTTGCTACTGGTGAAAACTCCAAATTGAAATGTAATTAAGGACTTAGACAAAATGACATTGCTGGTGACGAAAATGGTCAGAAATAAAAATATGTATGAAATTAGCAAGTACTAGCGCTGTACGAGATCAACTCCTTACATAGACTTCTTAACATTCGATCGCTGATATAATATTTAGAGCTTGTTTCTACAACACAATGTAATTTAAAATTACGTACCTACCTACAAACAACAGCAGTAACTGCATTACCTTTAACATCCTAAAGCATTTACATTTAATGTTCATGAGCAAGCATTATTCTAAATGTCAATAGACGCATGAACGCTGGAAACACGTTTTTATTTGAGAAATTGCGCGCTTATCGCGCTTCCGAATAACAGTAGCTACGCAAAGGGAAAAAGGTTTGCTTAAAAATGAATCTTACATTTTGTAAACGACGAAAGTATCTCTGAGCTTCAGCAAATATTTGTATTTCTTTGCGACTTCTCGTTGAAAAAGTAAATGTTTAGATTATAATAAATTTCCAAATAGACATTGTATCGTAATGACATCATTTCAAATGCAATACAAAACATGCAGTTTCGTTGGCACGCACAGTTTTGAAAACATGACAGAGCCTTGTCTTCGAAGTATATATTTATGATACTTAGCACAATATGAGGCGACATCTGGACATTTATAATGCACGAGTTAATATAAGATCTTTACTTGTTTAAATCAGCATGCTTCTGCAGTAAATCTAAGTATTAAATCAAGTTAATTTGACACAAAACGGTAGTAATGCTGCTTCTACTTTCACTCGTAAAACGCTAACAACGATAAATGAGTCTTACGATTATAATATATACTCAATCAGGATAAGTATGTAATTAATTCATAAATTAAAATTATTTACATCGAAAAATGTCTTCTCGCCTAATTCAGTTTTAGGATATGATTTATTTAATGTTGAATATTCAAAGGGTTCTGTTAACACTTCGACAAATTGTACCAAGGATATTTACGTTCACATCACTAGGTTTTTATTATTTTTTTATTTTTGCCCTACCTTTTAAATTCCTTCTGTATTGTGGGTGTACACATCTGGGAACCGCGGGAATCGAACCTGCAAAATGCAGCGCACCGGTCAATCTCTCTACCTCTGCGTGAACAGTGTGTCTTATATTATTATATTTTAAAGGTGATACAAGATCACACCATTTCAATTAATAAATATGCGATTTCTTCGGGTCCGTCATTCATCCGTCTATACGTTCTATTTCAGTATCATACTACATCTAATGGAGCATTATGTTTCATGCACGTACGTAACATGCAAAGTCTTCAGTGCATTACATTGTTAAACATTTATTATTCATAATTCTTACAACTATCTAGAGCCATATTGGTCGCACTACGTGACAAGTCTATGGTTTTCTAAATGAGTGTGGTTATTAACGCAAACATCCCAGTCTTAGCTCAATGGTGGTCAAACGCGAAACTATTATCAATAAAAAAAAACATCTGCTTCGCCTTTTCCCAACTATGTCACAGTCTAAAAATATTCAGCTGAGTTACAGTATACATGGCGCGACTGGCTATCTTATCTGGACAACCCAGAATCTGGTTTAACCCTAGGCATAACTGGAGTCTGATTTTCTGGAAAGCCAAATGTGTACATATGACAGCGAGACCAACGGCTTAACGTGCTTTGTTTTCTTTCAGTCATCTCAGTCGCAGTTACTAATAACAAAAGTCTATCAATGCCTAAATTAGCGTATCGATTAATAAGAAGATATTTGGGGATCAATTAAGCTTATAGTGGTGTCACATATTATTGTCACACTATATCTGACACTACAACTGGTCACTTGAACAACGATGGACCAGCTTTAAAGGACTGTACCTACCTGTCATTCGAGTTCAGCTTTGATATCGAGGGTTTATTTTTTAATTATATTTCTTACTAGCTTTTTCCACCGCTTTACTCTCTCGAAAAGATTTTTCAATGAAAAGTGTAGCCCAAAGTATACATATATCTTTGATTAAATTTTCATCAATATCAGTTTACGGATTTTGGCTTGAAAGTGTAATGAATGAAAGACACAGAGTTACTTTCGCATTTATTATGTTAGTCGCTACTAATGTTCTAAATGTGAAATCAAAATCAAAACTTATTTATTTACACTAACCTGAAGAATCTTTTGGCCGTTAAATATTCACATAAAGACCATCGCGCCATTTCTTAGTACTTTACCTGGAAAGCGGAAGTGGCGCAAAGAACTCTCCGATTAATGTGATAAAGTGGAAAGGGTTCCGTTCCTGACAATGTATCAGTAGCCACTTAGCTACTATATTCTCAGCCAAGATAATTAACCCACACGCGTCGTCAAGTCTTTTCACTTTTTGTAAAGACGACTAGCAATGTGGTTAGAATTTACATTACTAGTAATTTTGTTAACCCCTACATCTACTCTAAATATGCTTTTGCCTGAAATGGGTTCTCGGCAATTGTGTAGTGGGTGAAGCCCGATTCTGCGACGTCTCGATCACAAGGCCGATACGCTATAGCCGCTTAATCACTTATACTCTAATCGAAGCTTTATAATTTGCCAACACAGTTGGCTCAGTGGTTGACCGATTAGCTGCTGCGCCACGTGTCGCACTTTCAATTCCCGCATTGAAACAAAATATGTATTTATATGTCAAATAAGTATTTGTTCTGAATCTGTGTGTTTGTAGAAACACCCGATACAGAAGAAATATTTAATATGAGACAATGACCAAAAACGAATTGATTATCCGTAATATGCACTGTATAACTGATTATAACTTGACGCACAAGACTTAAAGGGTTTAGGGACAAAGTAGCTACCACAAAATGTTTACAAATAGCAACAGTTAAGGCACCAGATAACGTGACAAGCGAATACCAAACATTCCTCCGGATATTTGTGGTTTGCGCCTCGTAAAAATGTCAGCAAAGGCTTAAACGAAAATTAAAAAAGGATATGTAAAATATTCTCAACTAACCACGACATCTGACAATATGTTCTGATCTGAAAAGATCTGTAAATATATTAAACTATCATGTGTCCGCGGCTTTGCTCGCATGAAAATGTTTTTTCAGCGAAATTAAAGTAGCTTGTCTCTTGCTTTGTATATTATGCTAAGCTTTATATTGGTGAAGAATTTTTAAAATTCGTCCAATACTCGTAGGTTTATCCATTACAAAAAATGAAAGTTTTTCTTTTCTAATATTGTTTTATAGTCAAGTCTGATTATAAAACTGTGTCTATCATCTCTTATCCAATTCTCCGGGCAGGTCTGTTTGTGTTTACATAAATAAACAAAACATTTTGTTCATCTTGTGCTCTTTTGTGAATAAAGAGAAAATTAGACTTAAAAATGCAAATATTGAGGTATGCACCGTCTTAAGTTCCTGCCTGACTGCTGATTCTTACCATCTTAGCCATTCTGTTATGCTTATATGGAAGCCTTTATCAGCCAAATGCCACACATAAAGGCCATCGTTAGAAGGTCAAACGCGAACCGTGAGTTCATTATAGTTACAAAATGCTCCTAGTGCACTAACTACATAGACTTCATCAATCAAATGGAAACGATGATCTTATTCATGTCTATTATACTATAAATGTCTATTATATTCTAAAACATTCATGTTTTAGAATATAATAGACATTTATTTGTTGGGCTTTTAAAATAAATTAAATATTCCAAATATCTATCAATAAAATTGTGCCCCATTTGGATCAGTTACTGTAGAAGTGCAAAATGCTAATATTTTTATCATAACGTTCAAACTTAATACTTAAATGAATTATGTTCGAATTGTGACAAGTGAGCGACCACTATTTTTATAAAGAAGCTTATAGATATTTAAAAAGTTTTCTCATTTAAATGTAAATATCAGCCTGAAATATTCTAAGTACTCATTCCAAAAAAAAACCTAGTTGTAATGTAACTCAGTAGTAAATAAATAAAATAGAGGTTTAATAAAATGCTCTAAATTAATATTAAAATTATATTTAGATAACTTAAAGAAGAATGTTAGATTAAGAAAAATGTATGGAAATAAAGTTCCTAGACCGAAAGAAAGTGAATAACTCAAATAGATGGTATAAATATCCGTTCTTAACTTTATAAGCATGAAATTGCTGAATACCTTGAAAAACCGTTTTTTTTTTAAGTTGCTAGCTTACAGGACACTTTTACAATGTCAATTTATTATAACAATACATGCTTGTCGAGTTTTACCAAGAAACCTTAGTATTGCCGTCTATTTGAAAACCTTTGTGCATCCAATCCCGGGATGCTTCATAGATTTGCTCTTATAAATTGCTATCTATCTTCTCTGATAGTATCAAAAATGCTACACAGTAAATAAATTGCATTAAACTTAATATGCCATTTAACTTTCAAACTTGCACATAATGTGTAATGGATCATTCTTTGAAAATTTGCGGCAGTTTTGAATTACAAAATGATCCACAAATATACATGAAAAGTAAATAAGGGAACAAACATGGGGCATATTAAACGCTCGTAAGCTACGCCGTAGCCGCGTAGGCGGCGCTATTTCACCCGCTACGAATTGTTTAAGTGGCCAAGAGATACTTTCGACTTGATTTATATCCCCGAATGAATGTACCAACAAATGTCCCAACAAACGCAGACTTTATAAAAATACGTTGTTTTTACGAATTTCCACCCTTTATTCGTAGAACATATTATTTTTATCGCTTGATAAACAATTTCTCAGAAGGCTTACAATTTAATCCAACAAAAGTGAACAGTAATTTTATTAAGTCCACAAAGGTCCCGAATAAAGCAATCAATCTCTGATATTAATCCATAAATTTTTCTACAGGCTACGAAAGAATTTGGTTTTAAGCCATTTCTCCTGAATCGCTGTGTGGGTCGCTATCCGGCGGCGACCTACGATTCCTTATAATTATATTTTCTTCAATAATAAATTCATTCTTAACTAAAATTTTATTCACCTGCAGTGCACAAACAGATAAAAGTAAATAAAATAAAACGATAATACTTATACGAATATTGTAAGGTGTATAATAAATAAATATGTAAGTAATATGAACTTTGGTTTAACGGTATATTTAATTTGAATTGAATTGAATACATTTATTTCAGACTACAAAATTATCCATATAATGTTAGTAACAAAGGTCTTATAAACTATGTTAGTGTTCATGTTATTCTTGTCTATTCTCATACTAATAAAAATAAATAAAATCCAATAAAAAATCCAATTAATGTCAAAAAATAAAAAATAAAATAACAATAATATAGGCGGATAAACAAAAATAAAATAATTAAAAACATTGCGTCATCTCTTCACGTGAAGCTGAATAAGCCTTCCTAACACTGCAGACTCTGGCCTTTCTGATATCATTTTCAGAATTCCTTTGGCGCTCCCCCGGATCCTACACATCAGAGATTCATATTGTTTGCCGTGATGCCGTCACTTAATGGATTCACATGGAGCGACTGCCTATCTGACCTCCACAACTCAGTAATAGCTGGGTAATACGATACCCCTTAGCTAGACCAGTGTCAGGTTTACTGGCTTCTGACTGCCAGTATCGACTGTCTAAGATGTCCAAATGACAGCCAGGATCAGTGCTATAACATGCTTTCCGAGGCACACGGGTATCACACCGCCAACTTCAAACTCTACGCCACTACTGAGAAATTACTTATAGAAAAACCCAATAGCCTTTTTTGCCAAACCCGGAAATCGAATCTGAGACCTCGTGCTCAGCAGTCGCGCTTGCACCCACTGGACTTACGAGGGAAATAAAATATATATAATTAAAAATATAAGTACCTTAGAAAACAAATCCAGCAAATCAATGCTACGATTCTTCTAAGTTCTAATATTCTAATGGGTTCACGTGTATTCAACTCAAAGGAAATTCGACTGGTAAGGTAGGACCTCCTTCTTGGACGGTGAACAAACAGTCATGTTCTTTTGGTTATTTGTTGTTATTTGTTGTTGGTTTATTTGTTACATCAAACAATGCACATCGAAGCACTTTGGCAATCCAATGTACTCGTCTTCATTTATCATTGCAAGGTGCTACGCCATAACTAAACTTGATACCCGCAAACGCAAACCGGTACGTTCACATTATTTAATATCTTGACGTGAACCGATTTCCGACCAATCTTCAATGCTATCTGGTGTGAAGGGCACTATATTGCACTGCGGAAATCTAAGGAAGCGCACATTCATTGCTTCTCCCGCTGACTTCCATTACCGACATCAGTGCAAAATTCAATCATAATTTTCCATGTAAACTGCAACAACATTCACGCTTGTAACCTTGTTATGTCACTATGTGATCTCTCACATAGTGACCCAAGCAAGGTTACTATCTCCCAAAACACAACCGCTAGCTTAGTTTGGAAATCAACATCCGTAGCTTTAGACTAATCTATGTAATAATACGCAAAGCATTAACTTAATATCCCTTTTTACGAAAATTACACTGACGGAAGAGTATGAAAGGTGAATGCCAAGTTTCGGCTCGAATCATGTAGCGTCCGACAGACTTTCTAAATTAATGATAATTCATTATTTATAAAGCTGTAAGAATTATACAGTATAAATAAAATCTGTAGAAGTACACCGTTTAAAAGTCAATTTAAATAGTTATTCAATTTATGAACACGTTTTCTATCTACAATTTAAATTAGAAATGTTGCCAATACCAAAATAAAATAATATCGATACGAAATTGCACTTGCAAATCGATTACATTAATATCATTATGAACCTACATAAGTGAATTTATTAGTTTCTAAAGTCATAACTCGTAATTCAATTATAAATAAATTTTTAGTAATATTTTTAATATCTTATAATAATTAAAAGTAATTCAATTAATTTATCGATACAGTTTAGAATAGTCATTTAGTGCTGGTAACACTTAATCTTGTAGTTGTCACTGATAATTGTCAAAAGTTTTACTTTTCCCGCGTTTTATGACGAGCAACGAAGTGTCTTATGTGTTTTGTGTTGTTTATTGCTTTGTTACCGGACTCCGATTTCTGTATTACTAACGACTACCTTGGCTGTTGAAAACGAATTCAATAGTCATTATTCAATAATTTTATAGTTTATTTCATGTTATCGTTAAAATTAGAAGTATTAAGTGGTCAACTTCAAAGAACTATAACTTTTTTGGTGTACTTCTTATAGAAAACTAACTAAATAGTCGAATTATATAATTATTTTCCTTTTTTATGATAAATAGTGCATCTTTTTCGGTTCTGGCCGAGTCTTGAAGGAATCCTTGGTATTCTCCTTTAACACAGTAAATTCTCTTTTTCCATAATATGGAGAAGATTTTTATAAAATAATTCATTAGAAGTACACTAAATTAATACACTACACTAAACACTTTTAAATTCTCCAATATATTTAAATTACAATTGAATATATTTACTAGGTACACCAAACGATTTTATTTTATTTATTTTTATTACTAAATACTCGATGACAGTTTGTAAGCCAGTAGGAGCGAAGTCCCTCTAGACCACAATGTATTACGACGATTCAAGCTTTGCCTGTAAAGCCCGATAAGATTTATAAAATGGCTCAGTAAGGGAACCTCAGCATCGTGCGTGCTTATACATAGTACTACGATAACCGTGACAAAGCGTTATTGATTTAGGGCTAAGCAGTCTAATAAAACAAAAACCTGTCGTTTGAATGTAGCTACATATATGTATTTTGATATACTTACAAAAGTGGTTCATGGGTATTGTAATACAAATGAAACTCTGCCTTCAGCATTTCGGCGGAAGGCGAGCTTATTCGGCGGAGGCTCTCGATATTAAATAAGTTGGGTGGATCACCCGCCGCGCCCTTGACGGTGCCGCTGAGTGTTCGGACAAAGCTAAGTGTCACGTTAAGGATTTTTAAGTTATTTTATAGAATAGACGTCGTTTTATCTTGGAAAGGCAAAACCATGTATTAATGCTTTTCCCTTAAGTATACGATGTGTGTTATTTTAACATGATAGGAAATTTATTAAAGTATGTAGTCTCCAAATAATGAAAGAATTACCTACCTAGGTTTTAAACTGCACAGTATTTGAAACATAATCTCATATTTTGTGCATGACTTAGATGTGACTGTACGTCAATGTTGTTTGTGTGTAGATTCTAGAGCTGTTTAGTTTACTGTATTACTTTTTTTTTTTTTTTTTTTTTTTTTTTTTTTTTAACGTGGTAAAATTATCAAATAAGTCCTCCCACTCCGGGCAGGGTGGGAGGGACTGTCAGACTTTTACTGACTAAAATCCACGGTGTTCCTTCAATAATCCTTTACATACCGGGGCCACGGTAACGGGATGAGTCCCACGACCCCGGCAGGATTCGGCCCTCTGCAGAGGGGGCCTCGTCATGTTGCTGACGCTCTTTGAGGCGCGCGTGAAACACGACGCGCCGTCGACCCGGGCATGGTCCATGGTCGGACAGCGAGTTGCCCTTTACTCGCTGTCCGCATGCCCGCGCCTACGGTGGCCGGAGATCGTCGGCCGACGTCCGACGCCGTGGGCGTCTACCACTGCGGCTGGGCTGCAGGGAGGACGCCATCCTCTCCCTCACGCGGCCCGCCTCCTCCTTCGAAAGCATGACTGCTTCGCAGAAGGAGGCGACCGCTTCCCACTCCCTCTCGCCCCGCAGCATGGCCTCGACCAAGGCCGGGCGCGAGAGGTCTCCGCCTATTGTCGCCGTGAGGACACGTCGGTGCTCTGCCCAAGCTGGGCAGTCCTGCACTGTGTGCTCGACTGTGTCCTCAGGGCGACCCTCGCAGTGGTGACACCCAGGCGTCTCTTCCTTACCCATCAGACACAGGTACCTCCCGAAACTTCCGTGTCCGGTGAGGACCTGCGTCATGCGGTAGGTCAGGACGCCGTGACGCCGATCTAGCCACTCCTCAAAGAGGGGTCTTACCGCCGCAATTGCGGCGTGCCCGGCCGTCGGTTGCGACAGTCGCTCCCTCCATACTGCCCTGAGATCGCGCCGGAGCTCTTCCCGCCGCGCCTCGACTTCTCGAGGCAGCGGGGATACGCCCCGGCGCCGCGCCTCCACGCGCCATTCATAGACGCGCTGGAGGGCAGTCGCCTCCAGATCCCAGGGCAGCAATCCGGCAAGGAGGTTGGCCGATTCGCCGGCGATCGTGCGGTATCCCCGGATCATTCGGATAGCCATGACCCTCTGGCATGCGACCAACTTTAGTGGTCGCGTCCGGATGCACATGGCCCACACTGGGGACCCGTAGAGGGCCATGGACCGCACGACGCCGGCGTACAGCCTTCGGCAGGAGGCGTTTGGCCCGCTGAGATTAGGCAGGAGTCGCCTGAAGGCGGCTGCTGCCCGGTTCAGCTTTGGGGCCAAACTCAGGAAGTGCTCCCTGAAGTTCCACCGGCTGTCGAGGACGAGTCCCAGGTACTTCATCGTCCTCCCGACGCCGATGCGAACCCCCTCCACCGTTATGTGGGACTCGGACCGTGGCGCGTTCCGACCGCCATGGAAGCACATTGCCTCGGTCTTGTGCAGCGCCACGTCGAGTCCCAACTGCCGGATCCTACGAACGACTGTCGCAACCGCTTGCGTCGCCAGGTCGGCCGCCGCCTGGTGCGACTCTCCCTGCGCCAGGACGAGCGTGTCGTCAGCGTAACATACTACGCTGACGCCGTCAGGGAGGTCGCCGCGCAGCACCCAGTCGTATCCGATGTTCCACAGGGGCGGCCCCAAGACCGAACCCTGTGGGACACCGCACGACATCTCTCGCCGGTTCCACTCTCCCCGGTGACCGGGGTAGATGACGGCTCTGTCCGTCAGGTAGTCCTCGACTATGCGACGGAGGTAGGTCGGCACCCGGTGATACCGGAGTGCCTCCCTGATGCAACTCCAGGGCAGGGTGTTGAAGGCATTGGTGATGTCCAAAGACACCGCCAAGACGACCCTGCCCCGGGATACCGCGTCCCCCGTCGTGAGGGCTCTCACGCGCATGACAGCATCCACCGTCGAGCGCCCCCTGCGGAAGCCAAACTGGCACTCCGCAAGATCCGGGCCCACCCGATTCAGGTGCCCGAAGAGGCGGTCTGCAATCACTCTTTCCAAGAGCTTGCCCACCTCGTCGAGCAGCACGATGGGCCGGAATGCGGACGGAGAGTCCGCAGGGCGCCCGGCTTTCTGGATCAGGACCAGCTTTCCCGTCTTCCAGCGAAGCGGAAACTGGCCCCTCTCCAGGCATGCGCTAAAGAGCCCCCCTAGTCGAGGCCCGAGAGTCTCCGAGGCCAGGACCCACGCTTTCCCTGGCAAGCCGTCGGGTCCTGGGGCGGTATTTTTGGCCTTGAGCCGTTGTACCGCCACTCTCAAGTCTACCTCGGTCACCTCTGGAGCGTCGTAGACGTCGTCGTCGCTGTGGTCCGCGTTTGCGCCAGCTTCAGGTTCCGTCGGAGACGGAGCCATGGGCGGGGGAGCGTGCTCCCCTCGCGATGGGAACAGGGCGCTCACCACGTCCTCCAAGAACTGAGGCTGGAGACTCTGCGTCAACGGGGGAGCCCAGGGGCGGAGCCTCTCTCGCACCCACTTGTAGGGGCGGCCCCATGGGTCCCCGTCCAGAGTCGCCAGCATTTCCTCCCGGGCCAGTTCCTTGGCCTGCCAGATCTCGTCTCGGAGGACGGCCTTCGCTGCCCTGTAGCCCTCGTACAGCTCCGCCTCTACAGTCGCCGCATCCGAAGGTCGGGTGCGGCGCCTGCGGAACCTGGTGTACCGGCGTCGCGCCGCAACGCACGCTTCGCGCAGCGCTGCTAGCTCGCTCGACCACCAGTACAGCTGACGCCGGGCGCGTCCTTGCCGGACCCGGGGCATGGCCACGTCGCAGATCTCCGACATGGCCTCCCGGAACCACTCCGCCTCGTCGTTTATGTCGGCAGGCCTGTCCGGGGGTGACCCCCAGGCCTGCACGATCGAGGCTTCCAGGAATAGCTCCCGGTCCATCTGCTTCAGCGCCCATCGCGGACCACTCAGGTCCCGTCGGACCGGCGCGTCTGGGGTCTGGGCGGAGACGTCGAACTGGATATACCGGTGATCGGAATAGGTCTCCACCTCCTCCACAACGCGCCAGTCGGTGACGCGCGGTGACAGGCTGGGGGTGGCGAACGTAACGTCCACCACCGACTCGCCCGTAAACCGCACGCACGTGGGGACAGAACCCCGGTTCTCGATTACCAGGCCCTGCGCACGGGCCCAGTGCTCGAGTATCCTGCCCCGCCCATGGTCCATGGACCGGGAACCCCAAGCCGGATTTTTGGCGTTGAAGTCCCCGAGGACGAGGGCGGGGAGGGAACCGAAGGCGACGACGACGTCTCCCAGCTCCGTTAGGGAGTTCTGGAACTCGGCGAGAGTTCGGTTCGGGGAGAAATAAACGCCTACCACAGCGATCTCCCCGAACCGTGCTGCGACGATCCCACGCCCTCTCTTGACGCGATCGAGGGGCGGGGTACCGGCGGCGGCCGACGAAACGAGGGTCACCGAGCCGTCCAAGTCCGCCACCCAGTCATTCCTGGGCAGGACAAAATACGGCTCGGCGACCACGGCGACGTTGATCAACCACTGCGCCATGCTCTGGAGCAAAAGTTCCTGAGCAGCGGCGCAGTGGTTGATGTTCGCCTGGAGGAAGCGCAATGGGGCCATTAATCGGGATCCATTGCAGCCTCCTCCAGGGCCCCTCGCGGGGGTTCAGCCACGACGGCGACGGCGGCGGCAGTAGCGACGGCGGCGGCGGCGGCGGTGGCGGTGACGACGGCGGCAGAGGGCCTACCTCTGCGCCTGGCTTTGGTGGGTGGGGCGCAGGACTTGCCCCCAGCCCGGTGATCGGCCGGCTTGCCAACCGCCTCACATGCGAAGCAGTGAGGCGGGGCGGAGCACGAGCCGGCCTTGTGACCGGGCTGACCGCAGCGGAAGCACCTATCGCTGCGGTCTACCTCCGAGGTGCACACGCATGCCGCATGGTTGCCCACTTGGCAGCGGAAGCACCTCAGGGGTCTGGGGTCCAGGACTTTCACCTGCGCAGACACCCAACCAACCAGGAGCCTTCGGCCCTCCTGGATCTTTTTGACCGCCGGGACGGGGCAACTAACCGTAATGGTTTGCGTCCCCGTGAAGCCAGGACGCAGGGCGCCCGCCCTCACCTGATCGGGAGGGCACCCCCCAGTCCTGGCGACGGCGGCCACCACTTCCTCGGCCGTCACGGAGTCATCCAGACCCGATATGCGCATGTCTGCGCGCTTGGTGGGTCTGGAGACTCGGGCCTCCTCCGCATTTAAGGACGCTCTGAGCCGTTCGGCCAGAGCGTCAGCGGCAGGGCCACTGGCCGCGCCGGGGATCTCCAGCATCCGAGCCCCCGTTGCAGTGACCCGGTGACGGAGGCCGCCAACGATGCCGAGCTCCGTGATGTCGATCGCCATCCGCGCCTTCGCCAGCACGTCGCGGTACGACACGCCCCTCTTCACCGCGTCCGGCTGCAGTGTGATCACTACAGCCGCGGTCTTGGGGGCGCGCAATCGCGCCGCGGCGTCTCGCCGCCGCCGTCTCTCCCTACGCCGCGAGGACCTGGCTGCGCCAGCAGCCTTCCTCTTCTCCCCGGCCACTTGCCAGTCGGCGCCGGCCGGAGGAGTCTTTGGAGGAAGCTGCTGGGACGGCTGGTTCCCGGCCTGGGCCTTCTTCTTTTTGGCCGCCTGCTTCGGCCCCGCAGGTGTCGGGGTCGGAGGCGGCTTTGATGGGCCCGATTTCGGCTTGGCCGGGGCCGTCTTTGCCCTCGCAGGGGGCGCCGTCACTGGTGCCGTCCGCACCGTGGCCGTCTTCGCCTGAGGCGGCCTCGTCGTCGTCTGGGGAGGCTTGGACGCGGCCGCAGCCGCGTACGAAGTCGCCGCCAGCGGGGGTCGCAGCACGCGGCTCTCCAATACGGAGAACCGCTGCTGGAAGGCGGCCAGCTCCTGTCGCACCAGGTCGAGAACCGAGTCCTCCGCTGGTGTGGGCTGGCCTTTCTCCTTTTGGCCCCGCGGCGGCGCATTCCGCTGGCCGCCTCCCCTGATTGTGGCCAGGTCCGCCTTGAGGGCGGCGTTCTCCCTCTGGAGAGCCTCAATGGCGGCAGTCAGGCGGGTGACCTCCGGCCGCAGATCGGACATATCATCCCTTGCAGCCGGAGCCCCGCCGTAAGTCCGCGTGGCCGCCAAAATGGAGGCCGTGGCTTCGCCGATCGCGTCCTCCTTGCTCTTGCGGTTGCGCTTCCGCGAGATGGTGCGGATGGCAGCCGCCACGGCCTCTTCTAGTTTGGCCTCGCTCGAGGCCAGACCAGTGTTGGGCTCTCCAGAGGGAGGCCCCCTCCCCGAGGTCTTGCCTCGGCCTTTACCCCGCACGCTAGTGGGGATCTTGCGGGCCGAGACAAGCCCCTCCTCCGACGACGACTCATCGTTGCGGGGGCGCTTGAGGAACTCCTTCCTCCTGTCGGCGCCCCCCTCGTCACTCCTGACTGCGCTCCCAGAGACTAAGCTCTGGAAGCTCTCGGCGTCCGATGCCGAGTCGGTCTCTGACCCGAGCACCAGCGCCCCCTTCCTCCGCGGAGCGGCGCTCTGCGCTCGCTCAACGTTCGGTGCCGGTGAGGTGGACGTGCTGGACAAGTCCAGCGACTCCACCTCACGGGCACGTGAGCCTCCCTGGCTCAATGCGGCGACTGCCGGGGTAAAACTGGGGTAAAAGTGTTTGTTGTCCCCCCCAGAGTACGGTGGGACTGACCGGACGTGTCCGGTGCGGGACTCCCCAGCTGCGGAGCAGCTGGGACCCGCCTGGGTATCTTTTGCAAAAACTTTTTCTTCCATTTTTTTTTACTTTTTTAGAGAGGTGAGTTCCTCTGTCCCTACTCCCATTTCCACTCCCCTGGTTCACTTCACGGTTACGTCTAAAGATTAGACGCATACCGGAAGTGAACCTTTCCTCCCCCTTGACCCGATCTCTGAGACCGGGCCCCGCGCCGTCTAGAAGCTCGAGCTAGCTGCTCGATCCTCCAGGCGGCGCGCCTTTCCCCCGGTGTGTCCCTCTTGGTCTGGTTTCTCCCTCTGGGCCCGTCCGGCATGAGTGCCTCTACCGGCATGGCCCCAGAGATCATCGAAACACGCAAGCCCCACCACGACGACAACGTGGGGACACAGTTGGTGGGGTTTACTGTATTACTTACTAGTATGTGACATTGAACTGTAAATATATGTTTAATTATGTCCTAATTAATTATTCACCTAATAACACGTTGAAATGTAAGTATGGGGTTATTAAGTTTAGCAATCATCTTAGCTCAGGAAGCGGATATTGAGATGATAGTTCTGTAAAGTTACTATGAAACATGAGTAACTTCGACGACAAATATCAACGCGATTGATCTCGAATGTAGCTTTGCGGTAGTAATAAGAGATTATTTAACATAGACAGAAATCGCAAGCGAGCAGGTAGCCGAAGTTCATAATATAACAGCTTAAGTACCTATAACTCTCCTTGACGTAACTTCTACTTGTTCGTTGTTGGAATAGATGCTTAATAGAATTACATGGATGTTGCATTACTTTCATGCATACCATGAAAAATGACTGATGTATTCCGTAATTTGATGTCGCATTTGCGAGCCAGCACTCCAGCACTAGCTTACTACGTGACCCCGATACTGCAACTACTACAGAAACTAATGGCGCTACAAATATGTATTTAGCTTGGAACGTAGAATCGAACTCGCATGAAATAAAACAACTTCTGAGTATCCAACATTATCACATTCTCATTACGTTCTTGTATTCTAGGGTAATCTGGAACTGTCAGATCTCCTGGCAGAATACGCGAGGACTGGCGTTCCGGATCTTCGAGGATTCTCCATCGCCAACATCCCTGAAGAAGCTTTTGAGTACCTGCACTGGGCAGAAACACCCAACAACTTAGAAGAGTTCATTGATTGGAAAAGTAAGTATCCATCACACTTATTATAGAATGTGATTAAGGATTAGGAAGTAGCGAGGCGTGTAAGCTCGATTAAGAGTACTTTTCATTCCGCGAAACTACGTGCTTTCGACGTGGGAAGTTTTATAAGTGCTACAAGATTGCTGTTACATTATATGTGAGTTGTAGGTGGTAAAGCGTAAGTTCGCCAAGTGTGAGCGTGTTTCACAGAGCTGCTAGTCTTTCTGTAAAAATCCTCTCATGATAATTTAGCTGAAGTGAAATTATGTGAGCTATAATTACATCTTATCAAGGTTGAATGGCAGCTCACTTATGTGTGTATATAGTAAAATATGTTGTGTCTCTGTAGTCAGCGATGCGATCACTATCAATATCATGTACAGAAGAGCGACTTTGTAGAAATCTAACCATGATTTAGGTGAAGTGAACGTGAAGTGAGCTTTTGAGCTAGTGAGATTCAATCCATGCACATAAAATACGAAATTGCAGTTTACCATAGCATAGTACATACTATAACAATTAAAGAAATGATTCGTATTATTAGGCAGTATTCAGAATAAATGCTATAAGAAAATATTTTATGCAATGGTTCAACTTCTGGGTTAAAAAACTTCAGCATAATTTAGAAGGTCGAAGTCAGATTCGAAGTAATCTGATTGGGTACGAGTTGGTTTTGTGATAGTTAGCTGCGTAGTTTATATGTACCGAGTTTTTATTTACTGGTTTTTTATCAGGTGATCATTGTCTATGTCCATAAATAAGAGTAGCTAATTTATACACAACGCGATATTAGATCATCGTATTCTTTCGTAATCTTCCTCAATACTCCGCTGATAAACTTTACGTGTGTTCGTTTAGTCACGTAGCTAATCAATAAATATATCTTTGAAAGTTGACTAACTAACGGGCAAGAATATGGTGTAATTGACTATAACTCTGAACAAGTATCGATAGATCTTGGAGCGGAGCGGGGAGCGGGCGCGGCGGTAGGTCGGCCGACGCGATTAATGGTAACACTGTGTGACCCAGTAACATATGCAATCCGGCACTTTACCCCTACTACCCCAACCTCTACTTTACCCCCACTACTTGTTTACCTACCTGAGGAGCTCGTGGCTGAATAATAACAGCGAATAATAATAATTATAAGTTAGTTAGTCTATGGACGGATGACTATCTTAACATACCGAGATGCCGCCGTGAAATCACGTTACGCTTGCGTTGAGCATACGTAATAAAAATTTCGAACTTTTGTATTTCGCGATAAGAACTTATCAAACTCAACTTTTTTTTTCTTTTTTTTTATTACCGATGGGCCCAACCTTGACGACGATGTCACCTGATGGTAAGCGATAGATGAGGTCTAAGATGGGACGAGCGAGCCCAGAAAATGCCTATTTACTCGTGCTTTAAAGGCTGAAAGGTCATAAGTGGCAGGGAACACAGAAGCCGGCAGAGAATTCCACAGCTTGGCTGTGCGCACAATAAATGTGGAAGAATACTTTAATTTGAATCCTGACAATTCTTAGAAATGAAAAGTTACTTTGACGGAGTTCTTTGTTTTCCATTTAAAAACCACGGATCGTTTATTAGAAAAACAAAACTAATCTTCATCATAACATAAATAATTAAAGAACACGTAATTTATTGAGCATTTTAAGTTAGGTATGTGTTAAGCTATACTTAGCCTGAAAATCTTTCAGAATTTAGCATGAATGTATGCAAAGTATTATAAAATACCGTGTGTGTATTCACTTTTCTAGGATTCCTAGGTAAAATCAAAACATTGTATTGAGATTTTCAATCCGTCTTTATTTGAATATTTACCAACTTACATTTGCACGCCAACTTACCGCCGTGGTAGCAGAGATAGAGTGTGTTTAGAAAGTAATCAACATTTCAGTTTAACATCCTTAATGCTGTGATGCCCTGGTATCGTACTCTGCATATTGATCCCTAACAAGCGTTTCCTGAAACCATCCGCAGTGTTATTTTTTATTCACGGCAAAATTTCCGCCAATGGAATCTCCGTAACTAAGTAGTCTTAAAACGAATAAAATGTTTTCTGAATGAATGAGAACAGTAAAAAAATTGGCCAAGTGCGAGTCAGACTCGCCCATGAAGGGTTCCGTAGTAACTATAATAATATAATATGTATATTTATTCGACGAATAAAAAAAACCTTAAAAATTTCTTAAAACTAGCTTAGTTACATTTTTACAACTACGCTAAATAACTTTGTTTTTCATTGTGTTTGTATGAATTACAAAGTTATATTTGCGGCTTTAGAAATTATGCTGTATCTCAAAAACTACTGACCCGATTTTGCTCAAACTAATTTTGGTTGAAATTTTACATTAATATCTACAGACATATTTTTTTTAGATTTTTCACTCCATTATTATAGAAGTTAGAGGGGGGACACACATTTTACCACTTTGGAAGCTTATATCTTTTAAACGATTGACTTTATGAAATGTGTTTTTAGAAACCCTTATATCATTTTTAAAGACCTATCTATAGATACCACACACGCATAGGATTTATGAAAAAAAATATTTTCAGTTCTAGTTCCATGTATGGGGACCCCCTTTATTTTAAATATTTTTTCTTAAAATCGGAAAGCGGTTCACAGAATACATCTACCTAGTAAGTTCCACATGTATAGTCGTAATAGTTTCGGAATAAAATGGCTGTGACATACGGACGGACGGACAGACAGACAGACAGACAGACAGACAGACAGACAGACAGACGGACAGACATATCGAAACTATAAGGGTTCCGTTTTTTGCCATTCAGCTACGGAACCCTAAAAAGTACAAAATAATTTGCCTTATTGTGGATTATTTATAAAGGTTAGATAATATGTAGTACCGCGAACTTTTTTTTAGATCTGCATAAACCCTACATTTTGTGGTACATGGTCTTTACGTATATCTCAGCATTTTGCCAGCGCACGCGATTATAGCAATTTAGCGGCGTATTTTGTTCCGACTTACTTCACTAATACCCTTAATTTAGGAAAACTGAGAGTACTAGCGTAATGCTAGATAGCTTATAACCATTCTCATGGAACTGCCTATCATAATCAGAAAGAATTTTTGAAGTCCACATAGTAATTTCGAACATTATTGCGTTCAATCAAACAAACAAACTTTTCCGGTTTATAATATTAGTATAGATTAATGTCAATCTGGCATTAAATTATTATCTATTATAGTAAAATCAAACAACAGCGTTATCTCATAAATACTTAATCCTTAGATACTACGCCTGTATTCCGCGAGCTATTAACTATTTAGTAGGAACTAAACTATGTCGATATATGCAAGATATATGCCATATAAGTTATAGAAATGGGCATAATCCAACAATAACAAAACGATGAACTTGGATATCGAAGTTAGTTTCTAAATTAATACTGTCCAACACTGTGATGTCTACGTTGGTAATAAAATTGAAGTGAAATTCATAAAAATATGAAGGTAGAAGAACTACCTATAAAAAATGGACAAGAAGCGGGAATACATAGATGGCGCACAGCACTCCCTGGGCGCGCCTTGAATCTTCGGAGGGTAGTTTATTGTTCCAGATGACTGATTGACATAATAACCGCACATTAAGACCCTCATTAGAACAGGGTGGCTTCGAGACGAGTCGAGCGTTCAAATAAAAGCGCGGCAGAGAAATTATATGAATCAAGACTACTTTTGACATAGAAAGAAATCACCACCGCTGAGGTTTCTGACACGACTTATTTAAATTGTATTTGTAGAAGGCCGGCTCGTTTTGTTGCGGTAATGTGCAAAGGGTCGACTTGGCCCCGCTGGGCTTGGCGTGGCCTGTGGGCTCCGCGTGGCTCGCCCAGCTCAGCCAAGCGAGAATGACGAAAGTCACAATAGTAGCGACAAATTATGACATTCTTGTTACTGTAGTAAAAGTTGAACGTGAATAATCAGCTTTGTGAAAGCATTCATTTCGCTCGTCTATTTTATTTATGGCGCCTGTCTGCCTGTTCGTTTCAAAGAAGTAGTAGATTGTTTCTAGGAACTTCGTATAAGCATACAGTCTTTGCAACTGAGGGATGCAATTAAAACAAGAAATTGTTAATAGGCAAACTAAACATCATAATCTACCTAGAATTTTATACGTAGCGACTGCTTATGTGAACTCCACAATCCCTTAATTGAGTAGCCTTTTGTCAAGATTGGTGTCCGATATTCCTGGCTTTTCACTACATGTAACGACTATCAAAAATGTACAAATTTCATCTTGAAATGTTAAGATGGTAATTTAATATGGTACTGTTGATAAATTAGCATTGGTAAAAGCAGAATCTTGTTTCAAACGTCCCTGTAGTTTTATCCTATAGATAAACGAGCTCGATGCCACAGTACGCTATAAGCAAGCGTGCAATATTTCAGCGCCGGCCGTTGCGTGACTAGAAGACATGATGATGTCGATGTGATTCTTGTAATGAATCGTCCACTCTAGTTGCTTCGTAATTATTGTACTTTTATTCGTCTTACCCACACACTATTGGTCTTATCATTTATTTAAATTTTTATTAAATTAAACTAATACTTACATTCTTGCTTAACATGAGGTACTTATGTAAATGCGTGTACCTGAACTAGCTAATCCTACCAGTGTCAAGCAATAAGAGCTTAGTAAAAACATGTAATTATAAAAAAAAACCGGTCAAGTGCGTGTCGGGCCACGCGCAGTGTAGGGTTCCGTAGTTTTTATAACAGCCAAGTGCGTGTCGTATTCGCTGACTGATCGTTTCGTACCATGCTCTAACTAAAAGCCAAACATGGCTACCTAACTAATTTGACTTCCTATACAAATCCTCACCTGATCCGACAATTTTGCACGAAAAGTTTTAATGTTTTTTTAGAGATTTGTATAAAACTTGTCATAGCCGCTGTTTTGAATTTAAATACGGACACAGAGCTACACTACTCAATCGTCACAAGAAGCTAGCACGATACAACTGGCGCTTAGCGCCATCTATCGACATTTCTGTAGAGTTGTTCGAAATTTTCGAGTCAAATACAATTGGTCGACTATTACTCGTAAACTTGTAAAGCCCACTTATGTGTGATAGTATTCCTTTAAATTTCGTTATATATAGGTACTACTGCCGTGACATTTGAATTTCTAACTACAACCGTTTAGTTGATAGAGGGGGTGACACTTGACTCTAACGAAAATTGGTAGTTTAAAGCTTGATAAGTCACGAACGGTTTACTTAATCAAAAAACGGTCTGACCAAACCCCTAATATTTTTGAAAGACCTATCCAGCGATATCCCACACTATGGGCAGAACGAAAAAAAATAATTATCATCCCACTTTACATGTATGGGAGGTACCCTAAATAATTGTTTTTTTCAAAATTTTATTTTATCACTTTTTTGGCGTCATTAACGTGTATACTCATGCCAAAGTACAACTTTCTAGTACCAATAGTTTTTGAGCTAAACCGCGGACAGACGGACAGACAGACTGACATGGCGAAACTATAAGGGATCCTTGTTGACTACGGAACCCTAAAAACAAAATACTGGATATAATTACAAAACAATTAAATAAAAACGTTAATGTCAAATCTTATTTTAATAACTGCATGATGTTGTCGATGATTTCGAATACGAAATTAATAGTATATGCATGTAATCATTGCTTGATTTTACCTTCAAAACAAATTGAAGTCGTCATTGGTATCCTGTTAACCAATTACTAGGTTCCCATTTAATATTGGCAATCTGCTGCATCCTCTTAGAATACAAGCCAACCTCGTCATGATTTGCGATTTCAGGAAAAACTTATTTAAAGCGCGGTCCTACACGCACTTGACCGATGTTATAGCTAAGCGTTAGTATTAGGATTGATATTTTTCTCCGTGCCTCGAAAAACAATTTAAACAATTGGTCCTGTCAGTCTTTCGTATAACTTTGACAGCCGTTACAGGGAGTCAGAAGCCCGAATATTAAACATCAGTCTTGCTAATTAGTTGAGAACCTTTAATAATTTTGTTTATTTCATATTTAATTTAGCTGTTTCTCTTGCATACATAATTATATTTATAGTCTCGTATATATGGCTGGGCAATGCGATCTTTCAACATGAGTCCCTCCATCAAAGGATAACAGTACCTTTTAAAACAACGCTTTTCTTTATCTGTCTTTACTCTTAAGAGTAGCCTAGAGTGTTGCAAATTTTCTATTTACATACAAATAAAATTAAAGTGTCTGTCTGTGATACCAAAATAACTGTGTTTTCTCAAGTGCTTATACACTCTTATTTACATAATTCTAAAACACAAGCTTTTGTAAAAAATTGTCAGTTTGTCCGCACTTATGTCTGAAAGGGCTAGAGCAATTTTAATAGGAGATACAATATAATATAGGCTGTAGGCCAATATATCGGTTACTTTTCATGCGTTATCACTACGGGATTGGAATTTACGCAGGAAAAACGCTAATAGAATAAATAAAACTATTACTGTTTCTAAAGTAATTTGATGTTTTTATAGATATTTTAGTAACATTAAAAACACTCCCACGAGACAAACGAACGTTATTCGAAAGTATCATACCATTATGACATCGGAGAATTGAAAACATCGTTAGTATATTATAAATCGCGTGAGGCTGAAAACTTTTTTCTCGATACACTCGGTAAAAATTCGGTTGAGATTTATTGTTTTTAAAACTATCTATTTTTATACGTATTGCTTATATCAGACGGATGGATGACACAGGTTTTAACATGTCTCTTTAAATCCTTACTAATATTATAAATGCGAAAGTAACTCTGTCTGTCTGTGTGTTACAAAATCACGCCTAAACTACTGAACCAATTTTAATGAAATTTGGTACGGACATAGTCTAGAGCCTGAGAAAGGACATAGGCTGCTTTTTAATGCGAAAAAAGGGTTGTAAGGGGTGTAAATAGGGGATGAAAATTTGTATGGAAATTACGTCAATTTTAAAGCTAGAAGCTTGAATCTTATTTTTTATACTTTTGATTAGATATTAATAAATACGATATTCAAATTATGTATGAGTTTTATTTTCAAAATAATTAGCATAAAAAATTTAAATTGCTGCTGAAAGTCTCTATTCCGCGCGGACGAAGTCGCGGGCACAGCTAGTTCTGAATAAGTGTCAAAATGTCATATGTAATGTGTACTTTTTTGTCAAATCAAACATCTATTATTTACAATAGGTACTGTACGGTAATGTACGGTATTGTGATTTATAAGATTCATAAGGTGTTTGCAACAACCCAGTAAAAGATGTATACTTTACACCCGCGAAAACAATTTTTTTATTTTTTTATTTAAAATAGGTTCGCGTTTCACCACCGATTTGGTACCTATAAGTACAAAGATACTGTTGTGTTCCTACCCACTCATTAATTATTGTAACGTATTACTCAACAACAATAGACCGACCTCGACAGGTAAAATGAAAGGACTCTCTTTTACGAGAACAAATTAAGATTGCGGTAAAAAAAACCGAAGCTTTAAAATATAATGGACGATTCCATGTTTATTGAAATGAGCAATATTTGTGCGTTCGCATCGATCGCGTTGATTAGTGGCACGCGAGGTGTCGAGCACGCGACGCCGCGACGCGCCGCGTCTGCTCCAACACCTCGCTCCCCTTTACCTCGCCTGCGAATCCTCTGCTTCTCTCTACGGGCCATAGATATGAAACAGTATAATATAGTCATATAGACCCAGACCACAGCTGCTCCGAAGCCCTATTCCCATCAATCATCACATTTGGTACACTGCGGAAACAGATATTGTTCATTTATTTTTCCTATTTTACCCACCTCGCTCAGCTCAGGTAAGTTATTGCCTGCACTCATTATTTCAAGTCCCAGCTGGTGCGCGGCTATACCGGGGACTGGGTTCTGAACGTTCGGATACTCGTAGCTTATTCGAATGCAAAGTAAATTATGTGTTCTACTACCTCCCTGTTTATTTACAGCTTTCACTTTGATTATTTCATTTACCAAATTGTTTTTTTTTTTGTTTGTGCACTATTAGTTAGAGTCCTAGTTCCGCCTTAGTTCAAGTACGGTTACCAATTAGTTACATACTTATAACTGCTTACTATGCAGCACGGCACCTCACTACCTCTTACGTTATACTTACATACATACGAAGTTGTTCTACGTCTATGTTGTGACTTTATGTGAGGAACTTACTTGATGTGAGGAACAATACACATTTGAACAGGTACAGCTCCATAAACATGGGAAGAAAATATTTCCGAGTATAATACGATCCTAATCAATCACGATAATGACGTTGTGCACAACTATCTGCCATTTTATTGCGTAGCCTGTTCACAAATATGACAACTATGTTGTGATTAGTTTCCAGTCTACTCGGGTGCATCTGATTTACATGAATGGACTGTCTCTCTGACCTCCAGAACCCAATAACTGCGTAACATGATAATTCGATCTGATGCAGGCTTTTTATTTATTTTGAGCTAAAATTTCCACAAAAACCCTGATGCTGATTGGCTTTATATTACAACACGAGAATAAAATTAAATATTTGATTCAATCTATGGCTTCTGATGCAATACAAACATTCGCATATAATATATAGTACAGACAGAAGAAAAAACTAATAATTTAAAATAACATGGAGCAACTTGAGACTGATCAAGTATCGCAAGGGACACAAACATTGATGTTATTATTTCATCCAAATTCGCATAAGTTCATGAACCTTTGTAAAAAGGTTACTTTTTACAGAGGTTCAAGAAATGTACCTATACAAAGACGGTCTAAATATAGGTATGGGCGCGTTTCTATGACGCAACCAGCTTGGCAAACGCACGTACTTGTTATCCAATGTGGGTTATATTTGGTGCATGGTGGCGCCAGCGCATTTACAAGCAGTTACATTTCAAATCCTCTTCCCTAGCTTGTTATTGCGTTTCGTCCAAAGCCACATTAACAACTCCACTTTAGTGAGTGTGTCTTTTATTTTATTTGTTTTTCTTCCATCCGATATGACTATATATACATATATACTTGACTTTTTAACCGACTTCAAAAAAAGGAGGTTTACAATTCGTCTTGAACTTTTTTTTTTATGTATGTTACCTCATAACTCGGAGACGGCTGGACCGATTTGAAAAATTCTTTTTGCGTTTGAATGGGTATACTTTCTAGTTGGTCCCATTGTTACAAAATCAGGATCTGATGATGGGATCCTGGAGAAATCGAGGGAACTCTTCAAATATTATAGGCACACCTATAGCATTTTGGGTATTTCTTATACCTTGAGCAGTTGCTTCCGAAAAGTACCACTTGGGGAAGTTGAACTGATGATGAAGACCACAGATGGCCACTGAAACTCCTCAATAATAAGTATTTCGTGGATTGCGATTCGATTACTTGAGTACGGATGTTAAACACTTTATGCTCGTCACAATACATATGGTGATGTAGAGCTGATGGTCAAACACCGGGAGAACTCCTCAAAAATTAACAGCTATGCACAGGGAAAAGCAATATTTTGTAAAAGGTGATAAGTTGTTGACATTATGGCTTTTTTTAACTAGATAAATTACAAACCAACACACTATAAATCGTGAAAAAAAAAATTTTTGTCAAAAAATAGAACCGACTTCTATATCGAATCACTACAAAGCCAAAAATAACTTTAATTTCGGAAGGCGGTGTGAAAAAAAAAGGAAAATCCAAAACCAATAACACCGACTTCCGAAATTAAAGTTATTTTTGGCTTTGTAGTGTTTCGATATGGAAGTCGGTTCTATTTTTTGATAATTTTTTTTTTACTGCATGAAGTAATTATTTTACTAGATATCCGGAACGTTATTAAAAAATGTACCAATATTTAAAAAGCTACTCAGCTAATAATTATAGGTGGTTGCAAATAACCTCACGTTTTAAACATACATTGTTTCTGTTAAACTACTAAAACCACGCTTATTGCTACGGATGTAGGGTGCTTTCTATGGCAAACGGCTATCATGGACCCACGTAGATACTTACGTAGAATTATTAGATACTTTCCAAGTCTCGTACAACTTTAAATGCTTATAATAATAACACAACAGGAAAACCCAAAATAGTGTAGATTATAATAGCATTAAAGTCGTTTCAGTTAAATTATACCTACATTTAGTGTTTCTGGATAAATCGGGATTGCGGAAATGTCCTAACGAGATTCTCGGTTTTTAGTCAGTAGAAGTCTGACACTCCCTTCCGCTTCACCCAGAGTAGGAGGTGCTATTAGATGATCCCCCCCCCCTGCCCTAAATAAACTTGAGGCTAAAACAATTCTTTCGTCTCCGGGTTTGGAGGCAACACCTTTCCCTAAGTTGACAAAGTACAGAAATAATTTTCCTCCCTAACAATGAAAGTTTTCTAACTCAAAACTACCGAATTTTCTTTTCTATTTTGAAAACACGACAGTTTGTGTGTCTGTGTCATGTTTTTAATACTTATAATACTAAACCACCACAAGCGCTTATGGTTAAAATAATAAAATTAGTACCACAAGGCTAAGCAACGTTTACCGAGGTCAGTCCGTAGATGGATATCGAATTCCTTTCATGCCTCGGAAAACACTTTAAACCTTTGTTCTCTGTCAAATCTCGCATCTTTGAAAGAAATTATGATCCGTCAGAACACGGAAATTCTGACACAGTCATATCAGTTACAGGGTTATGGCGGTTTTTTGTGTGTGGCATCTCGCAGGTCAACCTCTGAGGTGTCGGCTGCTTAACCGGGCTTGCCTGTGGTTGCCTTAATTAATAAATTAATTAAAACCTCCAGCCAGGGCTTATTAGGGTTATGGCGGTCAGATAGGCAGGTATTCCGTTGCATCCGTATAGACCTTCTATAGTTCGGAATAGGCTTGGCAGTTGTCATTTTATTCGATATGTTACACCAATATTTAAAAAAAATTGCTGTACCGAAACCGACAATAAAGCCAAAAACAATGGTGGTGGTCCCACAAATTGTTTACCATCAAAGATAACATTGACTTTCATATTTTAGTTTACTGCTTTTTATTTAAATGTTTAATAAGAACATGGTAAGAGGAGGTATTCCTCGAAGCGCTACCATTTTGAAGCGCACCTAATGAAGCGCTCCTTTTTTATTCCTGGGAGCGCTCCTTTTAGTAGCGCTTCCGATACCATGTTATTGCAAAAGGAGCGCTCCGAGGAATAAAAAGGAGCGCTTCATTAGGTGCGCTTCAAAATGGTAGCGCTTCGAGGAATACCTCGGTAAGAGGACTTTTCGACTAAACTTTAGGTCGCGCGTGTGAATCACGGGTCCACTTTACTCAAGGTCGTTAGTAGGTGTTGTCGCCTTAAAAGCTCATTCTAAAGCCTTGTGGTAAAAATGAGACCGTGTTATAAATAGAAAAAGGACATCCTATACCCACTATACAGGGGAGAAACATTTAAATGTACACTATAATTTTAGAAAGATTTTTGAATTTCAAATCGCCAGATACTTAGATTATTTCTCTCTTTCATGTGTATTCATCTTATTACTTAATGTAAGTATTGGGGCTATGGTGAATACCGTGGTTGAAATATTTTTTTCGAAAATAACGCTGGCGTAGTATTGTGACATTTGACAAAGATAAAGTTTAAAGCCTGCAATACATGTTGGCCAAGCGTAGGCCAACGCGAGCGTTGGCAAATAGGTACAAGGCAAGAAATGTCCACACGTTTGACAAGTTCGTCGAACGCCAATGCAGACGACCAATGTAGAAGAGGGTCTGTAGAGCTGCCCACACGTTGGCCGAGCGCATGCGAGCGCCTTTGATTTGTGACCAAAGTGATCACAAGCAACGGCGAGTGAAGACAAGTTGCACCAAATGAGCTCTATACACGTTGGCGCTGGCCTACACTCGGCCAATTAGGCAAGTGACACCGAGCGATAGCAAGACAAGGCAAATATACCGTCTACATGTTGGTATTGGCCTTCACTCGACAACGCTCGGCCAACATGTATTGCAGGCTTAACAATAATAGTTGGCCAATCTCTCTGCGCGGCAGCTATTATGGTGCAAGCATGTGCGCATTCTCATAGCCCGATGATAGACGGAATTCCAATACAACCTCACATCACACTCAGATCACACGCAGGATCAACGGCTTAACATGCTTTCTGAGTTACCGCCAACTTCCAAACTGAGAAATTTATGTTAAGCCTGCAATACATGTTGGCCGAGCGTTGTCGAGTGAAGGCCAATACCAACATGTAGACGGTATATTTGCCTTGTCTTGCTATCTCTCGGTGTCACTTGCCTAGTTGGCCGAGTGGAGGCCAGCGCCAACGTGTATAGAGCTCATTTGGTGCAACTTGTCTTCGCTCGCCGTTGCTCGTGATCACTTGCCTCACTTCGGATAGGTGTCGGTCACAAATCAAAGGCGCTCGCCTGCGTACGGCTAACGTGTGAGCAGCTCTACAGATCCTCTTCTACATTGGTCGTCTGCATTGGCGTTCGACGAACTTGTCGAACGTGTGGACATTATTTCTTGCCTTGTACCTATTTGCCAACGCTCGCGTTGGTGTACGCTCGGCCAACATGTATTGCAGGCTTTAGAGAAAACCAAAAGCACTTTTTGCCCGACCCAGGAATCGAATCCGACACCTCCTGCTTAGCAGCCACATTGTCTTAATTTTTATGTATGTATAGGTCACTACATGTATCTGAATTAAATTGTTATCCTCGACCGATTGACCTAAAATTTTGCACACACGTTTGATTAGGATGGCAATGCACGGTTAGCTAAGTAATACTATTTTAAGCTAAGCGATTGCCAGTGCAGCAACGGCATTTGCTAAGCTGAAACCAAAACTGAAAATTGACCTAATACTTATTTAAATAGATTGAAATTTAAGTTTTTAAGTTACTGTTCAAGTGTTCGAGTCGGACTTACCCATGGAAGGAACGAAGGAACCGTAGAAGCATGCATAGATTAGCGAAGAATAACTTTGTTTTTTATAGTGTTCGTATAAATGACAAAGTTATTTTTGCGGTTTTATGAAATGCTACATCACAAAAACTGCTGACTGTATCTCATTCAACCTAATTTTCGTTGAAAGTGCTTATTAAGATCTACAGCATATATATTTTGACACAACTTGTGGGTGCACAAATTGTACCACCTTGGACGTGTCTATTTTTTAAAAGATACTTTGAGAGAAAATGGTTTTATGAAATTCAATATAATGCATAAACCATAGATGTGGCCATGTCGCGCGGACACCGATACGCCCCCTTACCACTTCTCTTGTATTTAATATTTCTATGGTATAGACACCCCAAATGCATAGGAATGAAGAACATATTTTTAGTACTCTATATAGGTTGCCTCTTAGCCCTTTTTTGTTTAAAAATCATAAAGCGGTTCACAGAATACCGCAAGCTACCAGGTTTCAATTCTGTAGTCTTAATAGTTTCTGTGTATAGAGTCGCTGTGACACAGAACAGTGTGGGACAGAAGGACAGATAAACAAAAAGGGTTCCGTTTTTTGCCATTGGGCTACGGAGCCCTAGAAATTGCTAGGAACCGGTTGATTTTTTATTTTTATTTATTACGGACAAAAAACAGTTACATGCCAAGCTTAACAATAGATTCTTAAATTAACACAACAATTAAATATACTGTTACTTAATCTATTCTATATTTATGTTACTACACATGTAACCTACACCATTGTCCACGAAATCACAAAAAATAATATTAATGGATCATGTAGTTTGCATCATAAATGATTATTAATCAAAAAAGAGGATAAAAAGGTCAGATAGAAAGAGTAAATATGTCAAGCTCAATGAAGTAAGTGTTATATGTATCAACAAGGCGACGAAAAGGCACGAATGGAATAATCGAGGCACACACACCCCACGACACATGACAGATCTGGGTACTGTATAATGTAAACTATTTCACAATGGAATGCAGTCGAATCTGTTATTACATATTCCATGCAGCGTCATTACACCCAGTAGAAATCTTCTAGATTCCAGACTAAGAATATTATACCTACCGTTTCAATAATTGATCATAGGAGACTTTAGGACGATAACATTTATAATTCATAGTACGTAAATACTTTATCTGAACAATTTCTAGCCTATCTTTGTAATTATCACATAGGGGATCCCAAATTTGGACGGCGTATTCTAATTGCGAACGAATCATAGTTTTATATAATGTTAAGAATATAGAGGGTCGTATAAAGTTACTTGAAAATCTTATTACCAGTCCATACATCTGAAATGCTTTTTTTACAATATTGTCAATATGAAAATCAAAATGCAGACGAGAATCAAGCGTAACATCCATGTCGCGGATAAATTGAACTTCTTTAAGTCTCATATTATTTATTGAGTAATTAAATTTTATCTGATTTATATTTTTAGAAAAAGATATTATGTAACATTTATGAAGGCTGAGGAAGAGTTTATTTTTGAGGCAGTATTCATAAAATCTATCAAAGTCCTGTTGTAAATAATGGCAGTCACGAATGTTTTTACAGGTAGTATAAATTTATCGTCTGCATACATCAAGAAATTTGTATTGACAAAACATTCTTTTATGTCATTGATGAAGAATACAAAAAAAAATGGGCCTAATACTGATCCCTGAGGTACCCCGGATTGAACAACAATAGAGCCAGATTCATGCCCATTAATGACGATCTTTTGAGTCCTATTGAAAATATATGAAGCAAACCATCTCAATAAATTGCCGCGAATGCCATTAAAGGCATTTTTTTCCATAAGGAGGGTGTGATCCACCTTGTCAAAGCCCTTCTGAAAATCTGTGTAAACTGCGTCGACCTGTATCCTGCGGTCCATATTCATCAGATTAGTGGTGGTAGAGCGCCTTTTCACGAAACCGTGTTGTTCGGGTATAATAAGATGACGGATATCCTCATATCCGTACATATAATTTTCAATAAGTGTTTGAAAGAAGGGATATTTTCTACTGTCTGGAAACGAGCCTCTATCACCCCTGTGTACAAGAGTGGCGATAAAAATAATGTTGAGAATTACCAGCCCATTTCTATTCTCTCCACTTTGGCAAAGGTTATTGAACGACTTGTGCATAGTGCGCTATATCCTTATATGGAATGGAATATGTGACCTCATAACTCTATATATATGTAGTTTCATAAAAAAAATCAACAGCCTTCTCAGAAGAAAGGCGAGAGAGTGACTCTTCCCAAACTATATCGCCTAAGTCATGTTTAATGCAATCATAGTTTGCTTTGTAGAAGTTGTATCTGCGAACATGGTGGCATTTCATTGGTTTGTTATGAACATCTAGGTGAGTTAGTATAAAAAATAGAGGATGGAGGCTATCAGGATTCACCAACACATTGCAAGGCACCGCTTGAGGGTCAACGTTAGAGATTATCAAGTCTAGCACACGACCTAAACTATTTTTTGTGAAGTAAAATTGTATACCATTTATCATATTTATAAAATTAAGTGCAATGGCATGGTTGCCTTGTTGCACCCAATCAATCTCAGGTAAATTATAGTCACCAAAGAAATGACATGTATTGCAATTGGGATTTCCCGAGATTGAATTCAGGCTGCGGGATTGGAAGACCTATACGCGATATCAAAGAAAGTGAAAACAAATCACATAATATCTTCAGAATGCAAACATTTTTTCTGAATATTGCAATTAAAATAATGTAAGGTACTAAACAAATGAACGTCAAACTGACAATATATTAAGTAACATCCTATGTTCTTTGATGTTACTTAATCACTCTCTTTTATAATTAAATTCTTTTATAATTAATATTAATAAGATTTTGATACAATTTTTTTCGTTCATTTTACAATAATACTCTATCACATACTAGCTGACCCCATAAACGTTGTCCTATTAATCTTCCTTGTATGAGAAGGAGCATAATACAAATAAAAGAATCAATTAAATCGGTCCAGCCATTCTCGAGTTGTAGCGAGACTAACGGACAGCAATTGATTTTTATATAATTATGACGTATAAAAATAAATAAAATTCTCCATAAATTTAAACACAATAAAAACAAAAATATCCAAATAGTAGCACCCGATCCGAAGTCATGCGCGTGCGTACACATACAGCAATTGACTGTAGTTAGTCAATATCATTCGCTGATTAAATCAAACTTCTCAATAACTCAGCAACAATATTATTTTCGCTCTTAACATAGATACATGAAAATTATAAGATTTATTAATTATTACATACATACAACTATACAGGGTGGCAGGGACATCGACGCACAAACGCTTACCATGGATTCAGTACATGATTTTGGACCCTGCGTTGAAACTTTCCTCAGATTTTTCTAAATTTTTCAAGTTTTTCTGCATTTTATTTTACTGAAAACTACATAAAATCATTGTTTCTATCTAACCCAATGAGATTTTAATTAAAAAATAAAATTCACTTGTTTCACTTAAAACAGCAATGTAAATAAAACTCGAAAGGGCGACCTGATCAGCTGTTTTGCTAGAGTTCATTTGCGAGGTCAATACAGCTGATCAGGTAGCCCTTTCGAGTTTTATTTATATTATATTTGAAACAAGTGAATTTACTTTTTTTTTGCGTCGGCTTTTTCTTTCTTTGTTTCGTATTTCTAAATTTCTTCATTTAATTAAAAGCCGACGAAAAATTTCAACGTAGGGGTCCAGAATCATGTACTGAATCCATGTTAAGTGGTTGCGCGTCGATGTCCCTGCCACCCTGTATTTACAGAAGTATAATAAGATAGAAGAGTTATCTAATCTATTCAATTAATAGGATATTGATATCTATACTAATTTAAACTTTAAACGCGCTAATCTTCAAAAATGTTGGGTGGTGGAGAAATTTGACATGGAAGTAAGTTGAAGCTTGAGGAAGGGTATAGGTTACTTTTTACCCGACTGCAAAAGAAAATGGGTTATGTTTTCTTCGTGATAAAGTCCACATAAGATAGTTCAATGAATAAACACCGAAGATAGTTCAATCAAATTCTTAAACTATCTTTCAAGCAAAAAGTAATCGTAGCACTAAACTACTAGACCCCTCTTTGAGGAGTGGCTAGATCGGCGTCACGGCGTCCTGACCTACCGCATGACGCAGGTCCTCACCGGACACGGAAGTTTCGGGAGGTACCTGTGTCTGATGGGAAAGGAGGAAACGCCTGGGTGTCACCACTGCGAGGGTCGCCCTGAGGACACCGTAGAGCACACGGTGCAAGACTGCCCCGCCTGGGCAGAGCACCGACGTGTCCTCACGGCGGCGATAGGCGGAGACCTCTCGCGCCCGGCATTGGTCGAGGCCATGCTGCGGGGCGAGAGGGAGTGGGAAGCGGTCGCCTCCTTCTGCGAAGCAGTCATGCTTCCGAAGGAGGAGGCGGGCCGCGTGAGGGAGAGGATGGCGTCCTCCCTCCAGCTCAGCCGCAGTGGTAGACGCCCACGGCGTCGGACGTCGGCCGACGATCTCCGGCCACCGTAGGCACGGGCATGCGGACAGCGAGTAAAGGGCAACTCGCTGTCCGACCATGGACCATGCCCGGGTCGACGGCGCGTCGTGTTCCACGCGCGCCTCAAAGAGCGTCAGCAATATGACGAGGCCCCCCCATAGAGGGCCGAAGCCTGCCGGGGTCGTGGGACTCATCCCGTTACCGTGACCCCGGTACGTAAAGGGTTATTGAAGGAACACCGTGGATTTTAGTCAGTAAAAGTCTGACAGTCCCTCCCACCCTGCCCGGAGTGGGAGGACTTATTTGATAATTTTACCACGATAAAAAAAAAAAAAAAAAAAAAAGCACTAAACTACTATAAAGTTTATAAGTTCTTTAATCAATTAAAAAGCCACTCAAATATTATTGTAAACACGTAAATTAGACGCTATTGCTTACCCTCAACCTAGAAACGTTCACAAACCAAAGCCTGTATGTTACCATAATTATATCCATGAGGCGACTTCCAATAATTACAGTGTTAACACTGATTGCTTGCCATCACGCCATCTAGCGGCATTTTGCGTAGCCGCTGTAATTCGATGGCACCCCTCACTTGCGTGAGGTCAATTCGTTTTTCGATCCTAAGAATCCTGACTGGGTACCTACTATTCCTTACGTACGGCTGCCACAGTAAAATATATACGAACGAGTATCTTTTCGTTCAATTTCACAAATAGCTACTTAGGATTCGGTTCGCTATCCCGTCTGCCGCTAGTATCTTACAATTTATTGCGCATGATTAAAAACGTCCATTCAATAACTTCGCTGCTAACGTGTTCTTACTATGTATATATCTGACAAAAACGTATGAACATACGAGATTAGTTTTTGTAGAGCAATCTCAACATTTGGCCCGAAAATTCAGTCCCCGACAAATACAAACGTCTATAAATACCGACTTAGGTAGCGGAAATCCGCTCTTGGGCCGGAACAGCTGCCATATTCATTTTTATACGTAGGTATAAGTGTACTGCCCGAAATTGGAATAACGGAACAGTTACTGAGGACGCAACTCCAATCTGCAAACATTATGTATTTAGTAGACATTAACGATTGTTGTATCAATAATACACCTTTTTTAGGTATATTATTGATACAAGGCAGGCAAGTCTAAATGCATATCTATCAATATTTAGTCAAAATACTGCGAATCCTTTAAACTTTGTGAAGTCCAGGATGATAAAAATACCAACATGCATAAAACACGTATTAATATTAGTGATTAAGAACTTCAAATATAATTGGCATTTTTTAAGAGGAAGGCATAACAGCATTCTCGACAGTACACGTATTTGTTTATACGATAAAATGCCTACAATGACATCTACATATAATGTATGTATTTAGCGTAAATTGTTTTGGAGATTAGTCCGTAACCGATTACAAGTCGCATTCGCCGAATGGTATCGTCTTTAAGTCCGTAAGAATCCCTTTCCATTTGGTACAACTGGACTTAGTCGCGGATCGCTGCGGATCTTTATGGAGATGAAACGTTCGTAATGAGATCCACACTGGAGAAATACTCCCGACCGCTTTGCATACTATAGATTCCTCAGAAAATACGAACTTCGAGAGCCGCTTGTTTACCAAGTCTGCCTCTCGAATGTCGTTCAAAACAAATGTTAATAATATGTATGTTTAAATTATAATGAGTACTTTTATTATTCAGGACTCGTTCGCAATATTAATTCGTACTTGACCAACTTCCTTATTAATATTTACGCTACCGTGATCCATAATTAAGGGCCTACTGCTGAAAAGATTGTGTAAGTATTAAAAAAGTAAAAGCGGATGAAAATAATAAGACGACTCACAATCAAAAGTAGATGATCATTGTGCTGCTTTATTTTTCTCGCTTTACAGTATATTTTTAACTTTGATGAACACAGGTATTCTTGTTTAAGTATTAAATACCAATTAGACTTGAGACGGTATGTATGTCGCAGGCATTTTGTATTCGTCAGTCGTCTGTTTATTTTTGTTAGTAGGTACATAGGCAATTTCATAAAGCGTCTGAACGTATTCGTTTTGATCAGTCATAAATGTTAAGGCGATTTTTATTTTTTTTATAATTCAGGGATACATAATCGCTATTGTTTTTAAAACAAATAAAAGTCGGTTGGCGTGCCCTGTCGACCAAATGAACAAGGTAAAGCTAGAACTATTTCTTACCTTTCGATCGTTATGGGAATGTTTTAAGAAGATACCGCGGCCCCGGAACGTAAGGCTAAATGAAGAACAGGATGAGATTTTAGTCAGTCGAAGTCCGACTCTGTTTCGCTCCTCAAAAGAAATCAGTTTGAAATTACCACTTTGATATTCAATAAATTTTGAAATAAGTAACTGAGGTGTCAATATTCTAATGGTTAAGGTGTCAGACTTATGATCGAGAGGTCGCGGTTTCGAACCCCACCCATTACACTATTGCAGTGAATCCACTCAAGACAAGCATATTTAGCTTAGTTGGAGGGTTAACAAGACTAGTGATGTGACGTCCACCCCTATTACTAGTTAATAAACGACTTATTTATTTATTTTTATTAGGTCTACCAACAATAATTTACCCTGATTCCTTGCAAGGAACACATGCTTAAATTTTCAATTACAGTGTACCTAACAACCACTTAAAGGTACAACACGCATAAGCGCTCAAGAATTAAAATTTTCAAATCTACATAATTAGAATTGTATTTTTTCACATATTTATATCGTAATTATATAATTTAATTAATTAATTTAAGTTTAATTAAAATAAATTTAAAATTATAGGTAGTTGAAATATTTATAAAATTAATAATTAGCAATTAGAAAACTGATTAATTTACTAATATTGACCAAACTGAGTAATATTGATTAACACGTTCGCTGACAGTACGTCGTTAGGCGGGAAATTAAAATAGTGCGTTATGACAGTACGTCGAGGGACGGGCCACTTATTATTAAGAGTTCGTCGTGGAAAATTCTACTGTCGTAATGTGGTGTCAGGGTAAGTGCTCACAGTCAGCGAACGTGTTAATGATAAATTGGTGAATTCATTGATAAAATTCACCACGCTACCGTTGAAAGAATGTAATATTGGCCTCAGGTCCATAAGACAGGGTAAACCAGAATGCCAAAAGAGAGCCCTAAATGCAGTTTGTCATTAACATTAATGTTTGATACGAATTTGCAGGAATCAATATACAACGTGTAATTTAAAGGGTATATACATACCAAGTGCATGGCTTCTTTGGATGATAACAAACGATATGGCAAGGGTTTTGTAATCCTAAGTCTACGTGTGTAGAACTTATTACAAATTCCAATACTTAGGTACACAATACTAGAGACCGAATTTTTAAAATTAAGAAGAACGAAAAGAATTATCGTGTTATTGGCAAGTGACGTGGAAAGTTATTGACCCTCGTAGTGCTGGAAACCAATAATTTGGTATCAATTCTTTGAGTCAGTTATTTTGTGCTGAAACTGTGCATCGAGACTCCACACCAGATGTTGTCTTCAGCCCTTTTGGATAGATATGGGGTTTCCGTTACACGTTGTATATCTTATATCGGAAGTTTGGTTCGGTAAATTCATTTCTAGCCAATCCATTCATCCAAATCCAATCCATCCATTTGGTATTCACGGTCACTGCTGTTAAAGAAATATTCTAAAATGGAGCAATAAAACGTGTCATTTATACATAAATAAACAAAATTGATAATTTGGAACAAAAAAAAAACAACGATGGTAGCTGGAAAAGTTAAAACTGTAGCGCAGCTACCAATGATTATGTGAGCGTCTTTTGTGTGTGAGCGTGTTTGTGTGTGCGCGCGTGTGTACTTCTGCGTGTGTGTTGCTTGTGTGTTTGGTGGAAAACGTTTGTAGTGAGAGTTTTTAGCCAGAGTTTAAATATTATACCTCCACGAGGTTTTCTGTGGAGTCATAAGTGAGTGTTTTTAGCTAAGTGTTGAGTTTTTTCTTGCATTCATTTCTGGTAATAGAGTAAATATCAATATTTTTATTGATCCTATTATACACTTTAGAACTCATGTAAATATATGGATATAAGAGTCTGAAAGTCCGCTGCAATTCTAAGTTTTCTGATAATAGAAGCTTTCTCAAACGGACCACGATTGCTTCAGACACGGACGGAGATACGGATGGCGATCAACAATTGTACCAATTGTTGATCGTCCGTCCGTATGTCACAGCCATTTTATTCCGAAACTATTAAGACTATACACATGAAACTTGATTGGTAGATGTATTCTGTGAACTGCTTTCCGATTTTAAGAAAAAAAAAAATATGGGGGCTCCTCATATATGGAACTGAAACTGAAAATATTTTTTTATGAAACCTATGCGTGTGTGGTATCTATAGAAAGCTATTAAAAAATGACATTGAGATTTTTAAAACCACTTCTTCATAAAGTCAATCGTTTAAAAGGTATACGCTTCCAAAGTGGTAAAATGTGCCCCCCCCCCCCCTCTAACATCTATAATAAAGAAGGGAAAAATCTAAAAACAAATATATGCTGTAGATCTTAATGTAAACTTTCAACAAAAATTAGTCAACAAGATCGGGTCAGCAGTTTTTGAGATATAATAATAATAATAATAAGCTTTATTCATTCCTTATAAGTAGTAAGTACAATTAATACATTAAAAAGATAAACCATGCCAAAAAAAAAAAAAAATTACACACACTCAGTTAAGTGATACAACTTTAGATTAATATTATGTAGAATAAAAATAGCTCAAATAGTTAAATAATTCTTAAAACTAAATAATAAACATCCAAAATAATATCAAAATAATACAATATTACAATCTAAGTTTATTTATTTATTTATTTATTTATAACAAAATCCACAGCTCTTAAAACAATGTTTTATAGTAACTTAAATCTAATCTTACAGCCAATTACGGATTTACAATTTATTCACTAGTAACAAACATGTAGGAAATATTTTTTTTATAAGATTAACATTATTATACAGTATTAAGAAGTGTGCATGGGGAGTATTAAATGACTGTGTCTTGGTGCGTGCGCGTGTGTGTGTGTGTTAAAGTTAAAATTCAAATTATACAATAAAATAGATTAATTTGGCCTCGTAAATTCATATATATTTTATAAATTAGTTATAAGGACAGCCTCCTCCATCTGCTTCCATTTTGTTCTGTCCCTAGCCAGTCTACTCCATGTTTTGCCTATTAAGCCTGCTATGTCGTCACTCCACCTCTTATTAGGTCTACCACGTCTTCTCTTTTTGTTTATGGGATACCAGTTTGTTATGATCTTGGTCCATCTACTATCGGTCGCTCTTTGTAAATGTCCAGCCCATCTCCATTTTAGCCTAAGTATTTGTTTGATTACGTCTTTTGCCTTAGTTTGTTGTCTTATTGAGCTGTTACTGACTCTATCCCTTAATTTATGGCCAATAAAGCTTCTCTCTATTGCTCTCTGGCAGACTCTTAATTTATGCAGAGATTTCTCTGTTAGAGGCCATGTTTGGCAGGCGTAAGTTAGGCACGGCATCAGGCATATCTCCATAGCTTTTGTCTTTAGCTCCGTACATAGTGAACTTTTAAATATTTCTTTCATAGCCCAGTATTTTTTCCACGTACTTTTCACTCTTCTGTCTATTTCTAACTTTGTACAGTCTTTGGTAGAGATCAAGTGACCCAAATATGTGTATTCATTGACCCATTCCAGAGGTTTAGAGTTGAGTGTTATTGTCTTTTTAGAATAATTTGTCATAATTTTGGTTTTACTCTGGTTCACTTCAAGCCCTACTTGTTTACTTTCTACATTGAGAGACTCTAGCATGTACTGCAGCTCGTTTGGATCCTCCGAAAGCAAGACAAGGTCGTCAGCAAATCGCAAGTGTGATAGGTATTGTCCATGTATTTTCAGACCAAGATTGTCCCACGTCAGCGTTCGAAATATTTGCTCTAGGACAGCTATGAAAAGCTTTGGTGACAGTGGGTCCCCTTGTCTCACTCCTCGCTTTATGTCAAAGGCAGGACCGGTACTATCCATTTTGATTCTAGCTGTGCTTTTTCTGTATATTTCTTTAATGATATTAATGTACTCTGGATGCAGTCCTTGCACTTCTAACGCTTTCCAGATAGAGCTGTGGGAGATAGAGTCAAAGGCTTTTGAGTAATCAATGAATCCTATGTACAGTGGCATGTTATATTCGTTGTATTTCTCAATTATTAATTTCAGTACATGGATATGACCAACGGTGGATCGGTTGCTCATGAACCCTGCTTGCTCTACCGCTTGATTTTCATCAATTGTTTTTGTTATGCGCCTCAGTAAGGTTGTAGAAAACAATTTATAAAGACTTGACATTAAACTTATAGGTCTGTAATTGGAAATTAAGGATGGATCGCCTTTTTTGTATAACAGTATAATTTCAGAACATGTCCATTGGCTAGGTAATTCTTTCCTCACTATTATACTGTTGAATAAATTCGTTAGCGGTTTAACCAGTTTTTCTATTCCTGCCTGTAGCATTTCGTTTGTTATGCCGTCCGGACCCGGGCTTTTCTCTGATTTTAATTTCTTCATGGAGATCTCAATCTCATTTTCAATGAATGGTGGAACAGGGTCGTTGTTGTTACTTTCCATATAAGTGCTTTCTGGTTTATGTAACTCTCTATTTGAGCTTGTCGTCGAGTAAAGTGTCTTGTAGAAGTTTGTAGCTACGCTGAGTAGGTCTTGTCTGTTTGTTACTGTGGTTCCAGAAGAATTTTGTACGTGAGTCATAAGATATCTAGTGTTATTCAGTTTCTTGTACGCTTTTTTAATGGCTCCAGATTTCTGTATGTATTTCTCTATTATGTTTATTCTGTGTGTTTTTATGTTCTGTTCAATCTTTTTGTTTATGGTTCTGTATAGCTGGCTTAAATAAATCTTTTCTTGTCTTGTTATACTCTCCTTATTTTTCAGGAAATGTCTTTGGTTTATGAGTTCAGTTACCTCTTCTGTTATAATATTATCATTTCTTCTGGTCTTGCTTGATCTAATTGATTGTTTTGCACTGTTTAATATCATGTTTTCTAAGGCGTTGTATTGAGTCTGTATTGATTCATTATTATCTTGGTAACTTGAGGTGTATAGTAGAGTTTTAAATTTCTCCTGGTCTATTTTGAGGTATAGCATATTTTAAAACCACAAATATAACTTTGTAATGCATACAAATACTATGAAAAACATAGTTATTTGTCGTAGTTACTACGGAACCCTTCATGGGAGAGTCTGACTCGCACTTGGCCAATTTTTTTTTTGGTTTGGTCAACACGATAAGTTGTTGGTCCCTGCAAACGTAGTTTGTACGACTTTGACGATCCTTGCGGGTACCTAGTCGGAAACCAGTAAATTTCACACCAGTCTTGCCAAGGAGTATCATGTAACCCAGCTACTGGATCGTGAAGGTGAGATAGGCAGTCGCTCCATGTACAATACTCAGCTGCGTTCGGTTAGGCTGGAAAGTGACCATGACATAGTTTGGAAAAGGCTAATTAGATAATGACTCTTGCGATGTAAGTACATTAGTGTTGCCCAAATGCAAGACCAAAACGGGACTTAGCCAGTCTTGGTCTTGGTCTTGCGTCAATACAACTAGTCTTGGTCTTGGTATTGCGCTCCTAGTCTTGGTCTTGGTCTTGCGCAAGAGTCTCGCAAGAGTCTTGCAATTAATGACAATCCTATTTTTTTTTAATTAAATTTATTCAACCAATATAAATACGATGTTAACATTTAATTAAAAAGGAAACAATTTTATAGCCTATTAAAGTTAACAAAGCTAGCAAGTAGGAGTTGCAACCAGCGCCCTTCCTAAGTTATATAATAACTTGTATGAAGGGCAGTGGTACAAGCCCATATATAAAAAAAATATAATTACTCAAAAATTGCAGGTAGAGCAGGTGTTTATATATAGTAAATTTAACAAATTTATAATTAACAAATAGGGTTTATAATTCACTCAATATCAGTTATGTGTGCAGTGGTGATTGTGTGTGCGGTGTGCGGTGTGTTATGTTTTCTGTAGGGTTTACTGGGGATTATTTTAAATAATGAGTAGGCGTTCATTATCACAATATTTATTTGCAAGCAGAAAGCTTGTCAAAGACTTCTTCAGAGATGCAGTTGAAAGAGAATAAAAAAATAATTTTGTGTTGAGTTTTTTATATAATTTAGGACCCTGATAGCAAATAAACAGTTTGGTAAATGTGTAATTACATTTGTACTGCTGACATACTATATAGTATGTCAGCAGTACAAATTGCCTTGCGTCTTTTGGTGATTGTAACGTAGGGGGTGTCTTTATGTTGTAAAAGGACTGTACTAAGGATAAACATTTGTCTGACTGATAGAACCCCACAACACTTATACAATTCCTCCGTTGAGAAAAGTAACGTTCGAAATGTACTCACCTTCAGAACGGCTCGTTGGGTTCTCGTATTACTATTTATTCAACGGTAGTTTAGATCTTAGAACAATGTAACAGAGTAGGTACAGTCGGCCAAGAAAGTGGTGTACCACCCTAAGGTTGAATATCGCTTGCAGATTCATAGGTGATAAAGATTAGTTTCACTTGCAGATCGATCTGACAACTTCTATTGCTGTCTTTATCTGATTATTGATAACGACTATTACTGTTTGTAACGTGACAGCTGTTCTTAGTTTGAACTTGATGGAACCAATGACGTCGTAAAATCAACGGCGGGGGGCTGTAGATTTTGATGACAAAATTGTATCTACAAATTCAGAATTGTAATCAACAAGTTACATAAAATTGTAAAGGCACAAGGCGAGTCCACAAACCTACAATTTCTGTAAACTTGTAATTACAATATCAATAAAAAACAAGCTAAAAATAGATTTATCCTTTTATTAAATTTCTACAATCAATTTTAAAATACTTATAACAAACAAAAACATAGCATATATAGTAATATTTAGAAGATATTGAAAATTTTAAAAAATTAGAAACGGGTGTAACCACCGTTGGCCTCTATAACCTCTAAAAGACGAGACCTCATTGAACCAACAAGCCGTGAGCAAATATCGGTTCCCCGCATTTCCTCCCAGATATAATTACAGTGACTAATAAGAGCTTGTTTGGTTCTTTCATTTTGATGCGACCATCGTTGGACCATAAGGCCCCAAAGATTTTCTATCGGGTTGAGGTCCGGCGATCTTGAGGGCCACTGAATTACCCTTACGTCAGTGTGTGAACGAAACCAGGCTCTTACGATCCTCGCATTATGAATTGAACAATTATCTTGAACAAAATCAAATTGTGGCACTTCGTTCTCCGGGTAAACATTACGGACTGTCGGTAGCATTGCATTCTGAAGCACGTCGATATAATTTACAGCCGTCGCTCGAGGAGGTAGAGAACACAATTCTCCTACACCATCCGTACTCATCCAGCCCCAAATATTTACGGAAATTCGACCTGATTCTCTATTTGGGATTACATGATCATCTTTATACCGTGTTGAATTATATCGCCAAAGGTGAAGACGTCCATGCTGACTGGATTTAAACGTTTTTTCATCACAAAACACTGTATTAGACCAATCAAACTCTAAGTGCTCTCTGGCGAAGTTCAGACGAGCAAGTCTGTGAGCATCCGTCAAATATATTTTCTTGGCGTAATGCCTGTGGTGCAACCCCATGTAATGTAGATGATTCCTTATTGTTTGGGCACTCACATCGAACATCTCCGCAAAATGTTTTGTGGGCTTAAAACCATTGATTTCATATTCCCGTCTCATGAATTCTCTATCGTTATTGGAGAGTGCAGGCCGGCGACCACTTCTTCTGTGATCCAACAAACTTCCCTCCTCTCCTTCACGACGAATCCAAAAGCGGACAGAACGCCTCGATATATTCAAATTCCGGGATATCGCACTGATACTGCTTCCCTCATTAAATTGGGCAATTATTTGTGCTCTTTCGGCAATGGTCAAGTTGGCAGGCATTGAGATGATTTTATATGCAGTTGATTGAAAAATAACACGGAAAACATATCGATTTTTTGCATATATTTGACAAAATGTCAATTGTCAGTTTTCTTTTTCAAATGGAATTCGGTTGTCTAAATAGTTTTTATTACTTTTGTTTGGAAACATTTCAATTGCTTTGTAGAAACTAATGTCCTTTTCATTTATACTAAAGGTTAAAATGTCATGTACTTATATGTGACATATGACGTATGAATACTAAATACATAGGTTTACGTCATGATAATGTTGTCTCTTTCAGTAATATCTTTTTATAACGAACCTTGTTGTAATTTTCGATGACCGGGAAACTAAATCAAAACTGGTACACCACTTTCTTGGCCGACCGTACATTTTGAGCTTGAATTGACATAGGCATAGTATTAAAATTATTAATTTGGTTGGCCTTTGCCAACCAAATTAATAATTTTAATAATTAATTCGAAATATCAACTGTCACATCATCTCTGTGTGTTCAGACCTCATGGTCTCAACCCACGACCTCAGCAATCCGTGCCGTTGCTCTAAAAGTGCGTTGTTCTTAAAGTTTACATATGCTAAAACATGGTTAAAACATAAAAAAAAACAAATTAAGGACATTAATTAACTTGACTGTATTTGAATATTCATCACTCATGTCAAATTGTAAATTTATCAGTCCGAGAACAACAAGGATTAAAGTAAAAAACGATTATTACATTAAACATTACATCGGACTACAAGACAAACGGTGATGCGCCATCGTTACATGGTGGACATCCCACCCATACGCACGAAACGTTTTGGGAATACTTTCATTGTGCGTACGGCTAAGGAGTGGAATTCCCTGCCGGAGTCTGTGTTTCCTGATAGTTATAACCTGGGAGTCGTTAAATGAAGAGTGAATAGGTTACTTCTAGGTAAGCGTGCTTCATCTTCGACAACATCATCGCTTAAGATCAGGTGAGATTTTGGTCAAACGCAAGCCTATAAACTATTAAAAAAAAACTCGAAACAGATCTTAATTTGGAATTACTAAAATTGAAATAAATACTCGTATTTATATTATAATCACACGCCGAAATACTGATAAAGGACGGTATTCTTTGATAAAAATAATGATTCTTTGGAAGATTAATAAAACAGATGCGTTACCAGATAGATATCATGTAAATAATATTCTGTGTATTATGTTCTTATTTTGATGGAATTAATCTACATTAATTAAATAAAATTTGCCGAGATACGCTACCTACTGTATTTATGTAGGTACTTAATAACTACTAAGGTACGATAGAAGTTGATAAACCGACAATGCTAATCTCAATTTTTGGATGTGTGTGATTTTAAAACACAAATGTGCAACGTATCGTCACTCATTTGATTAGTATTGTATATGGGAGCGCGGCGCGGTGGCGACGATTGTATACGATATTAATATAAGCCGCCTGCGCGTGTACTTGTATCTTGACCTTGTACTTCCGAATAGATGCGAACTTTCTTTGACAGGTTATAGTGTCCAACCCGACTTTGATGTCGAACAAAGCCGCGCACTATCAAAGTGTCGCGGTGGTCAAAACTATGAATGCACTCTTTTTCTTTTAATCGATATTTTGTACAATGTATGTTTATGTAATTGTTTGTAATGCGCATAAGTTGATATCATACAAATAATATACACAAGTATTAACTAATCACGATAATACGACTCGACAAAAAATAAAAACATTTTGTAATAAAATCCAAGAAAACTGTGAAACAACTAACTTATTTAATGCATACGAGATAAGAGTATCAGTATCTTTATTTAGTTTAATTATTGAGAAAATAAATTGTCATTAATTACTTAAGTACTTATATTAACTTATATTAACAAAAAACAATACGAAAACTTTTTATGTGCATGATTACATTTTAACTTTTTAATGCACTGATACCTACGCTTTAAAACTGCATAAATGAATCGATACAAAAAATCCTGTCCCTAGGTAAAGGCACCGCCGGCTATCTTGACCTTCATTGAATACAGGGTACTAGAAATCACTTTAAAATTTTAAATAAGTTGAAAAATATTAAGTTAACTTAACTACAACAACTTAATATTTTCCGCTGATTTTCGCTAATCTTGTGCGAAGTTGCCGGACCTGTGTCACTGTTGGTGGTAGTAACTTTAAGTAGCACCTCCGTCAGAGCCAGCGTATTAACGTTATCATCGAATTGTCTGGCTCTGGACAACGATCTAAACTCGGAGAACACATAAATAGTTCTTTTAAGTGTTGCCTAAGTTTCATTGTTTCCCCCGCATCGCCCGCCCTTCCCGTGTGTTTTTGCAATGTAAGTTTCCTCAGTTTAATAATAATAACACAAAGAAAACGACAGTCTGAACTAACTGCAAGACGCAAGAGTCTCGCAGGCTTAGTCTTGTTCTTGCTTAAATCTTGCAGGGTAAGTCTTGGTCTTGGTCTTGCTAAACTTAGGCGGTCTTGGTCTTGGTCTTGCAAAAACGATAGAACAAGACCAAGACTGCAAGACCGAGGTTGATTTTGGGCAAAACTAAAGTACATGTTTGGAGAAAAAAGGTAATCATAGCTAAAAAAGAATGATGTAAAGTTTCATGTCTAAGTTTTTTCGCGCAATAAATTCTAACTGAAAAATATTGACAAAACAAGGAGATACCTTTCATATAATTGTTAAGAAAGTTGTTACAGGTTATAAATAGGTTACCAAGCACTAGAAGACGTTTATTCCGACCGACTTTCATTACTCGTTAACCACTTAGGATTTTACGACGTAATCGATATTAATATAGCGCCAATAAAATTAACGGAACCTTCAGAGTCACCCGAGGCACAGAGCGCGATTGGGTTTGCTTGGATAGAGACGCCATCTCATCATTCGAATAGAAAAGAATGTATGTCTTTATTTGCGCAGAAAATTGGTACGTGATAAAATTGTTCATCTTAATTGTCTGGTGCTGCTTATAGTTTCTACCTTAAAATAATCATCATCTGTTTAGCCTTTTCCCATCTATACTGGGATCGGCTTCCAGTCTAACCGCAGATGCATCAGGGTATTAATCAGGCGCGTGCACAGGATTATGACAGGGTACGCGGCGGAGTAATCGGTCACAAAAACTTTTTCTTTTATAGATTTTTAGCATAGCCACAGCCTCGCATGGCCACACTTTTTCTTTTATAGATTTTTAGCATAGCCACAGCCTCGCATCGCCACCATGCTACGATACGTGGCTGTGGCTATGCTAAAAATCTATGAAAGAAAAAGTTTTTGTGACCGATTACTCCGCCGCATACCCTGTCATAATCCTGTGCACGCGCCTGGTATTAATGTTTTTTTACATGGAGCGACACTTTTACAGATAGGCAATCTGATCTCCACAACCTAGTAGCTGGCTACGAGATCAGATAGCCCCATACCCCTTGGCCAGACCAGTGTTAGATTTTCTGGCTTCTGACTACCCGTAACGACTGTCAAAGATATTTAAGTGACAGCCGTGATAGATAGATAGATAGATAGATAGAATATACTTTATTGTACACCAATAATTGAATCACACTTAAATAACAATATTGTAAAAAAATTGGTTACAATGGCGGTCTTATCGCTGAGAGCGATATCTTCCAGACAACCTTTGGAAGGACTTTATGAGCTTTAATTAAAATGAGGAGGGCTATATTAGTGTACTACTGTACAAATTTTCATTAATAACGGAAAACTAATAAAAATACAACAAAAATATATATATACAAATACATAAGTACATAAAATAAATAAATATATAATGTGTTCTTTAACATCGTGTGGAGAATGCAAAGGAATAATCAAAAGTTTGAAATAAAATGATTGGCAACCGAGCTTTTAAAAACAGCAAGTGACTGAGCTTGTCTTACTGACACCGGCAATCCATTCCACGACCGAATGGCCTGCACCGTAAACGACTGGTCGTAAAATTTTGTGGAATGCGTAGGCATCAAAAGTCTCAAATTCTCTGATGATCTCAAATCTCTAACATGTGTGTCATGAAGGAACTTAAAACGTTCTTTGAGGTAAAAGGGAGTCGTTGGATTGATCAAAGGCTTAACGTGCTTTGCGAGTACAGGAATGTCACACCGCCAATTTCGAAACTCTGAGCTACTGCTGAGAAATTTTATATAGAAAATCTGACCTCACTTGACCAATGAAGCACTTCTGCCTTACAATACACAATACAATTACAGTTTCTAACTTAAAATAAACTAGCAAAACAGTTTACAATAAGTGCAAGTGAAACTTTTAGTCTATAGGTATATACGTATAGAAGCGCAAAGTCTTTGACTGATTCACTCACTCATCACGAAAAATCTCAGAAACTACTAAAAGGAAACCCCAAGCAAAATTTGAGACCCCTATTCTCAAATTTTTGCATGGAGGTTCCTTGTAGGACGTAGGTGCTTGCTAAGACGGGATTTTGCGAAATTCCTACGGGATCAGGATTTAACCGAGAGAAACTTCCCACGCAAATGAATTCGCGGACCACAGCTAATAAGATACATAACTTTCATCCAGGCAAAGCCTCTAATCGACAGTTAACCATCAAGACCGCCTGTCAAGTCAAGCCAGCTCAGTTCTATGTGGTTTAGGGCATTGAACTTAAAGAAAACAAATATTAGCTGTATACGTGCTTTCTTCAATGATTTGCACTTTACATTGCTAGACATTAGACATTGGGTGACGAAAAAACCAAATCAAAAGTATTTTAACCTACATAAACTTAAAAAACGTCAAGGTAGTGTACGGTTCAATTTTGTCTTTTCCTATGGAGAAGAACCGGCATGAAACTCCATGGTTACTCATTTCAAAACTTAATTGATTATCACAATTGTTTCCATAATACAGTTTTATGGGTATGGGAGGACAGTGGGTATAGGTAGACCTATAAATAAAAAACGAAGTTAAGAGTCCACAGTGCTCCCGCATCACGAAGAAGAAGCTTTGTAAAATAAACTTGGAATTGGATTTCTTTAACTAGCCCATTCTGACCCATTCCTGAGTAAAGACCTCCACCATTCCTTTTTCATTTCACATTCGTTTTTCAGTTCTTAGGATGTTGTGCCTCTTCTCACCAATTCCCCAGGAAGGCATCTAAGGCGTTTTGCCAGGACTTAGATTTAAAGGAAAATAATTTTTACCATGACAAACTAACCGTCTGTTAAAACTCAATCCAAATCACTAAACAGTAATATGATCTTGCAATATTTATATAGTTGATGAGAACTACTATTTTTATAGGAAGGTATTGTATTGATACGGCCCTAGAAAATTTAATATTCTTAAGTGTATAGTAATAAGAGGATAGTACGAGGCTCAGAACCCAAATTGATTGAACCCTGAAACTCTTTATGTCCTTACTGATAAGCCTTGACAAAACCATGTACGAATGAAAACGAACGAGGCATTACTTAACGAAAATCTATACTAAACTGATACTACAGAAAAATATCTTGTGTTACATAAAAACACTTATACTACTTTTTATTTAAGGCGAAAGGATAGGCCAAACTACAAAATAGACCTCTCTTTGAAGGACTACTACTTCTAGACGGATGAACCAAATAGATAAAAAAAAATACCTAATACGCGTTACATATTTGACTTTAAATTTTAAGTTATTTTTTTTTATTATTGTTCATACTTTTCTCGGAAAAAAATCGAATATATCCTCTTTATTTTTGCAATAATTTGCGTACTGCTTTCAAATAACTGAACCGATTTAAATATTTCTTTCACACTATATAGAGAATTTATTGCTTTATTAAATTTAAGTTCAAAATTTTACAAAATTATTACTTACGTGCCGTTAAGTCAATAATACTATATTATTTCATTCGCGCCCAGCGCGCGCGCTCACTTATACGCAAAGGCCAGTCTCACCCTAGCGTTCGCACGGGGAGGCTGTGTCGCATGTTAGCGCGCCGCGCTCTTTAAACTTTGCGTCAAAGAGTAAACAGCGTAGATATTACGTTTGATACAGTGGTACGGTTGACCTATTTAAAAATCGGACATTTCGTTTGCGCTTGGACGTATGTGAATATTTAGTTTTAGTGTTGATTGCAAGTGGACTAAACTAAATGTTAAGTAAATAAAGATATTATTTTTATATTTTAGCTTTTATTGTTTCGTAGCCAAATGACAAAAACCATTTTTTCTCCAAGTCAATTATTTGAAATATTATTATTATTATTTAGCCTGCACTGTCCCACTGCTGGGCAAAGGCCTCCCTTCATTCCTCCAACGGTCCCAGTTGTGCGGCAATTCTTTCCAATTCTCAAGGAAAACATCAAGTTCGTCCCGCCATCTCCTTCGTGGTCTGCCGCGACCTTGTGTCCCTGTTTCAGGGCACCAATCTTGAGGTTTATGGGCCCACAGCTCGTTCGGCATGCATATCTTTCGTTTGAAATATATTTATTTATTTTATTAACACTATGAAAAACAAAGTTGAAAGCAAAACTTTGCTTGCTACTACGGAACTCTCCATGGGCGAGTCCGACTCGCACTCGGACAGTGTTTTATTAGTACATTAAAAAAACTTTTTACCAAAAATTAAACCGACTCCCAAAAAACACTGCAAAGTGAAAAATAACTTTAATTTCGGTAGTCGGCGTCTTTAGTTTTGTATTTTAGTTTTTGGCATCGACTTCCAAAATTAAAGTTATTTTAAACTTTGCAGTGTTTTTTGGGAGTCGGTTTAATTTTTGGTAAAAAGTTTTTATGTCACTCTTTTTAGTTGGTCGATTTTTAATTACCTAGTTATAAAAGCCTAAATTTCAACTACTTATTATCATTTACAAAATATTGTTTTTCCCAATGTTGGGCCATTAATTGTAGAGGAGTTCTCCTGGTACTTCACCATCAGCTTCTCTTCACCATATGCATTGTAACGAGCATATTGTGCTTAATAACCACATTCAAGTAATCGAAGCGGAACACATGAAATACTTATTATTTCTACTTATATATTGAGTAGTTCCAGTGGCCATCTGTGATATTCATCATCAGGTCCACTTCACAAATGGTGCTTTTCGAATGCAACTACACAAGTTACTATAAAAAATACTCAAATCACTATAGGTGTGCCTATAATATTTGAAGAGTTCCCTCGATTTCTCCAGGATCTCATTATCAGATCCTGACTAAGCGACAATGGGACCAATTACGAAGTATACCCTTTCAAACAAAAAAAGAATTTTCCAAATCGGTTCAGCCTTCTTTGGGTAATCGGTGATCATACATAAATATTTATATATATATATATATATATATATACGCGTCAAATTGATAACCTCCTTCTTTTTTGTCGTCGGTTGATAGAAGCGTTATTATTTATTTTCACAAAAACAATTGATATTTTTTATATTTTGATTCACTCTAACTACAATAACTGTACTCACTAAAGAACATTTTGTTCTCAAAACAAGCATTGCAAATGTTCTGAGTCCGCCTATATTCAATCGATTTATGATGATAAAAGCTAATAGGTAGCGACAAAATTGCTTCGAACGCATCTGCGTCCGGTGATACCTTATGACGTTCGGGGGAGTGCGCGGGCGCTCGGGGTGGTCAGCACTGGCCGTTTGTTTCACGTTCAATGCTCAAGGACGTTGGGCTATCCTTTCGCCTTAACGTAATAGCTGGTTCCCGATCTCTGTACTGAATTATTTCCCAACAAACATTTCAGTCGTATAAGTAAAGGTTACGCGACTAAAAATCCTATAAACATTATATTGAAGTAATTTTAGTGTGTAATACGACTTAGTTCCTCTAATTTTTATACAACTTGTAGTCGTATATAGACATCTTATAAAATTCGATACGACTTTAACACCAACATTAAACATACAAGAGTCGTGAGATCTACTTTTATCTGACCATCGTGTAAGAGTGATAAGTTACACTCTTATATTATTTTCATAATTTGAAATATAATTCCTCAGTCACTATAAAATGTATAGGTTTGTTTCGTCGCTTGATAGACCGAAACAACGATCTCCGCGTATAAAGTGTGTCCATGGCCATCCATGGCCATCTCAAACGCGTATAAATATCATAAAATCTGATTTGGTTAAAAACTTATTACTGTCCATTATACCTATCATTTTAAATACGTAACTATGTAGTTTAATTATGTAATTAAAATGGTTTTTTTTTACATGAGATTCACTTTAAATGAACCCTAATTTCGTTAATATGGCTGATAATAACAAATCAATAATACGTGCACGGAATGACAAGTCCGTTAGATGTTGTATTACGGCTGTGTCCTAAATATTATATGACACCAAGTCATATAAAGGTAACTGTTGATACGTTCGTTAAAATATAGGTGCAAAATATTTGTCAATTTAAAAAAAATGTGAGGCACGTCCATTATATTATATCCAACGATACCCGACACAATGGGGGATAAAAATCATCCCGTCGTTACGTGTAGAGGGAATAACCAAAAAAGTCTTTCATGATTTTATTTTATCACTTTGTCAGCGTGAATAATATGTATTTATATTTATATTTTCCTATCCATGCCAAATTTCAGCGTTCTTGTACCAATGGTTTCTGAGTTAAGCCGCGAACAGACGGACGGACAGACTACGGTCGATTACGGAACCCTAAACAAGTGCAAACTTTTCTTTTTTACCTCTTGCTTTTTGAGACCGAAGGATTCTTCCTTTGGCAGTTTTTAAAAAAAAATTATCTAAGTAACAGAAGTTTTTCTTCACAGAGTTGGGACAATGCGAGGAGGCAAGGCAAGCGGTGATCCGGGAACTGATCTGCACGGAGGCCGATTACATCCGCCACCTGCTCTCTATAGTGCAGGTATGTTACCCACGTGAAACTTCCGAGAACTGTACAAAGACTACCGACATACGACATAACTTTTTGGGGTTGCTTTCATTGTGTTTACATCTAAGGAATAGTGTTCTCTTGGGATCTTTAGGTTTAAGTAGGTTACGTGTGGGCAAGCGAGCACGTCATCGATCAAGTCATCGCTTTTCATTGGGTGTGATTTTGGTCAAATTCAAACCCTTTGCCACCACCTCTATGTTAACTTCCGCGAATTAGGCGCCAACCTGAACTGCCGCGCTCTCTAACAAGTACATAGTAATTGGTTCGAAGCAAAGGCTATAAAACCACTTTCTCTATGGTCCGAAGCGAACCAATTTATAACCAAAAAAGTCAAAAGTACTTAGTTGAAACTATTGTTCTCTAAAGATATGCAAAAAACAGAGCACCCATAATGAGGAATAGTTTTCGTGCGTTTTATTTGGGTGTCAAAGTTGGTGGGCTTCAAGGAACACCTTGTATAAACGTGTCTGTATTCGGTCTTCGCTCCTATACCACTGAAAAGAGTTTAATTAACCTTAAAACCTGGACAGGACACCAGGATATAACATATTTCCGTTCTGTTTATAAGTTTATTTGGGATACTAAAATACTTAACGTGGGCAAAGCCTCAGACAAAAACTAGTGATAACATATTATTGAACATAATACGGCACGTGGAATAGCAAATAATTGCAATTACTTATTTCGACACAGGTCGGATTAAAGACCCGAGGGCTTTCGACAAATCATTTGAGTATATTTTTCCAACGGTAAATTCTATCACATTTTTTCAGTAGATTGGACAGATTTCGTATTCAGACTAACTCTCAGGAATTAAAATGTGATGTTTATTGTGGAGCAGCTATTGTTCCGAGTAGATACGTGAACTTGATGTATGAAACAACGATGACAGTTACCCGATACTTTCCAATTACGAGATACTGTTCTTCGGAAATATTTGACCGTGGATAGCGAAACAATTATGTGTTTTGCCACGGAAGTACGTGCATCCAGCGAAGCGTGCTTCTCCCGCAATATACTATTTGTTGTGAGTGCATTTTGTTTTAGTTGTGCTGATTTATGTTTGGACGAGTGATCTGTCAATAGGGTCAGGTCACTCATCTCATAGCACTGTACTGATAGCAGTTCAGTGCTGATATCTACGTAATAGGGTTTTAATCCTAAAATAAGTATAAATTTATCAAAATCCTTCTTCTTCTGTAAAAGGCTGGAACGTTGTGTTGAACACAGGGCATTTCTAACAAGAATTTTACAACCCCGGGGATGTTGCGTCAATGCCAAAGCATTCCGTTAGCTTTAGGCTTGTGTTTAAGCACAAGTACATCGACATGCGGCTACCCTTACGTAACGCGCGCGGTATTGGTTGACACAATCTCTGTTGTGCTACCTCATGTGTGATAAAATTACCTACTCAGTTTGTTTTACGTACGAGAACGTTATTAAAATCCCCAAAGGATTACTCACGAATTTTCCCAAACCTAGTAAAATAAATAAACATTTAAACGTTAAATAAGATTTTTTTGACGTGCATAGATGTATATCTACTTATCTGTAGGTACATAAAACACATTTTTTTAAATTCATGATTGGCTCGCGTTTGATCACTATCTGGGCATCTACCATTGTCTATTATATCACTATCTAACATTATTATACCATGGGAATATATGGCTATAGTGCCCGGCACGTAACTTGGCAAGAGTCGTTAGATGTGCAGAAGTCGTTTTTTGAGTGTCGTTGGTTGTGTCAGCGGGACGCGGGGCGCCGATCCGAGCGCACGATTGGTGCGTCAGTCAACCCCTGGCTCCCGCACCCCGTTTGCTCCCGATTACACTTTTGCTTTTTTCTTCTCTTACGAGTTGTTGTTATTTATTTATTATATACCGTTATATATATTATATACCGCTATATATATTATATACCGTTTTACGCAGATATTCCAAAAAAATAGTTATACGATGTGTACTGTCATGGAACAAGAAGTTCAAACTAAAAAAGAGACCGTAAACTGATTGTGACGACGAGAACACATGATTTTTAATAAAATTTTCTTTAATATAGTGTTTTTAATTTTTAAATGCATACCTATATTTTTATAACATCTAACAAACTCACAAATTCCTCTACTTTCTTTAACTTTCTTCTAAACAGACATGATTAAATAAATGATGGCAATAGCCATAGAATAATGACAAGCAATAAAATTTACTACTTTTTGTTCCACTAAGTACACGATGCGCGAACTTACCCCCACTACGCCAAGACCTTGCCACCGGGGACTGTACCTATGTTGGAATTACACATTATATTTTCTTAATAAATTAGGCATTTACACATACAGATGTCCCAAACGTCCCCCCCCCCCCTTTGCCACTTCCTAGTGTTTGAACGACTAATTCCCGGTTTCTGAAGATCCCAGTTATCTTCTCAATTGCTATGGCTTCAATAAAGTTAAACGACAGTTAAATGTCGATTATCTGTCACTGCGTTTCTGAAGACGTACGAAGCTATAAAATAACTATTGGACCGATAGCCGGTTCCATAATAGGACACTAGATAGGTCTGTTTAAGAGATAGAGTTTAAAATTGGTTTTATGGGTTGAAATCGTCATTAAAACTAGTTTTATTTATAATTTTATTTTTTCTAGGGTAAATAATAGTAGTTTTTTTTTATTATTAAAAATAGGTTCGCGTTTGACCTCCATCTCACCTGATGGTAAGTGATGATGTGGTCGAAGATGGAGCACTCTTACCTAAAAGTAACCTATTCACTCTTGACTTAAAGACTCCTAGGTTATAGCTATCGGGAAACACAGACTCCGGCAGGGAATTCCACTCCATAGCCGTACGCACAATGAAGGTATTCTCAAAATGTTTTGTGCGTATGGGTGGGATGTCCACCATGTAACGATGGCGCTTCGACCACATCATCACTTACCATCAGGTGAGATGGTGGTCAAACGCGAGCCTATTGTCAATTTAAAACAAAAGTAATAAAAGTTATCAAAAAATTAAAATATCGAAGTGATTAGCTAATAACGAAGCAGCCACATACAGATGCATTTAATTCATTTTCATTAAAATAAGGAAGGAATGTAGGAGAGGAGTGGCATTAAAGGGACACGTATTGAAAGGGACAATTCAAATAACCGGTAAAACAAAAACAATTTCGAGACAACATTATTTTTGTCGTATGGCAACCTTGACTGAAGTTCGTTCGCGGGTAACTTCATATTTCTGTCATTTCAATCATGGCAGATTCGTGCGAGTGTTAATAATGGGATTGAATAGTATTTTTTCTATTATAATTGTGAAACGTTTTGTCGAGTGCCGCAAGTTAATTATTTATGTGTGAATCACTGTTTAAGACAGGCTGGACATCCACAGATATGATAGTATAAGGTCAGTAAACTTTAATTTAATATTGTAGATTTTGTGGTCATGTTTTCAATTTTTGTATGATATTTATGAAAGGGACACAACAAACGGTTATGAATGGGACGTCCCCTTCATAACTGTCTCTTTCAAGGCTGCTATTTTGTACTAGGTTTCGAATACATTTTTACTTCTTTTTCAGATTAAAAATGCCACCTAAGAAGAGGACGCGTGTCGATGCACACAAAATTGAAGAAACAGTTATCAATGTAATATTTATAAGAAAATGTATTCAGAAAGCAATAAAGATTGGTTTCAATGTAAAATTAGCACCAAATCGGCCACCAAACCTGTGTTTACTTTTTTACCTAATTCTAAAAACCTAAGTTTACATTTTGAAGACTGTAAATCAAACTTTATGGAGGTTGTTGATATTAATTCTATTAAAAAAACAATACCTAGTTATTTTTCAAGTGCATTCCAAGTCTAAAAAAATTGTTGATTTGTCTTTAATTTTATATAAGTGTTTCATTTCTTGTTAATTATACGGAGATTGATTATGTGTCTTGAGAAACGATATTAATAATTTTTAAGTTCATAATAACTGAGAAAAACATTTTAATATTGTTGATTTCTGTTTAAGTAAAAAGTGTTTAATTATAAAAAAAAATTAATCTTTAAGATAAAAACGGCAAGATTTAATAAGGACAATAGTTCCAGTCACTTTTATATTCGATTTTACATATTTTCTCGAAATTAGGTACTGTCCCTTTCATAAATTACTTTCCCTTTCAATACAGTTCATTTATGAAAGGGACAAAATACACATTTTTAAAGATGCGAAAATAAACAACTAAGATTTGATTATTGGCAATTATTGCATTTCATTTCAATAGTTGAATAATTAACGCTTTCTATTCGACTCCAACCTGTTCCAAATATTTTCTCAATCACTTTTGAAACCATTAAATTATTATTATTTACTAGGACCTCAAAATCAAAAATGTCCCTTTCATGCCACCTCTCCCCTAGTGTATGTGAATGTAATAATATAGAAGATCTGTCGTCTCTATGCTTATGCGCCCCGATCTTAGAGAGTCGGGGGTAGTAGAGTGAAGCACACTACCCTTCCCTTAGGCAGTTCTCGTACAACAGCGTACAACTACGAAGCGGTACGCACGCGTGCGTGTGTAAAGCAGGGAGCCGATATCTCGCTATCAGGTGACACACGTTAACAGCACAGCTAGTAAGATGAAACATAACAACATATTTGTTGCGTCTTCGGTCATAAGATGCTTGACATAATTGTGGAATGTTTTCATAAACTATCAAATATCAATCCACCCATGACGTTGACGAGCTCGTGGCTAAATAATACTGTTATTATTTAGCCACAAGCCAAGTCGGTCTTCACGGTTAAGTAACGCTTGCCAAGATCAGTCCTATAGATGAGTGACCATCTTAAAATATCGCGATTTAAAAAAAAATACCGTTGGAAAATATAATGTTTTTTTTTTATATTGATATATTCACTAAAAATGTTAAATTGATACGTAAAAGAAACACTGTACACGCGTACTTGAAGGACGGCAACATCGCAATTTATTTCTGAATGACGGGCCGCGTGTGCGGCGATCTAATTGATGTGCTTATACTATTGCGGGTTAACGGGAACGCCCTTTGTTAGTTAACATACTGTATATGTATATATATTGTTAGCTGATGCTAGTGGCTTTGCTTGCATGCACCCAATAATTGGGTAAATTTCTAAAGTGGCAGCAGATATTTTATTACGAAATTATAACCTTTTCAAAAACTAAAAGTAAGGTTCAAAGATACACTACGTAGTTTATTAAACTATTATTTTCAGAAATGTGTATTTTATCGACCGCCGCTGACCCGCAGTAGTGAAAATATGCGTCAAGTTCTCCACCGCCGCCGCCGCGGGGCCATATTTTTGACACGCATAACGTGACGCAGAATCTGAACATTTGTAACCATCTAAGATATTACATTATACATTATTATTATAATTAAAGATAAATTATTCAGGAACAAAAATATTGACTTTTTCTAACTAAAAAGACCAAACGCTGGTAATATCGATTATTAGCTTCTGCCCGCGACTTCGTTCGCATGGGAGGGATTTCCCACGTTAATCCCGATCCCGTGGGAATTCCTGGATAAAAAGTAGCCTATGTGTTATTCCAAGATGTCAATTGTGCGTCCGTTTTACTAACATTTCCCGACGCCTAAATAAAAGTAGGTACGCAGTTGGAAATTCAACTCAAACTCAAAGACACACTCAGCAATGAGTCAGTCTATTCCATAACATTTTTGGGGAATACAGCTAGTAAAGCTATAAAATTGTGTTCCTGTGGAGAAATACAACTGGAATTACACATTAAAACACAAATCATTTTGCTTACAGTCGTTGGGAAAGAAAGAAAAATGAATTTGTTTGCGATGCTTTGTAATCAGATATCGTCATGAATGTTGGTGTCAATTTCTCGTTGTGGGCATCTAGTCAACATACTCTACAAATATTTACATTAACAAAAACCAGTAGATCTTCAATGTGAGGGATAAGAGAGATAAAAATGAATGCAGTCGGTAAAAGCCCTTTCCTGTTCCTCCCATGACTGCACACATCATTATTTTAGGGATAAGCTCTACATCTACCATGATACTAATGACACCCCACAAAAGATGAAGTTAATCATAGCCATTGGTTAATTAAAAGCCAGCCAATTGTGTGTCGGGCGTGAGACAGACAGCCGAAGTTCTGTAATCTACAGAACCTCGGCTGTCTGTCTCTACTATACTGTCTAATGTGTTCTACTATATCACTGCGAAATATCACTTTCGTGTATGCAGCCCCACTGAGTTATACATTTAGAAAATAGCAGTGCTGGTATTTATCATTAAGCTCTATATGAAATCAGGAAGGTTATACGATACCTTTTTATCCAAATACAAAAGAAGGAGGTTATGTTTTATCGAGATAAGTCCACGGGAGCGAAGACCGTTTGCTAGTTTATTATAAAGAGGTACAGTTTGTGGGTTTGTAGGAAGTAATCTACTGAACCGATTTTGGAAATTCTTTCACCAATAGAAAGCTACATTATGCCTGAGTTACATAGACAAAATTTGACTCCAAAACGTATCGATCACCGCCGCGCCGCAACCTTCCATAAAAGGCCCGTACCCTCCGCGAACAGCGATAAAGGACACGAGGACGGACCCCACAGTGACATAATGACGTATTTCACTTTACGTTTTGGGGTTAACCTTTCTACATTTATTTACTTAACCTTTCTGCTACAATATACAATAGCATTTAAGAGCCTCACTGCTGAGTATCTACTATCTACCGACTTTTGTTAAAGCGGTCTCATAATAATTACCCTTATTCCTTAGAAAAGCTTATAGCTTTACGAGTAATTAAGTCATTTAAATGTGGACGAGAAACCATTTGTGTGTATAAAATCGTAATCACTTGAAGGCAGGGATAATGCTAAGGTACCCGGTTACTCAAACACATTATGGGAGTCATATTTCATCGTGTAATACGAGGATCGTTTGGGCGAAAAATAATAGAGTTTCCAATCCAAAATTGAAGTTTCGCGGATGGAATCGACGATCCCTATCACGGGGATTAATCCGCTCCGGTAATAGACTGCGTGCTTGCTAAAGGCATTATTAGATATTGGACGATCCTAAAACGTAATGTATTACGCAGGTAAGATTAGGAATTCAGCACTGTTGCTCTCCCTCAATAACATTCGGCTTTTAACGAAGAAATGCGATCCGTCGTTGTGTAACATCCGTGTAATAGAGACGCGTACTCTCGGAGCCAACCATTATAGGTAGGCTGGATCTTTCCATGTACCTTTTTCTTTATACGTATCTTTCATTTCTGATTATATTCTAAATGAGTATCTACTGAATCTTTTTAACCATAGGGTTAGTTTCTATTGAGTTGTAACCGAGGTTTAACCGTGGTGATAACCGATCGTATCGAGCTTCTGGGGGTATCACTAACTTCTACCCTCAATTTTGGCCCGTTTATCGAGGCTAAGGCTCAACTAGCATAAAAAAAGTTGGGAATCCTAGCAAAGGTGAGACGGTAGTTCACACCCGAACTCAATCTCTATCAATCCCAGGTTCGGTCGTGTATGGAGTACTGCTCTCATCTTTGGGATGGATCTGCCAAGTACCAACTTGATACGCTTGAGTCAATTGAGAAACGGGCCAAAAAACTCATTGGCAACGATACACTGGTCGAATCAAAGCTCCAGAGCCTTGAACATCGGCGACGAGTTGCTAGTCTATCGGTTTTCTATCGGTTTCATTTCGGGGAGTGTGCGATGGAGTTATACAATCTAATTCCATCAAGCCCGTTCCATCATCGGACTACAAGACAAACGGCGATGCGCCATCGTTACATGGTGGACATCCCACCTATACGCACTTAACGTTTTGGGAATACCTTCATTATGCGTACGGCTGAGTGGAATTCCCTGCCGGAGTCAGTTTCCCGATAGCTATAACCTAGGGATCTTTAAGTCAAGAGTGAATAGGTTACTTTTAGGTAAGCGTGCTCCATCTTCGACCACATCATCACTTACCATCAGGTGAGATGGTGGTCAAACGCGAGCCTAATAACAATAAAAAAAGAGTTGCAGATTCTACATTCAATTGTTTATTATTTTGAATAATTGAAAAACATAATTACTTGTCGACTAATTAGTGTTCAAAGTAATAATTTCGTAAATAGTTTGAATTTTAGCTCTTATTTAATAAAGACATTAATGGATAAAAGACATCAATGTGTCAGTGGCGGTACCTTCATATAAGCCCAAAAGCCCGGCATGCCTTACTAAAAAATGCTCGATAGAGAATCAATGTCAAACCCGAACTATTTAAAAGTTCGCGCGCTTAATTCTTATCAAAATAACACAATGAATCTACTGAGTACAGCTAAACTACTACGCATCGCGATTGTTCGCGCGCAGAGTTTCGCATTTGTAGCATCTAATGATCTACATATTGCTATCTCGCTTACACGCACCGGCTTTTACCGGGCTTTCAAATACTATATCTGTCACTTTCGCACTTATAGCGATGTGCCGTATAACGAGTTAGGCCTTAGGCATAGAACAAATCGATCACTATGGCAGATATAAGCAGGGCATTCGTATGAAGTTGCATGCGTATGCGTGACCTTGTCAGCTTGCCAACTCTGCAGTGTTGCCGTTTTAGCCACACGTTGAAAGATCTTGGAGATTTTTAACGTGTTTGGAAACTTTTTTAACATTTATCAACAATAAAAACTAGCGACTTTTAAAATAACGAAATTAAATACAGTCAAAACCGTTTACAACAACATCATTTAGAACAACATACCGGTTATATAGACCAAAATCATAGGTCCAAAATACTTTGTACCTTGAAAACATCACCGGTTATTACGACTATCGGTTTTTACAACCAAATATGAGTGGTCCCTTGGATGTTGTTATAACAGATTTTTACTGTATTCAAGCAATATCTTAAAAATAAAAAAAAATTAGCTAGATTTTTCATATACCTGGCGACTTTTTTTGCCTAAATGACAACACTTGAGTAGTTCCCGACATCCTAGAGTGCAACTAACTTCACTTCATAGATGATACATATAAATTTTGCTTGAGTGAAAAAAGCTGTTAAAGTCTTCTGTTTGTTTTCTAACATTTTCTCAGTGATACAATTGTTTTGGTGATTTACCTACAACAATGGAGGTAATTGTACCTTGTGAGGATTTAAAATGCGTTCAAGTTTTGATTGGCGAAGATAAGGTAAATCGTAATGTTTTCGAATTAATTGATTTCATTCATGAGAATAACCTCGAAGATGCCTTTCCCGAGCTGTTAAAGTTAGCGTATCTTGTTGTAACTATTCCGGCTACAAGTTCTTCCGCGGAACGTGCTTTTTCGTCTCTTAAACGTATCCATACCTATCTGAGAAATACACAAGGTCAAGAGCGTCTTTCCGAATTATCAATGATAGCTATTGAAAAACAGTTGTTGGTAGAATTAAAACGATCACCAACATTTTACTCTGATGTAATTAAATCATTTCTTAAGAAAGATAGACGATTCCAATTAGAATATAAATAATTTATTTAAATTCCTTATTACATTCTATCTAGCTATTTTTTAACTTTCGTTTTGTAACTTTTTGTTTTGTTTTTTTTTTTGTCTGTAACCTGGGTCCTGTTACGAAGGAAGCAACTACTTACCATAACTTTGTTCCCTCAAGCAATGAAGCAAACCAAACGGCTTTTTTCAAAGCCACCGGAGGTATGCAATTGCTGATATGTTTATTATATTCAATCTAGCACTAGCATGCCTTCAGTGTGCTTTGGTTACCTCATTCACCGCACGACAAGCAAGAGTGAAATTGAAGAAAGAAGAGGAAAGAAGAAGATGGATGAATTCACTTTTAATTTATTGTACCTAACCAGTAGTTTATGAGAAAATTGCGATGATACATACGTAGGTACCTACATACTCAGTCGAAAACTGAACTTTCTTTTTTTGAAATCGGTTAAAATTTTATTGGGCTTGCGTTATTTTGAAACCCTAGGCACGCCACTGCAATGTGTACATTAGTACCAACATAATATTATAATCAGCCTGCAATGTGATCACTGCTGGGACACAATGCTACTCATTCTCTGAGAGCTGTAGACTATCACGGGAGACCTACGCAGATTTTTGATTCTAGAATATTCCTCCTCTTCTGTAACGATGTTTTCCTTCACTATTTTAAAATCAGTGATGGAATAAATTGCACAAAGTAATGCACTTTTCTACAACTTGTTACTTAGGGCCGTAACAAAATGTCCGTGGCAATATGCAGAATAATGTTCACTGCTGGTCATAGGCCTTCCCAAATGTCACCACATTGACTGGTCCTATAACTCTAGACAGATCGACTGCATTCAAACTGCAGTCTTACTACAAATTTGCAGTTTTATGCGACGCAGAAGCTTCCCACAATCTTGTAGGAATCTATTAAAATAAAATAAAATAAAAAGATTTTTTAAATAAAGAAAATATTTTAATAAAAATCGTAGCAGTCTGATGCTAGTAGCATTTATTTCACTTCAGTAACAAATTTGATGATGTCACCATATGACAATCATATTATAGTGGGTAGCTTTTGTTTTTTTTTTTAAAGAATCTAGCAATGTGGGTAGAATATATATTACTGGCAATCTTGTTAACCCCTCCAACTAAGCTAATATGCGTGTGTCTGAAGTGGTTTCACGGCAATAGTGTGATGGGGGGGCTTCCCCTAACCCCACGACCTCTCAATCACAAGTCCGACACCTTAGCCATTAGGCTATTGTAGTGAAAAAAAAAACTATAAAATAATTAGATAACATCAACTTCAAACTAAGCACTGTTAATGTTCGTTCATTAGAAACTGATTGAGGTTAATATAATATGAGCTAGCATGTTCATCGTGAGAATGCTCCACTTAATATGAATACCGAAGCCTACTTGGCAGAACTCATTTGGGCTATCAAACGATTATAATGGCTCTTTTGTTAAAAATTATCGCAGTCGCTTCATTGTAACCTTTTAATGAGTACTTTAACGACAAAGGTAGACTTTATTATTTTCTAAAACCGATTCCAAATTTCGTGACATACGATTTGATTGGTAATAGCATTACGGGAAGTCTCGCTAGCTTTGAAAAGTAATTTCATACCGACTGAAAATTCTGTGAATTATCGTTTTCCTCTTATTCATGAGAGCTGCCAGCGTCAGCGGCTTCAGTAGTGTATTGATAGTTAGTAATTACGGTATGTGAATGTCGTCACAATTTACTATAAGTGTATTCATACCACTCATACCATGTCAAATTCATGTTCTTCAGATGACTTTCAACTTAAAAATAATCGTTAGCTTTATTGAATAATGAAGCTGTCTTAAATTGAAACATACGTCAGTCACGTATATGAATCCGTCCATTTTTTAAAAATGCAAAGTAAGTACTTTATTTTAATACTTTATAAAAATTATATTTGAATATTTATATTTAAAAACAAAAAGTCGTCAGTCGTGTTCTTTAAGGTTAGCCCCGAATTATACAGTTAGTAATTTTATCATTATCGCGAATGGAAATCATCGTCAGCTAAATGTTTGTGTATGTAACGACCATCATCTTTAGCCAAACTGATCATTAGCCAAACTGACTATGGAATGCTGAAATACACTTTCTGCACAGCAGTCATATGGCAATGACTGAAGCTCTTATCTCCACTAAAAATACTACTGAAGATTTTTTTTTAATATTATAAGTTTAAATATATACAGTAAGTTAACTAACAGAGGGCGTTCCCGTTAACCCGCAATAGTATAGCATCCATACATGCGAAAATAATATTACGATTCGAAAACAAAATGTTTTTTTTTAATATATATTAAAATATTCACTAAAAAAAGTTCCCTCTTTGAGTAGTGGCTAACGAGGCGTCGTGGCGTCCTCACCTTCCGCCTGACGCAGGTGCTCACCGGATACGGTTGTTACGACAGTCACTTGTGTCGGATTCGGAGGGAGGATATGCCCAGGTGTCACCACTGCGAGGAACGTGAAGGTTTGTCCCGCTTAGGCAGAGCTCCGCTATGTCCTCGTAGGGGTGATAGGCGGCGACCTCTCGCTCCCAGCCCTGGTTCAATCCATGGTCCGGAGTGAGGAGGATTGGGAAGCAGTCGCCTCTTTCTGAGAAGCAGTTATGCAAGTGAGGAGGTGGCGGTACGCGCGAGGTAGAGGCGGGTCTCAAGGCCCTGACAGCCCTTGCATCCCAGCCGCCGCAGGAGACGCTCCGGGCGTCGGGAGTCGCAGGGTGACTCCCAGCCACCGTAGACGCGGACCTGCGGGCTACGAGCAATGGGCCTGTGTAGACGGCGCGCCGTGTTCCACGCCCGCCTCAAAGAATGTCAACAAAATTGTCGGGGCCCACAAGCAGGCCGTTGCCTGCCGGAGTTGCAGAATTGTTTGAAAGAGTTACCGCGGTCACGGAACACGAAAGGCATATGATGGAGCACGGCTGGATTTTAGTCAGTAAAAGTATGACACACCCTCGCGCTTCGCCCAGGTCGGGAGGCAGTCATTGGATGATTTCCCAGAATTCAAACAAAGGCTGGCTGATTGTGCACACTGAAATTAAATCTACCTACTGTATAATAATAATAATAATAATAATAATTTATTTATTAAAATATTAGGTACAACTCATCTATCCTAATTAAAAACACAAGTGCAAAGATAACAATGAAAGTTTCCACAGATAGAGTGAAACGTCGATGTCCGTGCTAGTTTGCACTGTGTGACAGACATCGGCGCCTTCCTCCTACACATTAAAAAATAGGTTATCCCGTAAGACTATACAATTAATTATATAGATTTAAACCACTAACAATATAATATATGTAACATTTATAATGTATGTTACATTTTCATTCAAATTATGTAAAAGAAAATCAACTACACGCGTGCTCTTCTAACAGCTTATAATTTAAGTAATCCTGAATCATCTTTAATACAAGGCGACAAACCTAGAGAATATTTTCATAAACAACGTGACGATTTACCTCTATGAATATTAATATTAAACAAAAAAAATACCTGCCCAACGCTGTCGTCAATTTTTCAAATGAAAAACGATTCATAGTACCGACTACGTATCGCTTTTCATTTCAGTATCATGTATTTGCACAACATGTGTGTAGGTTTCCAGATTTCAATAAAAAATATTTTTCGTATAGGAAGATAAATATTGGCCATTACTGTACCTTTATGTAGCACAAACCTTAGGCCAAACATTTCAGGTATATTGGGTTGTTCCCAGGTGTTCATCGCCGCCGCACATGCGCTGCAAGACTCCGGAAAACTGTTGGACATCGATACAGAGAAGCTCTTCACCAACATACCCGATGTCCTCAACGCCAGTCTGTATTTCTGGGAAACTACCATCTACCCAATGATTGCTGATGCTCATGAGAAACAAGCGCCGTAAGTTGCAATAACTTATTTATTTATTAAAACTGTATGCAACATAAATGGTACAAAGGCGAACTTAATGCCTTAGGCATCTTCTACCAGTCAATCATGGGCGGTTGAGAGATATCATGGAAAGTGTATAAAAAAGTTGGTAATAGTATACTTAGTATTTATACTAAGTTGGTATAGTAATGTTACACATATACAAATTACACACAACAGCACAACTATATAATGATTTACCAAACACTATTAAAGATTGTCCATCGATTACAATGTTTAAGACTGTTGAAGAAATATGTATATTATTATGATAAGATTGTTACCGTTCGATCTCTAAACATAATATGTAAAAATATTGTAATAGCTACAAGTAGTTTTAATTAGTCATTTAAGCTCATTGCAAGTGAACCGAGTACTTTATGAGTAATAAATAATCATTAAAGCAAAATGTTTATTAGGTACATGTATATGCATAAAATAAACTTACATACATATGTATTACAATACATAATACATACCAATATATATTAAGAAAGAATATGGAAAGGGAGTTAACTTATAACATACCAAAACTCAATATTCAAATGCGGTTTAATCTCTTCGGCTCTTTCCAATCATATCACCATCTTCACTATTAGCCTAAAACGTTCGCACTGCTGCGACACAGGCTTCCTCTCTCAATAAGAATTTTGTTTTCAGATTCAACACAGAAATAATGGCGCCGGGATTCATGCACTTCCGCGATATGTTCCAACCTTACGAGAAATACGTGAATGAGCAGACTAAGGCGTTGGACTATTTGCGTTCCTTGTCAAATAACACAGATTTCATGTGCTATCTGACTTGGTGTTATCGGCAGAAAGCTTGTAACAGGTTAGTCTGACTGGATAAGACTTGTATTTTCTTTCAAACTTTTTAAACATGCTTACATTCAAATACTGATAGGCTGATTCTAGTTCAATTTTTTTTATTGATAACTGGAATTTAGTATCGGGTAATCACTATTTGAATTTAGAAACCTGTGTGGGTACTTGTATACTTTTGCTGAGTGAGCTCCTTCATAGCTCGCTTCGCGGCACAGAATAGAGCCACGTCTAAATATTGTACCTACGCAAATTATATCGAATAAATAAATGTTAATTTTCGGACTTCTCCTTCACTCATTATTTACATTCCTTCCGATAACTGGTAATAGCAACTACATCAAGTAACTCTCTAAGTTCACAAGTGACATAAATTTAACACCTGCTTTTTTGTATATGAAAAGTAACCAGTAGTTTTGTTACAGACTACAGCTCGCAGACATTATGGTCAAGCCTATGCAGCGCTTGACCAAATACAGTCTGCTCCTGCGCAGGCTGATCAATCACACAGATATAGAGCCGGAACGCACCTCTTTACAGGCCATGGTAAATTTTACTCCACTAATTAACTAAAATTGTTTACAGCTAACCAAAAATCTCGGTCAAAATATTTTATTTGTAAAACTAAGATAATAATTTAGTTAATTATATTTATAAATAAATAAAGACGAAGTGTTATTACTTCTATATAAAGAAAAACTCGTTAGATTCTGAGATGACTGTACCTATATTGCCTACGAGTAACTTGCACTCTATTCTGCATTAAAATTGTGTGTTGCACCCTAATAACACTTTAGTTTGGAAAATTACATTAGCCCTCAACCTCAAGAGAAACTCTTGCAACCAGACTAAAATTTAGTTCGGTCGCAAGAATTTCTCAGGAGTAAGATTTTTCCAAGATGATTGTATTAGACTACCTCGTTGACCTAGTGGTCGCAAGCGTGCCTGCTGAGGATGGAGTCTTCGTTTCTATCCCTGGGTGGAGCAAAAAGTGCAATTCTATTTGTCTGCAATTAATTTCTTAGTTCCCGGAGTTCAGACTGAAAGCCAACTCCAACATAATTGAGAAAAAGCTAATCAGATGATTATTGCATTAGGCTAGGCCTCTTCCCCATTACATTTAAACTTACAGGTGATTTTTAATCAGGATAGAGCTTAGAGCAGTCATAAAATAATCAGTCATGCTAGCGAAGGAGGAGGCCGAACGCGTGAGGGAGAGGCAACTCTCTTCCTCGCGCCCCAGCCGCCGCGGGAGACGCCCCGGGCGTCGGGGATCACGAGCCGATTTCCGGCCACCGTAGGCGCGGGCCTGCGGACGGCGAGCAGGGGTCGCTCACCGTCCGGTAAGGACCAGGCCCGGGTCGGCGGCGCGTCGTGTTCCACGCGCGCCTCAAAGAGCTGTCAACACCAGCGACGGGGCCTCATAGGGCCATTGCCTGCCGGGGTTTGCGGGAAAGTTCTGCCGAGTTACCGCGGCCCCGGAAATATAGGGCAGCCGAAGGAACAGGGTGGGTTTTTAGTCAGTAGAAATCTGACACACCCTTCCGCTTGACCCAGAGCGGAAGAAGTCATTCGATGAATTTCCCACCCAAAACAAAAAGAATTAAAATAATATAATTAATTTATATAAAAAATAATGTGTGTTTTAGACCCGGATTCTTAAGGAATCTTCTGCAAGCAGATCATCAGCATGAATCACTCACTTTTGAAACACCATACGATCTAATTTTCGGTGATTACAAGCGTAAGGTTATGAGATTAATCTACTATCTACATATATATTATGTGGTTCTGATAAGTAGCGCCCGCTGTCTCCGCGCTAACATCGAATTTCCTTGATTATAATTCCTAAAGTTAAATTGCTAACATGAAGTTAGACTACGGAGGTTTGATTTGATGTTTTTGTGTTCGTTCGTTATTCAGGAAACGTGTGCCAAAAATTACGTTCAGGACTTAAACCGATCGATACGCCAACGAGAGGAATTGGAAAAAATGGAAAGACTGGCTAACTCCATTGAAGCATACGAGATCGTAAGTTTTGATTTATTTTTTGTTTATACCTATTAAAGAGTATCGTTGTTTTTAGGGTTCCGTACCTCAAAAGGAAAAACGGAACCCTTATAGGATGACTTCGTTGTCCGTCTGTCTGTCAAAACCCTTCCTTTCAGAAACGGATAGCAATACTGAACTGAAATTTGAAAAACTTGTAAGTTTACGCGATAAAAAGATATGACCTTTTGTCGCAAATTTTGCGATTTCGTAAGGAATTGAAAATCCTAAATCGTACTTCTCGTTAACCTAGGATCATGAAATTTGGCAAGGGTCTTACAGCATATGTAAAGGAAAACTGTGAAAACTGTAAATTTGTAGGAAGTGGGGTACTATTGAACGTATATACTTCAATTAAAAACTTTGTACGGAACACTCGTTGCGCGAGTCGAACTCGCACTTCGCCGGTTTTTTATTCTAAGCAAAATACATTAATGAAATGTGTTGCCTCTCCCTAGACAATGTGACTGGTGATTAAGCGGACTACCCTAAGTTTATAAATAATCGTGAAATTGAAATCTTTTTCTTCTTGATAACACGGATATATTGAATGTTTCGGGATTGAGTAGGATTTAGTTGTTATGAGATATACAGACAATAACGTAATTAAGATCTGTTTCAATCTTACTATGTTTGCCAATGTCCGTGTGCAACTAGAATAAAAAAATTGGCCAAGTGCGAGTCAGACTCGCCCAAGAAGGGTTCCGTAGTAACTATAATAATATAATATAATATGTGTATTTATTTGACGAAAAAAAACTTACGAATTACTTAAAACTAGCTTATTTACATTTTTACAACTACGCTAAATAACTTTGTTTTTTCATAGTGTTTGTATGAATTACAAAGTTATATTTGCGGTTTTAGAAAATATGCTGTATCTCAAAAACTGCTGACCCGATTTCGTTTTATTTCGATTAAGTTCTACGGACATGTATTTTTTTTAGATTTTTCACTCCATTATTATAGAAGTTAGAGGGGGGACACACATTTTACCACTTTGGAAGCTTATATCTTTTAAACGATTGACTTTATGAAAAAGTGGTTTTAGAAATCCTTATATGATTTTTAAAGACCTGTCTATAGATATCACACACGCATAGGTTTCATGAAAAAAATATTTTCAGTTCTAGTTCCATGTATGGAGACCCCTCTTTATTTTAAATATTTTTTATTTTTTTTCTTATAATCGGAAAGCGGTTCACAGAATACATCGACTTACTAAGTTTCACATGTATAGTCTTAATAGTTTCGGAATAAAATTGCTGTGACATACGGACGGACGGACAGACACACAGACAGACAGACAGACGGACTGACATATCGAAACTAAAAATGGACTATAAAAATGATGATTTATTTCTCAAAGAATAATAATAATAAAGTTTACATGATATGTATATTATACGATAATTATGCTTTGTAACAACATACTCGACTAAGATAAACCTGTATGTTGTTTTGCAGTGCCATCCTCCTTGAGATACATACTTATTAAATGCTAGCCTTTTATTTATGTTTTAATATAATAGATAATAAATAAAAATGTATTTTGTAGTACAAACAAAACATACCACACAAACCATCGAGAGTTAATCCATCGTAGCCGCGGCAACTCGATACACTATCATTTAAAGAAACTTCTCTCTCTAGATCGTAGTATGATCTAGAAAGTATTGTGATTTTATGTGTAAATAGTAAGGAGTGAAACGCACTTTAATGTTTGTTAATTAACAATTCTACTATCTGCAACGAAACAGCGAATATAATTATGTACAAAGAATACATAGCACCCACGTGTTTTAAGGTGTTACTCGTAATGAACATCAATATATGGTATATTTAATACATTAATTGCACATATAAACTTGAAAAAAATACAGTTCCCCATAAAATCAGTTAATAAATTGGATCAGGTAACTCCGATTCACAACATGCTACCATCACAGTATAGATATACTGTGCTACCAAGCCAAACAGAAAAATGCTAGCACTGCCTGACCAGGTCCACTCATATTTGTGTGGATCTTTCTTCAAAAGACATAGTTCCAAAAATAACAGGTAAAATCGTATTTTGTTGTGAAATATAATTTTCAATACACTTCCTCGAAAACTGGCTCTTATCGCACTACGATTAGGTTCAACATGCAATGTATTTCACACTCGTGGATTTTTTTAATTTTTCACACACAAGGGTTTTTTTTTTAATTCCAGATTTTGCCACAGATAACATTAAACAACTATTCAATTCCCATTATTCGGCGATGATTGTTTTTTGTTTTTTTCACAGCAAAGAGGCGCATGTTTTTAAGGCCTTATATTTAATGAAAATTAAAATTGTGTTTATGAACAGAACATCAGAAATAAACATTATTTTATAAAATAATTTTGCTTTTATCAACAAATTAACATTTATTTGTGTTCTAAATAAAAAAATAATTATTTTAGTATCAGGCTGTTTCTCCTGTAACCCGCGAAGGTAAAGCGCGGAGAAAAAGTAAATTAAATCTTATTAATTTGTGTTTCTTGCGTGAGTATGTCGAATTTAAGTTTTGGTGAGAATCTAGATATTGTGATTGAGGCTCAAAATGCTTGCGATAACCTGTTGCCATCTAAATCGAAGCTAAAATATATGGGAACTTAGCATAATTTTCTTCAATGGAAAACAAATAGAAATGCGTCGTCATTTTCGGAGCAAGTATTTTTCTTCAATAGTGTATTGAAAAACGTCGTCTGATTGATACACGTGGACATTAGTTACTGCAGTAGGTACTCGGCTCCATAACACCCTCGCCTTGCGGCTCGGGCGTAACTCCGCCCCGGCGCCGTTTTTTTTTTTTTTTTTTTTTTTTTAGGTAGGGCCACTCGTAGATCAGCTCCCTAAGGCTGTGCGTCTACTTAACCGGTCTGTCCTGTGGTGACCTCTAATAAATTAAAGGCCCCCAGCCAGGGCTTACAAACTATAATATACTTAAAGCTAATGACCGCACGCTAAGGGCACTCCCTGTGGAGTACGGGCCTCGGCATAGCGGGGTCATTTGGGGAGGGCAGCAAAGGGACAGGCTGGGTCGTATTTAGGGGACTATTTATTGCTACTGGCTCAGCATCGCGGGCTGGCTCGTTTGGCAAAGGTCGAGGAGGATTTCCATTACAAGTACGCGGACGTCGCTATGGGCCTCCTCGGCGAGGCCGGAATACGGAACGCGTTTTGTGTGTGTGTTTTCTAAGAGTGCTAGTTTCCCTACTGCTCTCTTGCCGGATGGTGGTGGGGTCGTCGGGCTCGTCTAGGACGTGACGCGGGCGACGAACCCGAGAAATTTGGGAGGGTCTGTATCGGGCGGCCGATACGATCATGGGGTTGGTGTGGGTATCAGCAGAGGTGAAGTAACGCACTGACATGCGTTTCAACACTTGCTTTATGGTCGGGAGTTTGAGATCTACGTGGAGATCCTCGTTCCTCAAGAACCAGAGCGCACCCGTGGCCTTTCGGAGAAAACGGTTCTGAAGTACCTGCATCCTATGGATCTGGGCCGGACTGGCTAAGGCAGAGCTTACTGTGTTTATTCAGCAAGGAGTGGAGCCTACCGAGAGCGAAAGCGGCTCGCGAGCGAACCTTCTTTATGTGCTCATTGAAATTGAGGAACTGGTCTAGGATTACACCTAAGTATTTGGCTCGCTTTTCCCAAGGGATTGGCTTGCCAAACATAGTGATCGCGCGGGGGAGAGTGGGCTGTCTATGGCGAGCCCTGCGAAACAGGACTGCTTGACTTTTGTCGGGATTTACCTCAATCCTCCATTTCCTAAACCAATCGCCTAGTGCGTTGGCTGAGGTCTGGAGGGTATGAGCAATGCAATCGGGACTTTTTCCCGAGTAATAGATGGCCGTGTCGTCGGCAAATAGGGATAACTCTACTGGAGGGCTGTTGGGGATATCGCTAGTGAATAGCGTGAAGAGTGGGGGTGAGAGTACGGCGCCCTGAGGGACGCCAGCTCTGATAGGGCGGGGAGTGGAAAGCGCTCCTTCGATACGATATCTGAAGGAGCGGTTCGACAGAAAGTCTCGAATGATGAGCACGAGACGGTCCGGCACACCTAGTTGGTAAAGCTTATAAATTAAGCCATTGTGCCAGACTTTGTCGAAGGCCTTCGCTATGTCGAAGAATAGGGCCCCCGTCATCAGACCGCGTTGAAAGCGGCCGCTAATGTGCTCTACGATGCGGTGGGCTTGGTGGACACTGGAATGATGGGCTCTAAAGCCAAACTGCTCGTTAGGGATTAGGCTCTTTGCCTCGACAAAGTCCTTGAGCCGATTAAGAATAATCCGCTCGTAGATCTTGCTGAGGGCACTGAGCAGACTAATGGGACGATAACTATTCGGGGAGGACTTGGGCTTACCGGGTTTTGTGATGCCTATTACTATAGCCTCTTTCCAAGCTTGCGGAAACAAGTTGTTGGACATGGCGCCATTGAAGATGGCAGCCAGTAGGACTATGATCGTGCGTGGGAGGAGTTTAAGTGGTCTTGTGGTCAGTCTATCAGTCCCGGGAACTTTCCTAGGTTTGAGTTTCCTGATGATCTCCTCCACCTCGTCTTCCGTGACGGGGGGGAGGGGAGCATCAGGGTCCTCGACAGGGGGTAGGGCAGACCTACGTTCGACCTCAGCATCCACGTGGGCAAGGTGGGCTGGGTCGACTGGTTGGGAGCTGGGAGAGCACTGGGCCTCCAGTCTGTCGGCTAGGCATTTGGCTTTGTCTTCATCGTCGAAGGCAATGCTTTTGTCCGGGCGGATAAGGGGTGGCAACCTCAGTGGCGCGCATACTCCTCTGAAGTTGCCAGAAGGCAAGGTGGGTGGGTTCCAGTTCGCTCAGTGTCTTGTCCCAGCCGGCTTCACGCCACTGTCTAATGCTGTTACTTACTTTGCGCTGTAAGTACCGCATGAAAGTTTTGTTATTCTGGCAGGGGAAAGCTCTGTAGGCACGGACTGCTGCGTTCTTCTCAGTCAGCAGGGCCCGTACATCATCCGAGAGTTTCCGGCGCCAGTGCTCTGACACCGGAATCTCCTTTGAACAGTCGTTCAAGACAGATTGTACGTGCTCTGTGAGTGAGTCGATCGCAGCCGTCGTGTCGGCGGCGGACTGGATGTGGTCGGGGATCTTGTCCAGGTGAGGTGACGTGTTGGATTTCAGCAAGTCGCCTACTTTCCTCCAGTCAGTGATCACCTGTGTGGGAGGGGGGCGGTTAGGGTCATAGGGACCCGATCTCGGAGTTAACTCCAAGATCACCGGTCTATGGTCAGAGTCAAGTTCGTCTACCGTCTCTAAAGAGTGCAAACGTAAGCTCACATTCTTCAGGAGGGCAATGTCGAGTACGTCAGGCGTTTGGGATGGCTCGAACGGGTAATGAGTAGGCCGCATAGGACCTATGATATCTATGTGGAGAGGTGTGCAAAGTCGTATAGTACCTTCCCACGGGGGTTGGTAATACGACTACACCATGCGGGATGTTTGGCATTGAGATCCCCCGCCATAAGGACGGAGTCACTCATGTCAAGAAGGGCGGTAAGGTCGCTTCGAAGTGAGGCGTTTACCGATGAATTTACATCTACAACGTTGGACGGTGGAAGATACGCGGATACTATGGTGATGGAGGGATGACCCGTCATGCCTAGCCGGCAAACGGATACCTCTAAGTGGGCAAGGGGCGGCGGATCCATAGGGATGCAGTGCAGGGAGTTCCTATAGTATATTAGAGTGCCACCTTTGTGGCATCTAGTCCTATCGTTCCTAACTAACCGGTAATTTGCTATCCTGGGATCCCTAAGGTGAGGTTTGAGAAAGGTCTCTTGGACCAGAAGGACGTCGAGACGATGATCGCGAAGGAAAGTCGCGATCTCATCCCGTTGATTGCTGATGCCATTGGCATTGAAATAACCTAGCTTTAGGGATCGGGGCTTTAATCTCCTACTAGCCGTGTTATACTTTATGGTTGTTTGAGGAGGTTGGCAAAATTACTTTTGACGTCAGGATACTGAAGGTATACCTGAATCAGGGATTCTATGCTACTACAGGCCACGACCTCCTTTGCCATTTGAATGGCGCGGGGGGATTGGAAAAATTTGAATCTATTCGCTAGGATGAGGAACGGATCGATCGGCCGCAATAACAAACTTTCTCCACTTGTATGAAAATACTTACTACTCCTATTATCATTGAATCGACCGAAATATGAGTATAAATATAATATATATTTATATTTATTGTCAAATATAAATATATTTGACAGTAAATTTCGTCGATCAAATGGTGCAGAAAGCGGTTTACATTTTTTATTCAGTTCATACATTAAAACGTGAAGCAAAAACGTTGTACCCCTTTTAGTTAAAATTTATATGGAGAAGGGGACGGAGTGCAGAAAGCTATTTAATTTTTATTTTTATAATGCATTCGTAAATAATGGTTTTAATTTATAAATCACTCAAAAAGGTAACTTATAGTTATAATAAAATAACTAACTAGGTATAATATATCATGCCGTGGGATCTGAAGGCGGTAGCCCTCGCGAGCTTGGACAATTGGTGCGCGGAGGTGCTAAGCCGGGGTGAAACTGCGCTACCGCGGCAAATCGCAGCTCAGCGGACAGAGCTCCGGCGCGATCTCACGGCAGCATGGAAAGAGCGGCTGTTGCAACCGAAGGCTGGGCACGCCACAATCACGGTGATAAGTCCCCTCTTTGAGGAGTGGCTGAAGAGACGCCATGGCGTCCTCACCTTCCGCCTGACGCAGGTGCTAACCGGACATGGCTGTTTCGGGAGGTACCTGTTCCGGCTTCAGTGGGAGGACACGCTAGGGTGTCGTCATTATGTGGACCACCCGAAGGACACGGTGGAGCATACGGTCGAGATGTGCCCTACTTGGGCGAAGCACCGCCATGTCCTCGTAGAGGCGGCGGATCGGCGGCGGCGACCTCTAGCGCTCCGCCCTAGTTCAGACCATGGTGCGGAGCGAGACGAAATGGGATGCAGTCGCCTCCTTCTGCGAAGCAGTCATGCTAGCAAAGGAGGAGGCCGAACGCGCGAAGGAGAGACAACTCTCTTCGTACGTAGGCGCGGGCTTGCGGACGGCGAGCAGGTGTAGCTCACCGTCCGGTAAGGACCAGGCCCGGGTCGGTGGCGCGTCGTGTTCCACGCGCGCCTCAAAGAGCTGTCAGCACCAGTGACGGGGCTACATAGGGCCATTGCCTGCCGGGGTTGCGGGAATGTTCTAACGAGATACTGCGGCCCCGGAACTTAAGGGCAGCTGAAGGAACAGGGTGGAATTTTAGTCAGTGGAAGTCTGACACTCCCTTTCGCTTAACCCAGAGCGGGAGAAGTCATTAGATGATTTTCCCACCTGGAAAAGAAAGTTATAGTATATCAACGCACTTATTAATTTTATTATTCCTGTCATCACTAGATGGACTATTTGAAAAATAAACAGTTATGAGCTTAGGAACTTTGGTTCCCTTTACAATTAAAAATCCGTACGCTGATTTTTTAATTACTACCATCACTGATGTTATAACTTTGTTGATTACAGTAATAAAACGTTTTATAAGTAAAATTTTAATTACCGTAATTAAAATTTTACTTATGCCAGACTTAATACTTCTAAATTTAATTTTTATTACGTTTCTGAAACATACGAAATTATTCAGTAGTAAGTTAACCTTCTTGCCAAATAATCAATTGTAAGTTCAATTTACTTGCAAAATATAATCTATAACAATATATACATATTAAATATAGCATACAGGCAGGTGTAATTATTATATTGGCTGACTGAAAGTTGCCAACATTGTTATAATTTTAGATTTGTAAGGAAAGAAGCGAGGCAGCCCCAATACAAGTACTTCTGCAACTTACTGGGGCTGCCTCAATCAGGCTATGTATTAGGGATGGTACGTATTTACGCGACCAGGTTTTTACACCAGGTATTTACTTCCAAGTACGTACACCAGGTACTGATCCGAAATACTTGCAAGACTTCAAAGTATTTTATACGGCTACTCGGACTCGCTCCGGTCGGGGCCTGACGCTCGCCCGACTATGCGATTATGCTCCTTATCTGTAAGAGACTACGGAACAATTTCGTATGGAAGCCTATTCTAGTATATGGTTTGTCTTAGCAAGTATTTATATGTAAACGCGATTATGCTTCTTATTTATAAGTACTCACGGGTCAATTTCCTATGCAAGTATTTTTTCTTCCAACAGGGCTTGGATTGAATAAAAGTAGAAACTTTCGTCTCTATGCAGGTATTTATTTGTAAACGCGATTGTGCTCCTTATTTATAGGAATTCACGGTTCAATTTCCTATGCAGATAGAAAATACTTGAAAGTATTCCGAGCCCTGGTTTTAGGACCTGGTTTCTTATGATAGACTTACTTGAAAGCTCGATTTTGCAATTATGACCCATGTCTACTATGTATTCAATATTTTAGATGAAAATAAAAGCATTTTTACTTACTTACTGGTACTATAGATCTAGTAATACTAAAGCTCCCGAGTCGTGATGGAGTCGATGCCTGCTGGGTTTGCGGGAATGTTCTTACGAGGTACCGCGGCCCCGGAACGTAAGGGCCACTCAGATAAAAATAAAATAAATCGTCTCCTGATAATAAAATAATCCGTCTGACTCCTTTCCGCTCCACCAAGAGCGAAAGAAGTAATTTAATGATTTTTTTCCAGAATAAAAGTTCTACAGCTATTTTAAGAGCCATGTGGGTTATTAATAATTTTAGTCACGACAAACTGAGAGAAATCTAACCTAATTTAAATTATAAACTGATACTTTCCAGATAGCTTATGAACGAAATAAACGTCCGAATAAAAGTTTATCATTGTAATATTCATAATTTTGCAAATGAAACGTCGTAAAGTTCAAGCTATGAACATTTTTTGAAACCCTTCTTGGTTATTGAAGCGTTTTACTCGAAATAAATGACTGGTACTTGACGTACCAATGACACTTTCATGTTCAATAAGGTTTCTAAAATTGTATAATGGTACTTTCAGTACGAATTGGAATGAAATGTTCAGTTGTTTTCCATAAGGTAGCATTTTAATGGTCCTTGGTAGTACACATGTTTCGATGCTCTCTTGTTTGAGTTGATATCGCGACTACATACTATTCAGTGCACAAATAATAACTAGTCCGCAATCTTAGGCCGTCCACCATACTGGATGTAAAATGACGTAACCTTTACTATTCATGCATAATCGTAATCCAAAATAAAATTATGTCAAAATATCAGCTTAATCTGTTGGAGATCTGAAATCTGTTGTAAGACATACTTACTAACGGATGTACTAACAAGATGACTGAAATAAAAGCTTATGAAATTGATTATCACTTATTTCCGTAATTATATGAATTCAAGTTTAAGTATAGCGCTGAAACAGAAAACCTGTGAGGTAAATAAGCACATCAAGCCAAGGCACATACAATATACATAACTACAGCAAGTTGCCTATAATGCCTATTGTTGCGAGGCTCCCAAATCCCCACGGCACAGTGCCGACGTAATATTTCATCAGACTCAGGCCTTTAGGAAAAATCATCCAGAAACCTTAAAAACACTGAGTAAAGGAGATTAACAAAGGGAGTTGGACCAAGTGTTGCCCAGAATGAAAATATAGTGCATAACGTTCCTTAGGCTGACTAAAGTCAGTAAATCAAAGCGCATCAAAATCTATCCCAGGAGTCATGCCATGCAAGCTTTTTTCTTGGGAATTACTTATTGGTATGAAATGAACTTATTAATTAACAACAGTACTAATTAAACACATAATATGCCGTGAAACATGAACAACAATAGTTTTTTATGCACTCTAGTCCACGATCACGATTGTCTGCACCAATTAATATATAGCAATGGCAGATTCTTGGTGATTAGTATCTACTCTTTACGTGCATTCTTAAGAATTGCACGTTACTAGATGACATATAGAATGAAGACATATCTTTTTTTATTTAAATAAAAGGGGTCCTGGTTGGTCGCCAGTCTTATTGTGTGAACCGGGACCTATTGGGTCTAGTACGAAGGGGTAGACACATCCAACCGACACTAGGTGAGTTGCTGTGGAGAAAACTCAGTAACTAGGTTGGACTAGGAAATCCCCAAGGCCAAAACTTAGCACTCGACGCCTATGGACTGCATCACCCAGAACGGGATCAGCGGGTGGGTTAACATAGCGTTGCCACCATACCAAGACGGCGCATCGTCTTGGTTTGGTTAACTCCGTGAGATTTTACAACAAGGTCCACAAAACTGTGGTTTTTCCCTGAATGGGAAAAACGTTTTGACAACATTCGTAAAGAAATAGAATATCGTTCGCTGTCATGAGAAAGGGAGTTCTGGATTGGATGATGTAGTCAGCGACTACGAATGACGTCACGGTGAGCAGGACGAAGCGATGACACAGACACGAAGCGATCGTGGAACGCAGAGCGGCACGACCATCACGAGTGAGAGGAGAGTGATGATAACCACCAACTTTTTTTGTGGCATCTTGCAGGTCAACCTCTGAGGTTGTCAGCTGCTTAAACGGACATGCCTGTGGTTGCCTTAATTAATAAATAAATTAAAGTTTCCAGCTAGTGCTTATTATAAAAACTTACAAACTAGGAGACTACACGCTAAGGGAGCCTAGGGGTACGGACCTCGGCTTAGGGCGTCACAGGGGGAGGGCAGCTAGGGACAGGCTGGATCAGATCATCATTATTAGGGGAATTTAAGGCTACTGGTTCAGCGTCACGAGCTGGCTCTGGCAAGGATCGAGGTGGAAAAACCAGCGGCGCGTGCGCATGTAGCTACATGGACAGTGTCTAGCTGTGAGAGAGAGATTAACGTATAATACGTTAATGCGAACAAACGTGAGAGTTTTGTACACCCGGCACGACAAAGTAAGATAAAGTAAAGTATAATAGAAATGGTTTTCGAGCTTGGTGTGCTACGGTTAAACGAAAAATCATTATTAGAATTGAAATGAAATATTTTTTGGATCATAAACTTCTAAAGAATGTAATATAATGACAAATAATAAGTACTTCCTCTCAGTACATAAAAAAATATATTAACTGCTTACCCCTGGGTCGGATTTTTTTTGTTTTTTTTTTATATATAGTGATGCCAGGAACACGCTTAGACCAAATGCTGCCCAGAAATGAAAGTACAGGGGTACTTTCATTTCTGTCCAAACCCTGTCAATCTCCTTTGTTATTTTTTATAACCAATTCGCAAAATAAACAAAACACAAGTCCTCTTTTCTAAAAAGAAATGTGAATGAAGCAACTTAGCCTGTGAAAAGATATACCCATAGGTACATAAATTAGTACTTAGTGCATGTTATATCTTCAATGACCACTATAAGACGCACACTTACGGTTAAAAACCCATTGGCTTATATGAGCAAAAAGTTGAATTAGAGATGTTTTTAATTTTGGATCAAACAAATTCCATGTAATTCAGGTAGTTCCATCGCCATGACTGCGGTTACCTAAACGTTCTTTTGTTTTCAGGATTTTAAAGATGAAGAACTGGACAAGTGTTTTCGCCTTTACTCGCAGCTGAACCTTAGAGCGCCTATGGTAAACTGTTCCCCCCACCATAGCAGGACGCTAATATATCAAGGGGACTTGCGATATAAGGACAACATTAAGGAGGCAAGACATAAAAATCATCCTAATTGTAATAGTGATCTCTAATACTTAAAAATGTACATAAAACTGTTTATAAATGACGACGTCAACAATAATCTTACTTAAAATCAAGGGATCACTATTAAAATTACTTTTTTCCCTTCGTGCTATGCGTAATAATTTTCGGATGCATCCGTTAAATTCACAATTTTGAAAAGTTTATTGATTGCCAACTTTTTATGTTGCAAACAGACACTATTAAAAATCGCCGATGCGCTGAGCTCTTAACATGCGGATGCGAATTGTGTATTGCAATGACATTATTTTACCATGCGAATACTATTTTTAATATAAAATTGACGAATATTGATATTTATCTTCTTCATTAAATGAGGATGATATCACAGATCGTATTTGAGCCAAATTTGTGCGATTAATGCTAGGCTAGCGTCAAGCTCTATTTTTTTTCCTTTGTATTTACTCATAATTATGTAACGATAAGGAGCGCTGATGAAGTTGTTTCCTTGACGTACACATTCTCGAGCCAGAACGAGTGTGATATCATCCTAAAGAGAAACAATTCCACTGTAATTTCCTAAACAAACAGATTTTCAACAGATGGAAGTACGTGTCTTTCTCCTTACGGACATGCTTCTCATTTGCAAAAAACTGTCAAAGGGAAGCCTGCATCCGTACAAACTAATAAGGTAAATACCTAGCTTTCAAGCGAAATATATTACAACATAGCCTGTAATATTTATTGCTCTGCGAATTACCTATACGTTATTTGCTTTACAGGCCAAAGTTCTTCATAGAACGGCTTATTAACTACCCAAAGATTAGCCAAAGAAACCCTAAGGAATACGGATCCTTAGTGTTCGTAGCTGTTGATGACGTTGGTTCATCACACGTCGCGTTTAGTTTATCGGAATCATCAAAAGACCCCAACGCACAAGGCACACTAAAGGTGGGAGATTTATAATTCAATTGTTACGTCTTAACATTTACGAATAAAATAATGAGTTGTGAATTTTCAGACTTGGGAACATAAACTACGCGAAGCAAGATTAACGTACGAGCTCGCGGTGTGGTTCACACGGAACCCATCGCGGGATTTAACGGAGATAGACGTCGACTCTTCCTCCGACTACGGCCTCTCCATACCGAGCGCGTCTAGGCCGGTAAGTGATCCCGTGCCAACAGTTGGACATGGTCATAAATCATCAGCATTTTTAGGAATGCCAAATTGCCGTTCAATGTTGAAGCGTTAATAGCCTAATAGGACTTATCGCACTTACTTACTTACTTCCTATATCGGACTTGTGTTCGTGAGGTCGCGGGTTCGAACCTTACCCATTACACGATTGGCGTGAACCCACTCTAGACACAAGCAAGCAACTTTGTAATGTGAATTCTACGCTATGTGCGTAGAATTTAGAAGCTATTTCTTTTAAAAAAAAATTCACCATCTAGTTACTTAAAACGGCAATAACGTGTAATTTTATTATAAATGATAAATGATCTTTATTTTGACAAAGCATTTGTCAAATGACGTATAGCTCAACTTAGAACAAGGAGCTTAACGATTTGACGAAAATAAATATTACCAATTTCAAAATAAAATATCATTTTGTTAGTCTGAAGATGAAACTTATTGTTCATCTTCCGTTATGTAAATAACACTTAATTTTATTATCTGCTTATTATGAACGAATAGAACACACAACCAAGAAAATGCAGGTTTATTCTGTGTAAAAAACGTATCGGTGCAACCACTCTTTGGGTCTACTACAAAAGCCTTTATAAAATAATAAGAGTATCTATAGTAAAACTGATGTTTTCAGGGCGCAAAACAAAGCTCGGATGAACTTAACATTGACAGAGAAGCACGCGAACGCGTTGCTGCTATGCTTCATCGAAGCCTGGGTTTATCGACTGAGTGCGATAACTTTTCTCAGGCTTCGATGAACACAGATTCATTCGAAGGTTAGTAGCTGGAAACATTCCTATTAAAATGCTGTTTCACCGGTCTTTTAGACGGTTACTTGACGATACGCTCCATGTTGTACAGGAGAATTGTCCACCAGTCATGGAGGCCGGCCATTCCCGCACGGATTCCGCCACCCAATGAAGAGAAATTCTACAGGAGGAAGCTCAAGAAACTCAAGACTATCTAGTTTCCACCAATCAACAAGGTCAATAGGAGCATCACTAGTATTATTTTATAATTTTTTTTTTTCCCGCTCTGTCCACTCTTGTGTAGTGCTTTACAGGGCCACTATATCTCGTTACAATATTCCCGCAACCCTGGCTGTATTTATGCATATAACAAATATTTTTAAGCGTCAATAGCCTATTTTTTTTTTTTTTTATTTAATTTAAAAAAAAAATAAAAAAAAAATAAATGGAGTGTGGACTTGTAATAGAGAGCTCGCGGACTTGAACCCCACCCATTATACTACTGTCGTGAACCCACTCCAGACACGAGCATAGTTAGAAGGTTTTACAAGATTGCTAATAATGTGAATTTGAGCCACATTGCTATTTCTCTTGAAAAAAAAATCTTTTAGAATTGCTGTGATAAAGTAATAACACTTTTTTGGTCTAAACGGTTTGGTTAATTAGTAATGTTTAATTGGCAATTGCAGCGCTGCGTCCCATGATGAGCCGCAGCCGGGACCCAGCAGATATAATTATAAAGCGGGCACTTCCGTAGAGCATGTTATACCGCCACTTAACCCTGACGATGGTAAGGCTTTATGAAATATAATAAAATACTACTGTTTAGTTAGTAAGTTCATTTTTAGCCTTCATAAATCGTCATACAAGCTGTGGACTGGTATCCGACTTCAAAAAAAGGAGGAAGTTCTCAAATTGACTAAATTTTTTTCATGTGTGTCATACCTTATAACTTGTTCCTGGGAATACCGATTTTGGTAATTCTCTTGATATTCAAAAGTCCCATACAAATTTATAAACCATCATATAGACGAGAAGAAGGAACAGCAATGGTCGATATTGGGGGCAACTGACCAATCAAAAGTCCAGCAACAAAATGTGACTGGATGATGCTTAGGTTCTTCTAGAGGTTCATCAATACGAGGGATTTTTTTTAAATTATTATTATCTTTTCACAATAGAAATATTATACTTACTACATTTTGTAGGAAAAAGTTAAATGTTGTTATAGATTGTGACATTCAGTAACGTAGTTTTTTTGTTAGCAAGAACTTTCGTGATCCGTTCTGTTCTTAGGTACGTTATACATTTTACAAATATACACACTTATTGAAGTTTTTCGGTATTTTTGGGAAGTAGGTTGGTTTTTGTTTCACAATAGATACATTGTCACCTACACACAATAGCTGGCTAGATAATACTATGGGGTAAAGGTCAGTGGGCAATGTCGATTGATACGACATTCCCCGCCCTTTCGACGGTCCCTGTTACTATGAAGGTAAGACAATATGGAGGAAAGTTTATAAAAGAGAAATAATTAACATACAATAATATCGATAGAATGCTGCGAACGTGAGAATTCATACCATTGCCATGACCTACTAACTCGGAATTATAATAATAATATGTTTTTATTGCGTTATCCTTACCAGTAAGACAACTATACATTTTCCTAATCAAAACTACAGTTTAAAGACTATAAGTACTATAATATATTAAGCAATTAATACTGTAAGTACTATAATTTTACAAACTTCATTTTTTTAACCATTAATAAGGACAATAATTTGACATCCATTCAACGGTAAATGAAAATGGTACCGTACTAATTAGAAAACCGTATTATAAGGGGATAATACGAATGAAAGTTTATATAAAAACTTTTTACCAAAAAATTAAACCGACTCCCAAAAAACACTGCAAAGTGAAAAATAACTTTAATTTCGGTAGTTGGTGTCTTTAGTTTTGTATTTTCTTTTTTGGCACCGACTTCCAAAATTAAAGTTATTTTTCACTTTGCAGTGTTTTTTGGGAGTCGGTTTAATTTTTTGGTAAAAAGTTTTTATTTCACTCTTTTTAGTTGGTCTATTTTTAATTCACCTGGTTACAAGAGCCTAAATGTCAACTACTTATAACCTTTTACAAAATATTGCTTTTCCCAATGCTGGGCCGTTAATTGTTGAGGAGTTCTCCTGGTACTTCACCGTCAGCTCTACATCACCATATGCATTGTGACGAGCATAAAGTGCTTAACATCCATATTCAAGTAATCGAATCGCAATCCACTCAATACTTATTATCGAGTAGTTTCGGTGGCCATCTGTGGTCTTCATCATCAGTTCCACTTCCTCAAATGGTACTTTTTGAGAGCAACTGCACAAGTTACTATAATAAATACCCAAAACGTCATAGGTGTGCCTATAATATTTGAAGAGTTCCCTCGATTTCTCCTGGATTCCATCATCAGATCCTGACGTTTATGAAAATGGGACCAATTTCGAAGTATACCCTTTCAATCAAAATAAGAATTTTCCAAATCGGTCCAGCCGTTTTCGAGTAATCGATGATCATACATTTAAAAAAAATATATATATATATATACGCGTCGAATTGATAACCTCCTCTTTTTGTCGTCGGTTGAAAAAGATAAATGATTAACATTAAACATGCTTCAGAAAATAATATCAATAGAAAGCGGAATGCTTTCAAACGCAATAATGCAAACCATTGCAATGGCCTATTGCAATAAAGTCTGCTTTTCTCCACGAAAACATACTTTATTGCAAAAACAATAAAAAATTATTACTTAAAAAAAATACTTTTAATATTGACATAACTAATTTTAAAGTATTGTGTATTTATTATTTCATGTTTATTGTTTTCATCTATACACTATTTATTTAATCTTATTATATTTTGAGAAACTAAATAATTTTTAAAATTGTGTAATTGAGGGTGCATCACTTTTTGAATTAAGTTTTGTATACTAAGGAGGTATCTGTTTATTATTTTACGATCATAATCCTCAAATTAAATAAAGATTGAATATACATATACGCTTCAATAAAAACTCTAAACTACATATATCTAAAAATAATCTAAAATATGGCGGCCCAAACTTCGTGCGCATCGCTGTCTAGTTGTAATGTGGCCAAAAGACTGGCGGCATTGCCAGTTAACTAAATAAATAAATACTCAATTGTTACACTAAGCAAGTATGATTCACAATCCATTGATTGAACGCATTTTCCAAAATGCACGATAAGAAAATATTGAACCACAAGGGTTTAATGTGATGACACGGGTGGCGCAATGCTAGAACGATTGGCTCCTACATTGCATGTCGCAGGTTCGTTTCCCGCACCGGAACAAATGTTTTTAAAAAGCCATGACAACAGTTTTTGTAGTCTACAAATATGCTACACGGGCTCGTATGGTTGTGCAAGTGAATATAAATGTTTATTAACGCATTCACGATACATGAGAAATTCCTAGTATAGGGCTAAGTTTTTAATAAACCAAACCAACATACTAACCGCATAGTATTTACACTAGTTACCTAATTACTCAGTGTGTTGAAACTTTAAGGTTAATTGTAAAACACCGAAAACCTCTCAGGACTATGTTACTAACATCATAATCAACAACTTTCATTCTATGACTTTTAAAAATTCGTCATATTTTAGTTCACCAGATTTTCATACATAAATGAAAATATTTAAATTGAACGCCCTAAATGTTACGAAGTCTATGCGAAGCAAAAGAAAGCGATAGTATAAATCGCATAGACTTCGTAACATTTAGGGCGTTCAATTTAAATATTTTTATTTTTGTATGAAAATCTGGTGAACTAAAATATGATGAATTTTTAAAAGTCATACAACAAAAGTTGTTGATTATGATGTAAGTACCATAGTCCTGAGAGGGTTAAACTTGATTTATACACCGTGAAACTTTAATGGTTGCTTTCCCCCAGCGAAATGGCTTTGTCTTGGTAATACAATTGTTTTATAAACAAATAAAATATTAGAAACAAAAAATGGCAGATTTACCACTGTGAAAAACAAAACTAGAAATCGACCACGAATCCATAGTTATCCTCCCTGATGACCCACGCCGGACGCTGAACGGCCGCACGGCCGTTGATCCGCGTGCTTTTCAATCAGCTGATAACTTATTCTTGATAATAATAAGCTTTACCCAAAGAGTTATTAAAAATTTTCCTTCATAATTTTACGGGCCTACGACCGTCGTACTTACTTTTTAGCTGCAATTTACTGAATATGAAATTAAATGAAAACAAGTTCATCATCTAAGAAAAATAATTTTCTGAATTAGAGACCTAACAAAGTATTTGAGTCGTATTTCATAAATTTGAATCAACTTATTTACAATAACTTTAACTAACTTAACTACTTTAAAATGTTCATTATTTACAAAAGTACGAGTAAGTACTTACCTACACTTCCCGGTAACGGAGTAATTGTTCGAAGTGCAAGCCACGGCATTGAACACACAATCAAGCAGGTTTTAATTGATTGTCTTTCAATTTTATTAAGGTGTCTCTGTCACTTTTTAAGATATTGAAAGCTTCCACTATCCGTTATTAACGCTTCACGAGTTTCGTGTTGCTCACGATACACCAGGCGCTTGAGCTCAGACTACAAGTAAAAGTCTAACGGAGTTAGGTCCGGGCTAGATCCCAGGTTAGATCCCGTTTAAAGTACTCGATGATTTCTTCGTCGAGTTCTGGTGAAATAACGACCGATCGACCTCTGCCCTGCGCATGTGCTGGTGTCTGGAACTGCCCATGATCTAGTAGCCACTGTGTCGCTGCTACGATCGTCCGGGCCGATGGAACTTGGGGATTCAGAACCCCGCGAAGACGGAGCGACTCCAAGAGTTGCGGCGCCGAGTATAGTCGCCGGGCAGCCTGGGAGTCATAATCAGCTCTAGCATACAATTGCACCATAGCGACGTACTCCAAATTGCAATAATTTTAATGACGATCCTTTGCACTGATAAGACGCGCTGCGCGTACGACATTCGCGGGAAGACTAATTCAATTTCGACGCTGCACAAAAGCAATAGGAAGTCGGCACGCGGCGTCGTTTGTAATTGTTGTTAGTTTGTAATTTAAGTCGTAGCACTAAACACGAGAGCTTATTTTGCTTTGAATATTTTTTGAACATTTAAATCGGTATTTTCTTTGTCGGCTCCGCTTTTGTATTTTGTGTTGTTGCGTGCAAACTAGTTTATGCCTTATCACCACATGCGAGAGTTTATTTTGCTTAGAATACTTTTATGCACAGCTGTTCTTTGTTGGCGACGCGTGCGATTTGAGTAGTACATACAAGTTACCTCTAGTGTTACTATGGATTCTCACGTATTTCGAGTTGATGAATATTTTTTTAATTATTTTAAAACCAAAACATCTTTATTTTTTTACTTTTACTCTATGCTTCGAAAGTACTCCATATGGCAAGTTGTTCTGCCACGGGAAATCAACCATTAAAATTTCACGGTGTATAGTAAAGTTTCAAATGAAGGTAGACAAATCATGTCGAATTATCTAAAAACTCTAACAGATGAAGAAATTTAGCACGATCTAATTAGAATCTGTTAAGGAACGCGTAAAGTGACATTGCTAACACACTCTGTAGCCAACGACACACACTTATAAAACATAACACACACACACAGTTTTTAACATACATATCTACACATATACAAACAGGCAATGTAGTTAATGCTGTCTAACGGAAGATGCGAGACAACCCAACACAAGTATTGTCAATTACGAGAATTTACTGGTGCTGCCTCAGTTTGTTTTTGTTACAACTATGAGTTGTTATAATTATGTATTCCTAGCAATCGTGCGGAGCTTCGCTCCCATTTTATCTCGATAAAAACATAACCTCCTTCTTTTGCAGGCGGGTAAAAAGTAGAGTGTAACCTTTCTCCAGCTTCAAGCTATTTCCGAATCCACCCAGTACTTTCAACGATTAGCGCGTTCAAACAAACAAACAAGCTTTCCGCTTTATAATATTAAGTGTAGATATAAACTTATCTAATGCGTGTCGTTTATACAGGCGTGACGTCGATAACAGTGAACGTCGTGAGCGAAAGCGAGTCAGAGACCATTGTGCATACGCAACAGCCGCCACCGGTAAGTACTACGAGTATCAATACATAAGTATAAATAAAATTAAAGTGTGTATGTGTCTGTGATTTCAAAATAAGTGTGTGTTCTCAAGTGCTTTTAGGTATTAACATGATGCTAAAACATAAGCAACTTTCTTGTTTGTTTGTCTGCCTTTCTGTTTGTGGAACGATTTTAATGGAGTTTTCACTGTGAGATAGAAGAGGCTGAAAACCTATGTTGCTCTATAGCAACACAGGTTTTTATCCTAGAATTCCCACGGGAACGGGATTTACGCGGTCAAAGTCAGCACAGCTAATCTCCAAAAATTACTATTTTTTTTATACTAGCGTCTGCCCGCGACTTTGTTCGTGTGGGAGGAGGTTCCCGCGTAAATCCCGAACCCAAGAATTTCGGGTTAAAAACTATCCTATGTCCTTCCCAGGGTCCTAAACTATTCCCAAGCCAAATTTCATCTAAATCGGTTCAGCGGTTTAGGCGTGAAGAGGTAACACACAGACAGACAGAGTTACTTTCACATTTATAATACAGGGTGCTTCAAAAAAATGTATACACACTTTGAATGTCCATAGAAAATTTATTTACCGTTCTACAAAGTTAAATTTCAGGAAATTAGAAAGCTGAAAGTCCAATGTAAATGAAACATAAATAACAAATGTTAATACTGTTCAAATTGGTACGTGCTTACCTGGATCAAAATTTGCCGGGCCAGTGGATAGGACGCAGGGGGCCAATCGAGTTTCCAGCACGCTCTCCAGACCTTACAACACTGGATTTCTTCATATGGGGCACAGTAAAAATGAGGTGTACAAACGTAAACCACGTAACCTAGACATTCTTTGGAATGAGATTCAAGCCGTGTGTAGAGTAATCTCATTGGACGTTTTCAATCAATCAATCAATCAATATCATTTATATATTTTTTTTTATACGATGTACAGATTCAGTGGTGACTCGTACTCAGAATTGTATTGATGCTGGAGGTCACCAATTTGAACAGTATTAACATTTGTTATTTATGTTTCATTTACATTGGACTTTCAGCTTTCTAATTTCCTGAAATTTAACTTTGTAGAACGGTAAATAAATTTTCTATGGACGTTCAAAGTGTGTATACATTTTTTTGAAGCACCCGGTATTAGTATGGATTTATGTATCTTATTCTTACCGATATTCGACATTTTTCCAAACTTGAAGAGTTCGTGGCTAAATAATAACAAACGGGTTGGCTTAACTTCAAGGCAACACTTGCCGAGGTCGGTCCTTGATTGGGCGGTGTTTTTTAGAAATTGAGATTCCTCCGTTCCTAGTACATCAAGTTTACACGTTGGTTCCGGCTGTCATTAGAACAACTTTAACAATCAGAAAACCTAGTAAGACTGCTGGCAGGTTTGCTGGTTCTGTTAGTCAAATCGAATGCCCTCCACAACCCAGTAAGACTTTTTTTTTTTTTTTTTTTAAGCTGACCCTAAGACGCATGGGAAAAGGCACATAAATATTGATCCATAAAATATCAGGATTTAGATGTCAAACAAGGACACGGTATACGCGTAAGTTAACTATAAAAATGAGTGTGTGTGTTTATTTTATTTATTTATGCAGTTTTTTTTTTCTTTGATATTAATTCAAGTAACATTTTTTGAGCGTGGTGACCGATAAGAAAACAAGTACAGTCGTACCATATACATACACGTTAAGGTTCAACTAGTCGCGGGCTCGAACTCACTCGTGGACTCAGTTATGAGCAGTTAGCAGCTAGTCTACACGCATACGTCTAGTCGCACGCACACAAACACCGTGCCGAAGTCTGCCGAACTGAAACGACGTTAGACGATGCACGGCTTTCAACGCCGCACGGTGCACGGTGGGCTGAAAAACGGCTTTCATAGACTTAGACATTTTATTTTGCAAGTGCCAGTTTTTGTGCCGGATATCACTTCTATTTGTTATAACAATATACAAAAATGACACCAGAATTGATTCTGCACAAAAACGAAGGAATTATAATTTTTTTACGAAAATTTTGTATGGAGCTAGTATGAAAAATCGAAATATCTCTGAAACGGCAGCGATAACCGTAATATCCTTATAGGAGGTTTTAGTACTAATTATTTATGATTTTTTTACATACGTTACATAATGGTTGTAGATGCCTTTTTTTTTTTAAATCGTCAAAATATTTTTATTTATTTTTACATATTAAACGTTCCTTTTAGTGTTTAAGTTGAAGAATTCAGAGCTTTAACAACTCTTAACATAAAATAGCATCACCCCTATAGACCTGAAGGACTAGACAGAGGTGTGTAGTATCTTGTTGATCTTGTAAGATTTCCAACAATACCAAATAGTTGAATATCAGTGTCAAAGTGCCCATGCTGTCGCTTCTTTTAGAAAGATAGGGGAATGAAATTGTTAATTGATCATACCCTAAAAGTATGATTACAACATAACCGGACACATAATAATATCGACACAAAAGGAATTTTAAAACCTTGCATACGTTCAAAATACAAAATAACATATTGTGTAGTCATCTAATGAGTCTGATGACAAGTAATTAAGTAATTAGAATGATGGTTGTAGTCTTCTGATTCTAATGAGCCTATTAAGTGATTAAATGATTTGAAATATCTCGCAACAATACCAACTAAGAACTGCATTCACCTTTTTATAATTAGTGAGCTAATGTGATTTGCTAATGTTGATTAGTTCTACTATGAGTTCTACGAAATGTTTTTGACGATTATAAATTTTTATTATCATATCTTTTATAACTTTAATGAGGGTAGTTAACTAATTATTGACTTTATACAATAAAAGGGCTATAATTTTGTTCCATAATTTAGATTGTTCACAACCGTGTAACTGCTAACACTAAAACTATTTGCTTTGCGACTACAAAATCTTAGAATGGAAAGTTTAATCACCAACTTAGATTTGTTTGTTCTTCTAAAAAGTGAGTGTCCTTCATTTAATCATGAAGTATTGTTTAGTGCAATTGTGTCCCGCATAGGCGATTGCCTTTCTGCCGAAGATCAAGTAACTCTCAAAGAATTTTGCCGGAGATTCACGCGAGCTGCTTTAAACAGGTGGCAGAAATCTAAACGATTCTTTGATAAGTTTAGAAATACGTACGGAGAGTGGTTGCAAGCAAATATTGATTGGCCGAGTTGCGTGCAAACTTTAATAAATCAAGAACCAACTGTTGATGAGATACCAAGAGCACGCTCAGTCTCTCCAGAACCTTCGACATCATCGACTGTTGGAACAATGACAAAAAGGTCCCGAAAACCATTCAAAGATCTGGGAAGCAAACAGAAAAAGAGAAGATCTAGTGAGCACATAGGCGAGGATTCCTGTGAATTGGCATATGCAGCTGCAGCACGTTTAAAAGAAGAAGGTTATGAAGATATCGCATCTGTAATCAATTATATGATCAAAAATCCAGAAGCTGCCGTTAAAATCAAGAAAAGCATTAAGAAAACAGTAATATTTACACCAGAGAAAGCACTTGGATTGCTTCTTTCACTTAAGCTTTCAAAGTGGCAATATATTACGTTGCGAGAGACTGCCATTCGGGAAGGTGCTAAGGATATTTACCCATCCTACTATAAACTGCAACAAACTAAGCTTGCATGCTACCCTCCTAATCAATCAGTATCAGTTACGGATTCATCAGCTAGAATTACACTTCAAGCTTTACTTGACATCACGGTGAAGCGGATTCTTCAAAGTCTTTCTGATAATGTGGAAAATAAGCAGTTAAAGCTGATATCGAAGTGGGGATTTGATGGTGCTTCCAATCAAAGCCGATACAAGCAGAAAATGGACGGCGAGCATGATGATTCAAGCATTTTCATGACCTCCTTGGTGCCACTGAAACTGACAGACGGAGATAATACTATATGGACAAACCCGAAACCATGCTCAACTTTTTATTGTCGTCCGGTTCAGTTCACTTTTGTAAAAGAAAGCCATGCAGTTGTCATTGATAACAAAAGAAAAATGGATGAGGAAATTGAGGCCCTTAACCCCACAGAGTGCATTAATAGTAACAGGGTGACTCATAAACTAATGATGACAATGATCGACGCAAAAGTCTGCACGTACCTTTCTGAAGCTAGATCAAATGCATCATGCTACCTGTGCTTAGCAAAACCAACAGAAATGAACCACTTAGATGCTGTAACATCAAAAACTGTGTGTTCTGACATATATGAATTTGGCCTATCATCCCTACATGCCCGTATAAATTGCTTGGAATGTCTGTTACACATTGCGTACAGACTTGACTTCAAACAGTGGGCAGCAAGAAGTAATGAGCATAAAGATATGTTACAAAATACAAAATAAAACATTCCAAATAAATTTAAAGAGGAGCTCAATCTGTTAATTGATATAGTAAAACAAGGCTCGGGAACTACCAATGACGGGAATACCGCAAGGAAGTTTTTCGAGTTTCCCAATAAAACTGCAGCTATTACTGGGTTGGATCAAAACCTGATAAAAAGATTTGCTGTTATTTTGCAAGCAATAACATCTGGTGAGAAGATCGATGTCATCAAATTTAAAGATTTTGCTCGCAAAACAGCAGAAAAGTACGTGGAATTATACGACTGGTACTACATGTCATCAACCGTACATAAACTATTAATACACGGAGCTGACATAATCGAAAAAAATGATATTGTCCCGATTGGGACTCTCTCGGAAGAAGCCTCAGAGTCTCGAAACAAAGATTTTAGGAGGTTCCGGGAACATCATTCGCGGAAAAGAAGCAGGCAAGATTCTAATCAAGATATCCTAAATATGCTTGTTGTTTCTTCGGATCCTTTTCTAAGTGCACAAAGGCCGAAGTTAGATGCCAAAAGGAAGACAACCTTTTTTGCTGAAACTCTCGACCTAATACAGTTTCCGGAAACTGAGTTCGAGTTTGTAGGTATATCCGATCTGGATTCTGACTCGGAATTGGAGTCCGACAACGAAAGTTGTAAAGAAAATTTGTAAAATTTAATTATTTTTCTTTATGTTCTTTTGTTATTTATGTTAGTTTATTGTACCAATATGTTTAGTAAATAATTTCATAAATTATAGTTTCAAATATGTATTTTGTATAATTGAATTTATTAGATATTATTTTTGTTACTTCTGTTTTATTTAAATTACCTATCAATAAAAAGTTTATATACAGTCTTTTTTTTTCACATATTCTTAATATTTGGGGAAAAAGCATGCTTCCTAACGATGTTCTTAACTTTGACACAGTTCATGGATCGTTTTGAACAGTTTCATATGTTAAAATAAATAATGTTAGTACTATAATCCCCTATAAGGATATTATTATTATTATGTGTCCGGTTATGTTGTAATCATACTTTTAGGGTATGATCAATTAACAATTTCATTCTAGTCTATGAAAGCCGATTTTCAGCCCACCGCGCCGCACCGCTGCGCGCTGTGCCGGTCAGAGTGGGGGGTGTAGGTTTATTTTCGTTACGGAATTTCTTGATTCGGTCGCCGCGCTCAAAGCCCGCGATAAAAGCTATGGAATAGCTTAATAATTGGGAAAATCAACTGGCCATATTATTGTGTCGACTTCTTTTCTTTAACGTTTTGGCAAAATAATTAAATAAAGTCGATTTTTGGGTTAAACACCAAAAATCGACTAAGCTAACTCCACAAACTGATGGCAAAATAATACAGGTGACAGTGTATGCGAATCAAGAAAGAAGATGGGCCATTGTTATCTATTCTATGAAATGAACAGTATATTAATTTTAAAACTTGTTATTTGGATAAATAATAAAGTAATTTTGTATGGTGATAAAAACTAGGCGGTAACATCATGCAAATTTGAATAGACATTTCTTTAAAGTGACTATATCATTCACTATCAAGCTCCATTCTATAAACCTTTTCTGTGAAGACGGTGAGACATTAAGTTATAAAAACTCAGATCACTACAAGCTCGCTTCACTTAACTTTTGACGATGACATTTGAATAGAACCTACACTAAAAGCATATACATGCTTCATATATTTAAAAAGAAATGATTTTTCGAGGAAATAAAACTCGCAATGATAAGTTTCAAATGTTAAAGTAATAGCATATGTAGCCGATTACATTCTTTTTGTTTTATGTAATTTGGCTAGCGATCATTATGGAAACCTAATTTTTATAGGCTGCTTATTTTAAATGGCCACAAAAAAAAAACTAAGAATTCACACAGTTGTTGTTGTGTACAATACAGTTGTTTAAGTAGTGGTGGTCTGAAATTCTATTGTCATAAGAAGACCAGTCAGATAACTTTGTATGTTCATCATCGCCAATGCTCTCAAAACGGAGAAGGTAAATATAGTGCCGTAACCGACATGTCCTAAGAATAAAAAAATCTGAAGAAATGCGACTTCCACTAAACCCGCACTGGGACCGCGTGGTGAATTACCTTCGGCACATTCCCTCCCATAGAGAAGAAAGCTTTGTCCCATTACTGGAAACGTTATAGTGTCATTATTATCTTATCTGATTGAGTGAGGCACATAGGCGTAGGAAGGGGGGGAGCCGGGTGGGCCGTGCCCACCTCAGAATGGTCTGGTGCCCACCCGAGAATTTTTACTAACAATCAATTATGACTAAAAAATTAAAAAATCTGGCCAAGTGCGAGTCGGACTCACTCATGCAAAGTTCCGTTATGCGATACATGTTAAATTAATTTATGTGAAAATTTTCATTTCGTACGTTAAGAGTTGACGCAACTTTGATAAGCGATCATCGCTTCTACTACTGGGGGCCAGACCCCCCCCTGGGAAATATCTCTAGATACGCCAATGGTGAGGCAGTCGATAAAAACATCATAATGGTCAGATATTGTTAAAGAATGTAAAGTGGTGAACTTTGTTCTTAAGTACAAAGTTCGTTGATTTGAGTATGGAAAAACTGCTTCCAATTATCTAATCAAAGAATAGTCGATGTATACAGTCAGTGTCCCGGGAGGAGACGTTTCGGTGGTTCCACGTCTAAGTTGGCCAGCCATTGTGACTGTTATAATCGTCATGGGAATCGATAAATCATGATGATACGGTTCATAAACATAAAATCTTAAGTGAAGTTTACACGGTGGTGGTCATATAATTGTACCGTGTCAATCCAAAACACTGTAACTACAAAAAACAAAATTTGAGAAATTGAGCAAAATAGTTTTTTTCGGTTTTTTGAAGATTACTCCAAAAGTTACTTTGGAAAGTATTCAGTGTTTGATATCAAATTAAAGGTAATTTTATAAGTAATCTAGCCCGCTAGGTTTCATATATAAGTAGAATATACACAACAAATAATCGTGAATAACTTGTTTTGCCATAATAGTCGTCAGAAGCAAATGAAGAAATTGTTATGACAATACACTGTATGTGTTAGAGTTACAGTGTATTGACTTGATAAAACAGGGCCTAGAAATATATCATAGGAATTTGCAGTCGGATTTTTTATTAGATGGAGTCTATCATATGTATTTAAAAATAAAATATCGAGTTAAAAAGACTCGTAGGTGCACAATTAGGTATATAGATATTTTACAAAAAGTTTGTAAAATATTTTTTTAATTATTATGGCAACAGAATCAGTCTTACAGTTTCATATAAAAACTGGAAGATAAGAAAACTAATAAGACAATAAAATTGTATGAACTTACCTACATAATAATTAATCATCAAAATTAATTTAGCGACAAGAACACCAAAATTAGTAGGTAATGAATGAGTAGATTGGTTTGCCATTTGCAATTTCACTAAAAGGTTTTGTGCATCCTTTCTTTTCAAGAAATGTATTTGTTTATATTCTCCTTCCATAATCATTAGCAAATATGGAAACCTTCTAGATTTATTTATTTATTAAAACTTTATGTACCTAACATTGAATGTACAAAGGCGGACTTAATGCCTTAGGCATTCTCTACCAGTCAGCCACGGGTGATAAAGAGATAACATGGCAGGTGCATAAAAAATTAACTGTGTAAGTAGATTATATATTCAAAGCAAAAGACAAGGTTTTGAAAAGACGATCATATCTTTTTGAGTAAGTCACAGCCACTTCCGTGTTTTGTAGCTACGTCTTTATATATTGTACAAAATCGAAAGAATTATAAGGAAGTGGCATTGACTTATGAGTTAATTCGTAATAATTTTTACATTTTGTACATGTCCTGCACTAGCTCTACAGAAGAAATTTTCATTTCTTTAACCATCTTATGGAAATGAGACCAACTACACGGTTTCATATATTCTTCTACACAATAACTTTAAAGTCTTGGAAAATAAAGAAAACAGTCTCTGTCTCTACACAAAAAAATATTACAGCTGATCCCCGCTCCCGGCAGTCGTCCGTTCGTTCTCTGTCAAATCATCCAATAACCATTGAGATCGCCGACGGTTCTCGCTCCTGATTGGCGCGCCCGCAACGCGCAAGCATGCTACTTTGTTTTGACAAAACACTGTATCTTGCAACGTGCGAAAATTATTTTGGCAGTACACGGTATCTTAAGTTGCCGTATTTTGTTATAGTAAAACTGTATTTTTAAGTAAATACAGTGTTATTAGCATAGTCATATCTCAGAACTTTTCATACAAAGTAAAAAATGTGTGAATGCAGGATGATAGAATAGGGTAAAAGAAATCGAATGAGCGTTGTTAATCCAAAACACTGTATCTTAAGATACAGTGTTTTGGATTTACACGGTACAATTAAGAACGACCATTTAAAAACAAGCTTTTTTTTTCTAACTTACGAGAATTACATTTTTTGCAAGTCTTTTTGTATCTCTCTCGGTATCGCAAAATTGTTCCACATTGTCGTAGCACACAGTTATAACATGATTAATTCAATAATATATAGATAAACGTTTTACATTAAACCTTAATATATTATTGCAAACGTACTGGCTGGCCACATAATTAAGAACGCTGGATAGTTTATTTTTTTATTCAAATTCAAATAGAGAACACTATGTAACTAAGCCATTATTCGCGTAATTTTGGCACCATTTAAAAAAAAAAAAAAAGTCAAGAAGCCAAGCCAAGCCAAGTAAAAGTCAAGAAGTTAATTATTTCACATAAAAACACTGGGGAAAAATAAAAGTTGCAATGAATCTACAAGGGAAGTGATAATAAAACTTCGCGATAAGAATTGGTCATATAAAAAGATAGCCGATCACCTGCAGTGCACAAAAACGATGATATTCCACGCTGTGCAGCAAAACAATACCCTTTTAAGGGGTCTAACGAGTTGAGAAAAGAATGTTTTGGTGAAAACAGATCTTCAACGATCTCAGCGCGCACTATCTGAAGGCGTTAGAAGCTAAGTTGAACGGAAGGATAGCAAGAAAGGTACCCATGTTGAAACGGTGTCAAGGAAACATGGATCAATTCCATTACAAAAATATACTGGAAGAAACAATGTTACCATATGCTGAAGACGTGCTTCCGATTATTTGGACACTATTAACTTAGAATAAAATGTATTAAATTGCAATTTCTAACATTATCCCGTCTTATTTAATGAGATTTTATAAATCTAAGTATCTACTGAAACAACTCTCGAGCACTTTAAGAATCGTTCTTAATTATTTGTCCAGCTTTATTACTATTTGAAATTGTAACTGTCGATAATGAATTTTTGTAAGGTAAATAGTAAGTGATTTTAATATTTACTCTTAATTCTGTTTACTCTATCCATGTAGCTATTTCATAACATAATTAATTAATTTTGAGAAGGAACATAAAAGTACATATGAGATTGTTTTATTTTTAAATGTCTGGTACTACAAATCGTTCTTAATTATATGACCACCACTGTATGTATATAAAAAAACGATTCCTGTCAAGTCACAAGTCTCGCTAAAACTCGAGAACGGCTGGACCGATTTAGATCATTTTGGTTTTAAAATATTTGTGGAACTCCAGGGAAAGTTTAAAAGGTGAGAAAATATGGTAAATAGTTTTGTGAGGAGTACAGAAATGTCTAAAGTGATGACGTCACAGCCTGAGTGGCCTGTCGTATTCACAGTCTGGTTGCAGCCACATGGTATTCTGAAGCATGTATAATAGAGAGCATCAAAATAGTTCGATAATGGCGTTCGTTAATGATCCCTACGGCCACTCTATTACCACTAATGAAACTCCACTCGCCGATCAAGGTCAATGACAAATTACATTTATGTCCGTGGAATCTCAGCAGTAATGCCATTAACACTACCGTATTTAAATATACATGCAGACATATAATATACTTGTCACTTAGAGCGATGTCACGGTCGCATCGTATGGGCTCTAACCCTTTTAAGACACATGCCCTACGATAAGACGACAGACTGATGACGCTAAGCTGTTTTACACTCTAATCAGAATCATATTTCACTCGATACGGTTAAATTACGTGCATAGCCGGAACGCGCACCTGACGTACAAGGCTTGAGAGACGAAGCGGAGGAAGTGGTCTACACAGGGTCCGTTCATCTCCATTTTCAAAAAGTATAACATTGCTGCGTCGAACAAGAGCGACGACGTCTAGCGTCTCCGCATTTTCTTTTAGTTGCGAAGGTCGGCAACTTACATTTTGCATGGCTCTTATTTTATTCATCATCACTAATTCCCATTTTACAAATGAAAAAGAATTGTTGAGATAATCTGTGAAACTTCTGCAATAAAGTAGGATTTGAATGATCCGAATTTGAAATATTCAATTCCGAAACTGGCCCCGAACCTAGAAGCTAGTGAAGCATTTCTTGTGTGGAGCATGCGTCCTTTCAGATTTTAGGGGTTTAGGAAAACTACCCCATGTGGATAACAAAGGGGTTGAAAGTTTGTAAAGTAAGTCCGAAGTCGCTGGGAAAATGCGAGTGTTCAATATACTATAAGATACCATCTTGATCACACTCCAAAACTTATTTAATGTCACTGGTTTCAATAGGTCACATTACTATTATATATCTATCTATATTGGAGACATACAACGTGTAACGGAAACCCTATATCTATCCACAAGGGCTGAAGACTACATCTGGTATGGAGACTCTATGCACAGTTTCAGCTCAAAATAAGTGACTCAAAAAATTGATACCAAATTATCGGTTTCATATGTTTCTTGAATGCCAATCATAACAGACCTATCACAGCACTACAAGGATTAATAACTTTCCACGTGACTTGGTAATAACCATGCAATAACACGATAATTCTCTTCGTTCTTCTTAATTTGAAAGATTCGGTCTCTGGTATCAATGTATTGAAATTTCTAATAAGTTCCACACATGTAGACATAGGATTACAAAACCCTTGCCATATCATTAAAATTTGTTATCATCCAAAGAAGCTGTGCACTTGATATGTATATACCCTTTAAGTTACACGTTGTACATGTATATCTATATATACTTACTTTTTCATTTGAATTTCATTATAGTGAATGAGACCTATGTGGGTTTCTTCTTTTACATAATACACACACATAATTCTTTGCTCTCATACAATTTCACAAATTGTATGAATTGGACTTTAAAAGAGAAGTTTTTCGAAAGAAGACAGCCTTGTTTTATTTAAACCAAACAACATGACTGACCACATATTAAATGCCTCCAACTGTAAATATCTCATAAAAACCGATTAAGTGTACAAGTATACAAAACAAAATTTCTTAGAATAACACCCGATGAACACAAATGATCTGGAAAGAACACATTAATGAAATATGCTTGAAAATTAATAGATTTATATTTGCTCTGCAAAATGCTAATGATAATCTAGTTATGGTGTATCACACCAAGCTAGGAAACACTGGCCACATCATGCTTACCAAAAAACATGAGGTTTAGCTTTACCAACAATTCCACGACTGGTTGCTTGGGAAGCCAAGCAAACTACTTTTGAAGAAAGTGGTCATCCATTGTCTATCTAAAAAAAATAATCTCAACGAAATTCTATAAAGGATAATGTAACTACCTTTTTTTCTGGAGGGGAATCAAATTTATGACACCTAAGTCTACCTATAAGTCTGTTCTACTTGCTAGTAAAATGTGTCAACCTGCCCTAATGTAACTCTTCTTCAAGACACAGGATGTTCCTAGTTTGAAGAACAGAGGTCTCACCTAAGGCTCTAACATCACAACTGTAATCAAATCATTTATGTATCCTTTTGTAATCTTATTTGAAGAGAAATAAACATTATATTCTTATAACATTATATGTGCAAAGAAACAACCGTAAAACCATGAAAACGATGACAGAGCTAAAAGTAAGTTACTAATTACACAAGTGACGCATGAGACTTTACAACTTAGACCAGTTAAACATGTGTGGTTAATACACCATAATGTACCAGGTGCTACCTGGGTACCCAACATCGGTATGCAATAAATACCTACTTACATAGGAACATTTTAAAAATCCGATTATTTTAGATCACACCGCTTAGTACCTATCCCAATAATTGTTTCAGAACGGATAATATTGGCTATCAATAAGACAGACCACCTTTTTCATTCGAATTGATTTGATTCAATCTTTTAAGCAAATACAGAGGGTATTCGGGAACAGCCCAGCAAACAGAGCCGTTCACAGACGAGTAATAACTATGTTCGCAAAACAATCCACAAAGGTTTTCTGAAATATTTCTTTCGTTAAGGAACTTTTGCGTTCCAAATTCAAGACTCTTCCGCCTTTCTGAATAATTATTTAATTATTTTTTAAATATTAAAAAACCTTGAAAGATTTTACGTAAAATTAAGTGATAACGATATACAACTTATTCACGTTCATCATCATATTTTGATTAGCTAGGGCAGGGCAAAATGTGTGCCTTGAATATGCTATTCCAATAAGATAGGTTTGAGATACTTACAGTCGTAAGAAAAAAATAATGGAACCCTTATAATAAGTACCTATCCTTCGTTGTCTGTCTCCCCATTTGTCGTAATATTTTTTCTCGATAAAGTGTAAAAATATCTAACTGAAATTTATACCAAAGTTTCTTTCAACTGTAAAAAAATCTAACTTGTAATCTAAATCTAATCTTTGACCGCGTGGACCTATCCACGCGGTCAAAGATATGACCGTTTATATCGCATATGTTGTCATTTCACTAGGTAATTAAAACTTGTACTACTTGTGTGCATCCCGTTGACCTTGAATCATGAAATTCGGCAAGAAAATGCTATAAAATCTGAAAATCGTAAATACATAGTTAGTTCGGTATTATTAAACTAATATACATAGATAACTTTGTACTAAACCTGACTCGGTACAACTTGAACTAAGCTAGTTTTTAAAGAAGGACGGACGGACAACGTTTTAAGGGTTCCGTTTTTGTTTTTGGAGGTACGGACCCTAAAAAATGATATCTTAGTATGGAAGAGCTGATAGTAAGTTGCGACAATGCATAATATGATTTGTTAGCATTCATAGCTAAGTGTTGAATTTTTATTTATTTCATTGTTATTAGCCTTTAGTGGTCCTGCAACACTCGTCGCCACATAAGACTCCGCCGCCGATACCGTCTCGGAGCTCCAGCACGAGTAGGAACACGCTGCGAGTGCAGCCACAGAACGTGGTGATGGCCCTAGTGCACAGCCTGCCAGACTTAACCTTTGACACCTCACCACCACGCCCGCAGCAGAGGTAAGCCCAAACCTTTAAACCACTACTATTTGTTATAGATGGAAACATTTAAAAGGCGCTCGGTCTTTGGGAGGAAGCTACCTACCATTACGCACAACTCTGCCGCAAAACATTTTTGGCTTGTTATCTTAAACATTTTAGATTCCACGATGGCTAAAAGTGTCGATAGAACACTCAATAAGGCATTTCAGCTTTGTGTAGTGACAAGCTTTTGTGATTGAGATGTCCATAGTCAATTATGATGGCCATCGTCGGGACACAGCCTCGATTGTAACTGGCTAGAAACTACATTAATAAACACAAGACCGCAAACCGCTAACATTTAAAAGGGTAGTTTTATGCTGCCCCTTCATCCCCCTTTTACTACCGGTCTACCAGACGTACGGCAGGATACCATCCACACTTGGTCGATATACCGTCTTGTCGTACTAAGCGCTTTTCTTCAACACTCATTGTGCGCACAGCCAAGGTGTGGAACTCTCTGCCGGCTTCTGTGTTCCCTGCCACATATGACCCGTCAGCCTTTAAAGCAAGAGTGAATAGGCATTTTCTGGGCTCGCTCGTTCGATCGTAGACCTCATCTTACCGTGTCTTACCATCAGGTGTGATCGAAGTCAAGAGCGGGCTCATTCATAATAAAAAAATTAAAAAGTTAGCCTGACGCAGTGCCATTTTTTGATAATGTTTCTGTCTGGGCCATGTAAAGTCCCAGTCCTCAGTCAGCCTCAGAGAAGCTATACCAATCGCACCAGGAGTTGCTGCAGAGGAACCGTCTGTCTGCCCAACAGCATCAGCACTACCTAAGCCCTGACCACCGCGGCACAAGCTACCCGCCGCCCAGCCCTACCAGGTAATCATGCGGTCAAATTATCTCATACTTAATGATAAATAATTTTAATTAGTTTTAGAAGTCAAAATAGGCTATAAGACCATCATTTTACACCTAAAATATAATTACATCCTAAGTACTTACTTAACTTTAAGAGTTCTACAAAAAACAATAGTATATATCTAATGTTGCTTCACATTTTTTCAAATAGATGTTAAATAAGAATTAGTTGCTTAAGTAGTGGTAATGTACCAACTAATGTCACCCACATTAGTTGGTACCATACGCAGTAATCATTACATCCAGTAAATATTATAATAATCCCATAAAAAACAATACTTGTCAAAAAACCAAGTCTCGCAACTTAGTTGTTCTACCGTAAAAAGTTGTGAGATCCATGTAATACCAAGTCGGTTATTAATTTATTCAGTCCCTACTTAAGGGACCTTCTGTCTTAAGTTGTTACGTAATTATCTAACCTAAGGACATCTTATAGTGACCATATCAATATTAAAAATCTTTAGCGTTTTAAATAAATAGATTGACTCGGCCATCGCATGAAAACACAATATATCTCTATATAATAACAATTAAATAATCTAATAACAATTTAATTTATATACATATCGATGGCAGCAAAGTAGAAACGGACATCTACAAAATTGCAATTTTACAGGAGAGCAGATTTAGTAAAAAATAGTGGCCATTTTGAGAGTTATGGACCGATTAACATGAAATTTTCTATAATGCATTAGAATAACCTTCTTTATGAACTGTGTAATATATTTTTTGGTATTGTCGTTGTTTTACTGAATTAATGTAGATGTCTTTTTTTACTCTGTAAAAACTTTGACGTAGAAGAAGACATCTGCCTGATAACCGTTTATACGTTGTGATAAAAAAAGCTCCCATTTCTTTAAAAATATCTAATAAACTAAGATAATATTCTCCAGTAATACTTTTAAGGATATTTAAAGAAAATCTAAGCAACATGCAAACAGTAAATTCTCCTTTTTTGACGATTTTGTGTAGATGTCTTTATTTACTTTGCATTTATCATTTTATACATTAGCAATGAATGAGTTATCTACCACTAAACTCCATCTATGACTATTAGTTAAACTGATTTATTTCGTTTCCAAACCACGTAAAACAATTTTTTTAAATAAAAATACAATAAATACTATTTTTTATTTATTATCTAAGGCACCATTAGCAAATATAAGTAAATATCAAACTAATATACAATAAAAAAGAAACACAAAACAAAAGAATATTTTAAACTTAGCAATATCAACGCTATAATTATTCTAATACTTCTAGTAGGAAAAAAGAGATCAAAACGGTAACGATTAGGTACGAAAAACGAAGTTATTCTTCGAATTCAGCGCCATCAGTAACTTCTGATTCTTCCATGACGCTGGTACACTTAATATTTTTGTAATAATCATGGTATCTTGGTGGGATTAAATTTTGTTCACACAAAGACATTTAGTCCTTGTATTTAGCTGTAGTAATGGGTAAAGTCTCACTAAGTATAAACTTTTCAAAGTTCTTGTGTATTTATTATTGACTTGCAAAACTCGTCTGCTTGTCCCAAAGACTATAAAACCACTGGTGGTTATATACTCTCTGGCTTGTCCTCTTGAAGTTCTCCTCTCATTCAAATCGTATCTCGTAATAAAATATTTTAACAGGCTGTCTGTATTCCACCACTACGTCGCGCACTTGATTCCATTTTTTAGACTAAGAGTAGACTTAAAATCCAAGATATCATTTTGATTTATCTCGACAACTTTAAAGGGTTGATAATTTGTTTAATTCCAGCGTACACAGATATACCACTCTTGTGGCAAGAAAATAATTTTATTTTTAGAGGATCGTTTGATTAATGCATGTACGCTATCACTTTCGTGCTGCGTATGACCCTTTTCTAAAAATCTATGACAAATGCGAACACCAAAATTTTTGGCAACATGTAAATACAAAGCAAAAACCTCCGTTTTGGCCTCCGCAATTAACCGACCATAAGCGTATATCCTTTACTCCTTCTTAGCTTTTTCTCTTTATGTAGTTGTAAAGGCAACTGGATGATGAAGTGGACGATGAAGTATTTCATTCGACACATATAAAAGACGGTAAAGTTATAAAAAGAAAATTTTCTTTTGTAATAAAACGAATTAACTTCTTATTAAGCCATTTGCTACATGTGGGATGAGACAGCTAGAAGAGGTTTGAATGAAATATCCAGTTGCCTATACAACTACATAAAGAGAAAAAGTCAAGAGGGAGTAAAGGATACAGGCTTACGGTGGAATAATTGTGGAGGCCAAAACCGTAAACGTAACGTAACGTAAATATATTTACCAATGAATTCCCATTGTTTAACATGATTACCCAGATCCAAAAATAAATCAAATATTTTTCGACTCCTTCACTAATTTTTGTGCAACACTTAAATTTGCAGTTTTCGCATGGGTGCTGCATATTTTTTTGTTTTTGTTCTTTGTCATCCCGTGATAAGTGTATTTTACCAAGATTTAGCAATAATTTTCTTCTTGTAACAATCCAATTCTTTTTTTTGCACTTTTTCCTTCTCTTTGTACTGTCAATAATAAATTTACGTCGTTTTCTCCTAGACATAACTGTTGACGAAGGTGAAGAGCATTCACTGGAAGCATCACTTGCTGATGATGTTGTACTAGAATCAGTGACTAAAACGAATGGTAAAGTGATTTGTGAACTTAATGGACGTACAACATCAGCTTCAGAAATAGGTTCCGGAAATTGCAACTCTGTTTCAAACGAAATAAATTCAGGAGGTATGGGTGTGATAGAGCGCGATCGAGGGCAATCAATTAATTTAGGTGGTCTAGCATTTGGATTATAAAGTATTTCAGCATAGGTCGTAATAGCGTCATTATCAGCTAGAGTCTGTTCAAGCGTGCTATTTCCCAAGAGCGGTAAGCTGTAAGCAATATATAAATGTGATTTTAGAATACATTTCATACATAATTTAAAACACCTAGTTTTAATATAAATTTCACTAACCATCCTTTATCAAACGATCCTATATTAACTAAATTACCGTACATCTCTGCTTGTAGATCACTTAAATGAATTAATTCATTTTCTGTGTCTGAGTCTGAAAAAACCAAACAAATGAGTGAAACCAAAGTATATAGTAGTATACTTAATTGATTTAAAGCAACAAAACTATGGATTTCCTCATAAAAAGAATAAATCACACATTCATATGCAAAAAGTCCGACGTATAACAGAACAAGTGGCACATGTCCGTTTTTACGTCTGACAGTAACCTCAAAATAAAGTTTTATTATTCACACTAATATTTCATTACTAGCATTAATATTGAACTGTGAAAACTATAATTATCATAACATAACTATGTCACAGTCACAGATACTCACCTTCGTAGGCATTTTGCATTGTTTTCTTTAAGTTTGTCAAATCCGAAATCTCATTTATTTCCTTCTGTACAGCTTTTTGGGCCATATTTATAAGTAATATATTCCTTGAGGCACTCATTTTTTAATATTAACTGATATTTTAATGATTAATTTAAGGTTGAATGCGATAAACATTGGCAATTTAATAAAAATGCACGAAAACAACCAGTACACACTAGAATGTGACAAGTGACTGATGTCTTTGTTGACGTTTCATTCATCCGTCAAAGTTCTGAAGTAAAGGCGGACAAATACAAATGTCCGTTTCTACTGTGATGCTTTTTTAAAATCGAGTGTAGATGTCTTCATTTACGTGCCAGATTTTCTTCATTATTTTAAAATTTGAAATAATTTTAATACAGAGTTTTAGATATGGTTTATATAAGCTCATTTTTGTAAAAAAAGCATTTTCACAAAAATGTAGATGTCCGTTTCTACTTTGCTGCCATCGATATATAAATTAAATTGTTTATTGCGATTGCCAAGTCAATCTATTTATTTAAAACGGTAAAGATTTTTAATATTGATATGGTCACTATAAGATGTCGTTAGGTTAGATAATTACGTAACAACTTAAGACAGAAGGTCCCTTAAGTAGGGACTGAATAAATTAATAACCGACTTGGTATTACATGGATCTCACAACTTTTTACGGTAGAACAACTAAGTTGCGAGACTTGGTTTTTTGACAAGTATTGTTTTTTATGGGATCTCATTGCTTTTTGTAGAAAGTCCTACTTTTTTCCTTTCCGGAACCTTCTACTTCTTGTATACCAACAACGAATTTTCTTAAAGCCCTCTCTCTGTCTTATGAGCTTTTCTTATTTTTGTAGGTAGCCTTCCTTTTTTTATTTTCCGGTACTACTTCTTGAACTTCAGCTAAAGTTTTTTTCAAAGCCCACTCCCTGTCTCTATGGGTTTTTTTCGGAGGCTTTGATACGCACATATGAATACGCACGTACGTCTTTTGTATTAGTTAGTAATAATTAATGCCGCACTCGTCAAACGTCTCGGTTTAAGTTAATCCATAAGTAAGTAATTATTCAATTTCGGTCAATTTTCTCTACTTAATACTCCCTAATACTCTTAATACTTCTTGCTTTTTTATTCCGTTGACCATTTAACAAGTTACCTTTGAGCATAATTATTATATCTAGGTACCTATCTACACTGGAAGACACGGTGGAGCATATGATCGAGGTGTGCCCTGCAATCTGCATGGGTGCTCCACCCATGCAGACCGTCGTATCCTCATAGAGGCGATCGGCGGCGGCGACTTATCGCGCCTTGCTTTGGTTTAGACCATGGTGCGAAGCGAGAGGGAATGGGATGCAGTCACCTCCTGCTGCGAAGCAGTCATGCTAGCGAAGGAGGAGGCCTAACGTGCGAGGGAGAGGCAACTCTCTTCCTCGCGCCCCAGCCGCCGGGGGAGACGCCCCGGGCATCGTGAATCGCGAGTCGATTTCGGGCCACCGTAGGCGCGGGCCTGCGGATGGCGAGCAGGGGTCGCTCACCGTCCGGTAAGGACCAGGCCCGGGTCGGCGGCGCGTTGTGTTCCACGCGCGCCTTAAAAAGCTGTTAATACCAGTGATGGGACCTCATAGGGCCATTGCCTGTCGGGGTTTGCGGGAAAGTTCCATCGAGATACCGCGGCCCCGGAACTTTAGGGCTTCCGAAGGAACAGGGTGGGTTTTTAGTCAGTAGAATTCTGATACACCCGAGCGGAAGAAGTCATTCGATGATATTTTTCACCAAGAAAAAAAAAGTACCCATCTACATCTATTATTTCATTATATTATACAGGTACACTGATTAATTAACTGCAAATGTAACTTTGTAATCCTATATATTTATATGGGATTACAAAGTTATTTATGCAGTTGATGTATCTAGAAAACCGGAACGAAATTGAAAATTGAAAAATTGTCTGCTAGAAGTGCCTTAGACTTTTGATGATCGGTAAGTCAGTGAGTGACAAAATTAACAAAATTAAGGAACCTTGACTCGTTATAATTCTTAAACTACTGGTTCAAATTGAATGAAATTTGAAGTATACCGTGTTTATACAATGCCTGTTTGGTTACTGAAAATTCAGACTTCTAGTTTTATCCACAACGAAGTTATAGGGGGTCGAAAATGGCTTGAATTGCTTCGAGAAAAGAATGGTACGGCCGTGCCGCTTTTTTGCTCGACTTGGCGGGGGCACTTCCGTGCCCCCAGAGCGGGGGCACTACCGTGCCTCCAGATCTTCAGATCCAGTAAGTTAGACTAAGCTCTAGACTAAACTGGAAATCTTCGCCTCAAAGAGACTAACTACTAACTACCGACTAACGAGAAACTGTGATCCCGAAACACAAAGGCAACTGAAAGAACAGTGTGGCTTTTTACTCAGTAGGACTCTGACACTGCCTTCTGCTCAATCCAGAGCAGGACGAGCCATTTGAAGATTTTCTCCCCGAAATAAAGATTCCACCTTACTATTTTAGTAAAACGTACCTAAGCCAATCCAATTTGCAAAAGCCTTTGGTACAAAGTCCAGACGTATGCAATTTAATACCAAGCCAGTTTCTACTACACTTTGAAAGTGTCTTGATAAAACTGGTTGTCAAACTTCATGTCTTCTGGAACGTCTACAAATGACAACTGAAACCTTAAGATACTCCCAGAGGGATTGAGGCCAAAAAGGTATTTGTATGTATTGGTGCTGTCACGCATTCAAGGTCTAACCGTGTTGCTGTATAAACATGAAGACTTTTTGGAGGACAAGACAATTCCAGTCGCTTTGTGGACTGAGGAATATACCGTCACCTGCCAGTTATTGAACTGGATATGTTACTTGAATTAAATACTGTTGAGATAACACTAGAAGTTGTCAGGCGCTGGATTGGAACTTTGAAGTGGATTGGTGTAGAATAAATGTTATCTGGTAATCGCAAGGTCCCCACTTCAAATTACAATTAAATTAAAAGCTGTATGCGTAAATGCTGATGAGCGAAAGGTGACTGACAAAAAGTGTTTTAGATGAAGTGGTGATATTACCGCCATGTTTGTAAGAGCATTATGTAAGAATGTATGCGAGGCAAAAAGTGTGTATGGATCGTAGGTGAAAGTCTAGTTTCTACCTATTTTTATTGGAATAGGGACTTGACGTAACGCGATGTATTCCACAAAATTGTAATGCACTTCAAAAATTATTAGGACCACAATTAAACAAACAGTGGTGGCCATTACTAATAAAAACTTTTTTTGCAAAAAATAAAACCGACTTCCATATCAAAACACTACAAAGCCAAAAATAATTTTAATTTCGGTAGTCGGTGTTATTGGTTTTGTATTTTCTTTTTTTTCACACCGCCTTCCGAAATTAAAATTATTTTTGGCTTTGTAGTGTTTTGATATGGAAGTCGGTTTTATTTTTTGCAAAAAAGTTTTTATTTTCATGCTTTTTAGTGAGTCAGTGAATTTTCCAAATCGGTTCGTAAATGACGGAGTTATGCGCGAACAAAAAACGCAATGCAGAGTAAACGAAAAGATCATCAACGTAAATATATTTTTAGACTTTTGTTGATTTTTCAGAAACGGGTTGTCCGATTTCGATAAAATTTTCATGGGACCATTTGGGAAGTATACCCTTTCTAACAAAATAAGAATTTTTCAAATCGGTTGGCAAGTGACGGAGTTAAGCGCGGACAAACATTAAAAAAAAAAAATACAAAGATCCGAATTGAGAACCTCCTCCTTTTTTAGAAGTCGGTTAAAAAAGGATAATCGGTACTCTGTAATTGAATACAATTCTGTAACGTCTCCACATCAATTCATTTGAGATCCGACTTGGTTTAATTTGAGCATTTTTTTTTATTATCTATGCTCAAAATTTGAAGAGAAAGCTTTTTGTAATTTGAATTATTTCAAATATCATTTGAACTTAATATGAATGAACTTTATCGATAATTAGTTCATAACATACTTTCATCTACTCAAAAATAAATGAAGTCATTCATTTATTTGTGCTGGTTCTCAAATGTATAATTTCGGTAGTGGCTAAAATATATACATATATGGCCAGCTCAGTACATAAATATTAACATAATATGTATACTAATATTATGTCATCATATACATTTTAATTAAGACCTTGGCGCAGTACTTTCAGTTGATTTGACAAGAAATATGCGGTATAAGTCATTGTTTCTAGTCAAGTTTCAGGATTCTCCGTCTCGGTAAACGGGAAGTAGGTCATATCTTTTGATACTTACAAGTTTGATTATTTTACAAGCTGATACCAAGGTTGTTGAAGTGCGAAAAAGCACTTTATATTGAGTTATTTATCACAACCGCTTTTATCTATCTCTATTCTTTAGTGTCAATACAGAAAAATAGAAACAGTAATTTGTCGTCTTTCATTTCTAAGCATTGACTATGAAGGAATGTTAGATCAAACGCCTGTGCTGATAGTTCGAGGTCGACTGACTTAACAAGAACTCGGATAAAAGAATCGAACGAGTTTCAAGTGTTGGTAACAAAATAGATGTATATATTTTCCTGACTTTAAGTCCACTAAATTTTTCTTAGATAAATTTCCATTTCTAAATTTATAAATCAGCTAAACATTATATTTTTTTCGTAAATCTATTATTATTTTAAACAATATACTGTACTGTGTACTTTTAATATAAACATCTACATATCGACTTAAAACATTGTCATGATCAATTGTCATTACATAATATTATGATAGAACTTTAGACAAAATTTATAGTCACTGGTTTAATTTTGAATTCTATCTCTATAATGTCATGAACTTATATAAAAGTTGAAGATACGACGACATTTCTGATATAATTAACTTTCTAACTGATTTAGTGTACTGATTTGCTACGCACATTATTTGTTTCATAGTACAATTACCTTCGTAGTAGTACCTCCTGTATTTAACTGAGAGTGAGTACCATATAATTCTGCCTATTACTGAATCAAAACATTAATTAAATGGTTAACCTACCAAGTTGTGTTTCATTATTAAAAGAAAACAAAGATTTATCATCACTAATGACATGAAATAAATTGGAAAACATTTTTATTTTGATTTAGCCAATTTTAAAAGAAAACGGGTAGTTAGGTAGGCGCTATTTTTAACTATTTAACTTTAATTTCAAATTTTAGGAAGTATAATTAATATGAAGGAAAATATGTTATATAAAGTATACTGCTGGTAAGATTTTTTTATTTTTCTATACGATTTTTTTTAAAGATGTGTTCACTGCAATAGTGTAATGGGTGGGGTTCAAACTCGTGACCTCTCGATCACAAGTCCGACACCTTACCCATTAGGCTATTGACGGTTAAATTAATAAAACAGATTTTTTTATAATGTAAGTATCATGTAGATTAAAGTTGTTTCTAATATTTCTATTGCGTGTACTACTAAACCGATAAGTTCTGTACATTTTAATCAAGTATCTTTTAGCACAGGTGTGTTGTGATATTTACTATTAATGAAATATCAGTTCAATTTTAGGTGTATTCCCGTTGTCCCCGTAGTCCATGTCCCCGTTAAAGGGGACAAAGGGAATTTAATAAAATAATTAAAATTACTTCCCTTGTCCCCGTTATGCACATATGGGCAACGGGGACAACGGACAGTTAATATTTCACGTATCGTTGTCCCCTTAAATTTTTTATTTATTTACTAAATACCTTATTTATTTTGATTTAGTTCTAAATGAAAAGGTGGAATGAAACACAAAGTATTTAAGGTGGAATGAAACACAAAGTATTTAAATGTTCTATATACCAAAACTTACCACATTAGTACCTTTGTAACTATAACGTCACAGAATTCACATAGTATAAAAACAATTTAGATAATAAAAACAAAAATAGGATTGAACTTAAAGCTTAAACATAATGAAAACAAAAAACAATTAAATAGAAATTTACTAAAAACAGAACTTTAATGTTATACTTATTAATAATATCACATTTATTTAGATTACAGAATTGGTAATAATCAACATTTATATATTATCATTTATTTTATTATTATTTTTAATACATTCGTAAATTATAAATACTTGTGTGGCAATCACATGTGTAGCCATTGTGTAGATATTATGTGGTTTTTTTTAATTTTATATGTAGTCCTTAGTTCCATTTCATTTGTATAGGTACGGTCGGCCAAGAAAGTGGTGTACCAGTTTTGATTTAGTTTCCCGGTCATCGAAAATTACAACAAGGTTCGTTATAAAAAGATATTACTGAAAGAGACAACATTATCATGACGTAAACCTATGTATTTAGTATTCATACGTCATATGTCACATATAAGTACATGACATTTTAACCTTTAGTATAAATGAAAAGGACATTAGTTTCTACAAAGCAATTGAAATGTTTCCAAACAAAAGTAATAAAAACTATTTAGACAACCGAATTCCATTTGAAAAAGAAAACTGACAATTGACATTTTGTCAAATATATGCAAAAAATCGATATATTTTCCGTGTTATTTTTCAATCAACTGCATATAAAATCATCTCAATGCCTGCCAACTTGACCATTGCCGAAAGAGCACAAATAATTGCCCAATTTAATGAGGGAAGCAGTATCAGTGCGATATCCCGGAATTTGAATATATCGAGGCGTTCTGTCCGCTTTTGGATTCGTCGTGAAGGAGAGGAGGGAAGTTTGTTGGATCACAGAAGAAGTGGTCGCCGGCCTGCACTCTCCAATAACGATAGAGAATTCATGAGACGGGAATATGAAATCAATGGTTTTAAGCCCACAAAACATTTTGCGGAGATGTTCGATGTGAGTGCCCAAACAATAAGGAATCATCTACATTACATGGGGTTGCACCACAGGCATTACGCCAAGAAAATATATTTGACGGATGCTCACAGACTTGCTCGTCTGAACTTCGCCAGAGAGCACTTAGAGTTTGATTGGTCTAATACAGTGTTTTGTGATGAAAAAACGTTTAAATCCAGTCAGCATGGACGTCTTCACCTTTGGCGATATAATTCAACACGGTATAAAGATGATCATGTAATCCCAAATAGAGAAACAGGTCGAATTTCCGTAAATATTTGGGGCTGGATGAGTACGGATGGTGTAGGAGAATTGTGTTCTCTACCTCCTCGAGCGACGGCTGTAAATTATATCGACGTGCTTCAGAATGCAATGCTACCGACAGTCCGTAATGTTTACCGGAGAACGAAGTGCCACAATTTGATTTTGTTCAAGATAATTGTTCAATTCATAATGCGAGGATCGTAAGAGCCTGGTTTCGTTCACACACTGACGTAAGGGTAATTCAGTGGCCCTCAAGATCGCCGGACCTCAACCCGATAGAAAATCTTTGGGGCCTTATGGTCCAACGATGGTCGCATCAAAATGAAAGAACCAAACAAGCTCTTATTAGTCACTGTAATTATATCTGGGAGGAAATGCGGGGAACCGATATTTGCTCACGGCTTGTTGGTTCAATGAGGTCTCGTCTTTTAGAGGTTATAGAGGCCAACGGCGGTTACACCCGTTTCTAATTTTTAAAAATTTTCAATATCTTCTAAATATTACTATATATGCTATGTTTTTGTTTGTTATAAGTATTTTAAAATTGATTGTAGAAATTTAATAAAAGGATAAATCTATTTTTAGCTTGTTTTTTATTGATATTGTAATTACAAGTTTACAGAAATTGTAGGTTTGTGGACTCGCCTTGTGCCTTTACAATTTTATGTAACTTGTTGATTACAATTCTGAATTTGTAGATACAATTTTGTCATCAAAATCTACAGCCCCCCGCCGTTGATTTTACGACGTCATTGGTTCCATCAAGTTCAAACTAAGAACAGCTGTCACGTTACAAACAGTAATAGTCGTTATCAATAATCAGATAAAGACAGCAATAGAAGTTGTCAGATCGATCTGCAAGCGAAACTAATCTTTATCACCTATGAATCTGCAAGCGATATTCAACCTTAGGGTGGTACACCACTTTCTTGGCCGACTGTACAACATTCTCTCTATTAAGGCACTCTTACTTCTAATTTTAACTCAACGGGGACAACGGGCATAATTTGAAAAGCATATACATTCATATACTACAAGAAATTAACGGGGATAGCGTACGGAGACAACGGAAAGTAATTTTAATTATTTTATTAAATTCCCTTTGTCCCCTTTAACGGGGACACGGACTACGGGGACAACGGGAATACACCCAATTTTAGACGTGACTCTCTAATCCCATGTTAATTATTTGTAAGAAATAATATAAATATCAGCTAAGTAGTTGGTAGACTTGACCAGACGTGCAATAATTTAGGGTACCAGTGATATAAACAGCTATGCCCCGCGGTTTCACTTATTACTCGAACGAGACTGTTCATTACTATTGAATATACGTAGCAGCATTCTAAATCTTAGTAAAATTAGTAAGAATTGTCTTTTAAACAATTATCTGTACTTCTTTTTGCGTAATATTACTGAGAGATGACAGAACGCGTAAATGACGGCAGAATTGTAAGTCTTTCATACTCCGTAGATGTACTATCACTATGTAGATACGCCAAGCGCCAGAGATCGCAAGACGCCAAATTGAAGAATTCAGTTATTATTCTTTATTGTCAAATAGATTAGGTACACATTAAAATTCCCTGGCTCCTGAAGTAGTTGCATTCCCTTAAATAAAGTGCCGTACAGAAAAAACTGGCAGTTATACAACTAAAAAAAACTTAAAGACTAAACAAAGAAAACAGGTAATTTTACATGACAGAATAATCAAAATTGGAGTAGTTGAAAAATAATAATAATTTAACACAAAAAATAGAATAAAAATACATTTAAAAAGATATTAAAATGAGAATTGTGGAATAAGAATCAAACAAAAATAATAAGCCTATAAATTAAAATTGTAATTAAAATATAGGTGAGCCTATTGATGACGTAGAGTGTATATATGGTCATACAGTTACCTCCGATATGGCTGATCTGACCGATGCTGATGGGTATCAACATCGGTCAGATCAGCCATAAGTTTTTAGGTATTCATATATTTAGGTAATCTTAAATTGTAAGTGTAGGTATGGATATTATTCCTGCCGGGGTTGCGGGAATCTTCTAAAGCTCACCATAGTTTTAAGTCAGTAGAAGTCTGACACTCCCTTCGCTCCACCCAGAGCGTGGGTGGAGCGGGAAAAATCACTCGTTGATTTTCCTATTAGTAGAATAGATAGATAGAATAGATTCTATTTCAAACTCCAACTCAAAATAGTTTATTTCACATAGCCTACTAAAATTGTAAAACAAATCTACGAGTCAACAGTGTTTTCCCATTCATAAAAAAACTTTAGAATATATTAAATAAAACTGGAATTTAGACTTCAAAAATGAAAGAAACATGAATAATAAAAATGAAGTAAAAGAAAGTCTGTCAAATCGGATAGATTATCGTAGGGAAAAATAAAAAGACACACTCATGCATGTGGAGTTGTTAATACACTAGTCGACAACGCAATTACAATAAGCCAGTGAAGCCACATGTGCAGAAGGAAGGAATCATCGCCAAGCAGTCACGTCTTCAACGTAGTCCTGAGTCTTATAATAAGCTTTTTTGATAAGGACACGTTTGACGTGGGTTTTAAATTTTTCCTCGCTAAGTTTTGTAACAGCGCTTTTATCACAAGTGGCCAACACTTGTGATAAAAGCGCTCTTTATGAGGAATGACTTGCTTGTCTTGGCTAATCTCCATTTAGGTATAACAATTTCATATTTATTGTGTGTATTTATTATGTGAACATCGCTTCTAACCTAATAAAGTCCTAAGTTTTTCCTCACATATAATATGCTTTATATATTAGAATATAAAGTGAAGGCAGAGTCAGTACATCGACCTCTTTAAAAACATTTCGAAGGGACTCGCAAAGATCCATGTTGTATATTGCCCGGATTGCCCTCTTTTGCAGTAGGTATAAAAATTGAATCTACGTCAGCTGCGCATTACCACAGTAATATACCATAAGACATGATACTGTGGAAATAAGAAAAATAAACTAGCCGAACTGTCGCTACATCAGTTAATTGCCTAATTTTTCTTACTGCATATGCAGCTGAGCTTAATCTACTAGAAAGAATCCTAATGTGATCGGCCCCACTGTAACTTTGAAGCGATAGTTATACCCAAAAATACAGTTTCCGTAAGAACATCGAGTTTTTTGCCATTGTACATTAGGCAATGAAAACTTGAGATATTTCATTTTGTTCGCATTAAGTGCGAGATTATTAGCAGCGAACCATTTCGCAAGAAGTGCCAGACTTTCATTTACATGTAAGACATCCGAATCTTTTTTATCTATTTTTAAAATGAGAGTGTCATCGGCGAATAGAATTATATCCGATAAGTTGGTCATCATCATGTATATGTAGGTCATTAGATGTACACTAGAAAAAGGAAAGAGAATTGGCTTTGGAAACTTTGCGGAACGCCCATCTTGACTAGGGATCCTGAAGATGTCGCTCCATTAACAATAACTTTTTGTTGCCTGTTTGATAAATAGGAAAGAACAAGGTCAGCAGCTTGTCCACTAATTCCGTAATGGTATAACTTATAGATCAGTGTTTTGTGGTCAACGCAATCAATAGCTTTGGAGAGGTCACAAAATATTCCAATTGCATCCTGAATTTTCGTGAAACCATACTGTACAGAATCCCATTTGAGTTGAAATGCATTTGGTCCAGCAAGATTTTTTCTTAGATTTTGCTTAATGCTAGAAGCACTGATATCGGTGTATACTTAAAGGGATTACTCTTACAACCGGACTTAAAAATTGGTATTACTTTACTATGTTTCATTAAATCGGGAAAAGTACCACTGACTATACCTACATTGAATAAATATGCCTCTTAGGATAGGAGCAATTGAGTCAATAATATTACCAAGAACCCCAACAGGTATACCCTATTATAAGTCTTCAGAGTTTTTTATGTTAAGACTTTGATATCCACCCTGCTATGTATTTGACCAATTTAAATTAATTTAATTAATTAAACACTGAACACTGGTTTCAAAAGCCTAAGACATTGACTGCATGAATTATATTATACTTCATACTAATGTACTATTTCTAATGGAAAATTACACCAATGAGCGTATTTTAGTAGGTATTTACCGGCCGAGTCCGACCAATTCCGAGAGAAAGAAAACCTTACAACTGTCTAGGCAAACAAGAACAAAACGAAATTGTTTAATTATTGTTATAAAACTCCTTAATAAATCGGAGCTTTTTTTAAAGCTCCATTCAACATTATAAAATTCGAAAAAAGCAAAATTTTCTATTACATACACGCAAACTTTGATCTTCTCTTTCAAATAATGTAGGTATTTATTAATCCTCCGAATATTTTCAGTTTAGTCAGAGAGGAAAATGGGTTGAAAATTACTACACAGTAACGGATTAAATTAACAGTACTTAATTATGGATCACAAAATATGATAATACATATAAGATATTTCATAGAATATTAGGCCTAATAATAAATAATAATAATAAAACCCAAATGTGTTGCTTCTGAAATTAAAGAAATTTATTTTACATAAGTGACTAAATTAAATGTACTTAAATCAAAATTATGTATGTACCTACCGGTGTTTATATTGATTCATATTCTGATATCTGGGGGCACTGCCGTGCCCCCGCCAAGTCGAGCGCAAAGCAAACACTGCCGTACCATCCTTTTCTGGAACCATTTCGGCGTATTTCCAGGCCCCTATTTGGGGACCTCTGGATAGATTTAGAACGCTGAAATTATCATTATCTAGTAAGCTACCAGTACACACTTAAACCACAAAATTTCATGTTTGTAGCTTGTTTATTTCGTAAGTTATGCAAAAGCAAAGTTGTACTATTTCGACATATCGCACACCTAGATCTAAACAGGTATTAACTCAAAAAAGCACTTTTTTCAGAAAATGCGAAAATTTGATTACTTTGTCCCTGTGCGCTGCAGAGGTTTTCTGTAAGATCGATGCTTTTTATATTCAGCTAAAATAAGGATATACTACTGTAAGAATCTTGTTTTAAATGTTATGGGGCTCAAAACTGGATTTTTGTGGTTATTTCCCTATTGCTTAACAATATATGTGTATTTATTTTATTATTTTGAGTTGAGCCAATTTTAGTGAATTTTGTTTTTAGTTGGCTCTCTTTTGAATACACAAATTTTGAAACATATATTTGAAATGTTGTGCATTTTATATTAATAGTATTATTAAAAGCTAATGCCAGGCTTTTAAGTCTTTTTTAATTATAAAAGTACATATAAATATAGATACCAACAATTTTTAGGGTTCCGTAGTCAACAAGGAACCCTTATAGTTTCGCCATGTCCGTCTGTCTGTCCGCGGTTTAGCTCAAAAACTATTGGTACTAGAAAGTTGTACTTTGGCATGAGTATACACGTTAGTGACGCCGAAAAAGTGGTAAAATAAAATTTTGAAAAAAACAATTATTTATGGTACCTCCCATACATGTAAGGTGGGATGATAATTTTTTTTTTTCGTTTTTCCCATAGTGTGGGATATCGTTGGATAGGTCTTTCAAAAATATTAGGGGTTTGGTAAGACCGTTTTTTGATTAAGTAATACGTTCGTGACTTATCAAGCTTTAAAGTACCAATTTTCGTTAGAGTCAAGTGTCCCCCCCCTGTATCAACTAAACGGTTATAGTTAGAAATTCAAATCTCACGGCAGTAGTACCTATATATAACGAAATTTAAAGGAAAACTATCACATATAAGTGGGCTTTATAAGTTTACGAGTAATAGTCGACCAATTGTATTTGACTCGAAGATTTCGAACAACTCTATAGAAATGTCGATAGATGGCGCTAAGCGCCAGTTGTATCGTGCTAGCTTCTTGTGACGATTGAGTAGTGTAGCTCTGTGTCCATATTTAAATTCAAAACACCGGCTATGACAAGTTTTATACAAATATCTAAAAAAATATTGAAACTTTCCGTGCAAAATCGTCGGATCAGGTGAGGATTTGTATAGGAAGTCAAATTAGTTAGGTAGTCATGTTTGGCTTTTAGTTAGAGCATGGTACGAAACGATCAGTCAGCGAATACGACACGCACTTGGCTGTTATAAAAACTACGGAACCCTACACTGCGCGTGGCCCGACACGCACTTGACCGGTTTTTTTCTTCTAAATTTTAACACAAAATAAAATACTCGCATAGTAGAACCTTCCGGTCACATAAAAAATACATTCGACTTATATTAAGCGTCAATAGCCTAATGGCTAATGTGTCGGACTTGTGATCGAGTGGTTGCGGGTTTGAACCCCACCCACTTTCACCACACTTTTGCCGTGAACGCACTCCAGACAAAGCCATATTTAGCTTAGTTGGAGAGGTTGACAAGATTGCTAGTAATATGAATTCTACCCACATTGCTAGTACTCTTGTTTTTAAATAAAAATAAAATAAAACTCGGAAAGATTTACAATTCTGAGATCAAACTTGAGTTTGAACTCAAAATATTTTATTTCAAAAAGGTCTACACACTTATAAAATGTCGAAAGCTAGTGCACAGTTCGAAATTGGTCGTTTCTTATGGAGAAGAATCAGCAAGAAACTACACGGTTACTCAAACTACTTAAATAATTGAACAGCTGCTTTGGTATTTTAGTTTTTATTAGAACAATCTTCGACCAACAATTGTACTAAGGTTGATCGAAGACATACTCCAAGTTTGGATACATTAACTTAAAAAAATGCTCTGACATCTTGTGTGCTTGAGTATCGATATTTAGGCTTTATTTGTTTCGAGTTACGTACTACAAATTCTCTCTTTCTTCCAAGATTACCGAGTCCCCAAAATGCATCAAAAATCTGTTACTTGACATGTTATCGATCTCATCTTTGCATTTGAGCCGACAATTTCCTCCTCAGGGGAGTCATTTTTCTTCTCTCCGACACTTGTTTCTTTGATTTAGATAAAAAACACTGGTAGACTATTGCGTCTTTCGATTTCCATTTCGCTGGTTCGTTCTCTCTTTTTTTCTATCTCGGGTTCTTGGAACTTATTTTCAGCAACCACAGCATTTTGCTCACTATTATCTTTGGTGTCCGACGAACTGCTACTCGAGCTGCTACTGCTGGTGCTGGACGATGCACTGGAGGATATAGTTACAATCTTAAATGGGGTCTTACTTTTGTGAAACAAATCGAAAATTGGGAACCTTGTTGGAGTCGTTAATATAACTTTAATCGGATTGGTCAAATATAGAATTTTGGTGCACCGGTCTTTTGTTGTTTAGACGTGCTCGGAATTTATTTATTAACCACGCAAAAGGCAACATGAGTTACCTGAGATGACCCTTCATCACATGATGATATTTTGAAGTCATTTTTGAAATTTGCATGTTATTGTTGAGTAAGTATGGTAGGAGGAATGATGTTTTCTTTGTCCTTTTCTTCTACCATACTTAATTATTTACTCAGAATCGTCCACGATTCATAGTTTGCCTGAAATAGAAAATGTTTATTTCACTATTTTATAAGGTTCTGTGCATCCAATCGATTTAAAAAGCCATTAAAATAAAGTTTTGTGATCACATTAGCGATGTTGTAAAATTGGATTTGGCTTAGCTCACCAAAAGAGATCTAACTCAAAAATTGATCAGAAAAAACTGAACAAACTCTGAAATTACTAGAATGAAAATTGGATTATATTAAGATCGAAAGACTTTAATCGCCAATAGGAAAAAAACTATTTTATTTGTTTTATAAAAGAATTATAAGAGTTTAAATAATGACTCAACAAAACAGAGTCAACTAAAAATTCAAAAATATTTCAACAATATGGTAACAATTCAAAATAAAAATAAAATCTTTACTTACCCTGCCACTAATACTGGGTCAACTTAAGATGTTTTATTAATTTACACCGCACTAACCATCTACACTGGCGACAACTCAAAATAATACTGGTAAAAATTTCAACTTACGGGTATAACTCGAAATGATTCCAACTGGTTTAAGGTGAGTTTGTAAGTTCTGATTCTAATTCTGATTACAACTGGCGATGTCTCTGTTTTGGTGGGCAGCGGAGGGAGTATCGCTGGATCAACAAAAAAGGCACTTGTCGCAATCTAGCATCGAATAGTAGACATATTTTTAATTCCGTTTTATTGGTTGGTGGGTATCAAGACGAGGAATTCGATGGTGAGCATAACTCAAAAATCACGATTTTTGAATTAACTCCCTTTAGATCTAGGTGTGCGATATATAGACTCACTGATCATCAAAATAGAACTAGTACTTCCCATAAACCTGGCATAGAGGTAGGGTTTAGTGCCTATATGAAGGAAAAACTATCAAAACTAGGACCATAGAAGATCTGGCGTATCTTACGACCCTGAGGAGAAACCGTAACAGACCAGCCAAACTATTGAAATTATCGATATGCTATGTTTACAAAGTTTATTGAGCGTGGTTAGCCCTTTCTTTTGAAATTAAAAAATTGAAGGTCTGAAGTATTTGATGAAGAACCCTAAGAGCTCAGCTGTACTATGGGAGATATGGAAATGCGCCTTGACAAAAGTTATTCAATGTGACGAGCCCCTTCTTATAAATGAATATGAAACTGGAGTCTGAATAATTAAGAAACTAATCAAGTAAAAAATAGCTTTCTGCAACTATATTAGTAAAGAAATCGCAGTAAAGATCCTTAGACTTGGCTTCGCTTTGCTTAGTGATTTCATTACTTTTTATAGAGAAACAAGCAGCTTAGGCGAGACTTGGCTAATTTTTACAGGATGTTTGGTGGGATTAAAGAAACATACCTGAAATTAAAGAAACGACATTTTAAGTTCATTACACCTAATTATGTCGATTCTCCTTCTAATAAAATGTTTATAATGAAACATTAAAATCTAAAAAATATTAATGATATTTTCATGTCGGTAGCGCAGGAAGAGGTAGCGCCATACACAGCGAGGCCACATGTCATCTTGACATCTCTACCTTTTTAGGGTTCCGTAGCCGAATGGCAAAAAACGGAACCCTTATAGTTTGGATATGTCTGTCTGTCTGTCTGTCTATCTGTCCGTCCGTCCGTATGTCACAGCCATTTTATTCCGAAACTATTAAGACCATACATGTAAAACTTAGTAGGTTTAAAAATATTTAAAATAAAGGGGGGCTCCCCATACATGGAACTAAAACTGAAAATATTTTTTTTCATGAAACCTATGCGTGTGTGGTATCTATACACAGGTCTTTGAATATTATATAAGGGTTTCTAAAACCACTTTTTCATAAAGTCAATCGTTTAAAAGATATAAGCTTCCAAAGTGGAAAATGTGTGTCCGCCCCCCCCCCCCCCCCCCCCTCTAACTTCTATAATAATGGAGTGACTAATCTAAAAAAATATATGTCTGTAGCTCTTAATATAAACTTTCAACCAAAATTGGTTTGAACGAAATCGGGTCAGCAGTTTTTGAGATACAGCATATTTTCTAAAACCGCAAATATAACTTTGTAATTCATACAAACACTATGAAAAACAAAGTTATTTAGCGTAGTTGTAAAAATGTAAATAAACTAGTTTTAAGAAATTTTTAAGGTCTTTTTTTTATTCGTCATATAGATATGCATATTATATTATATTATTATAGTTACTACGGAACCCTTCATGGGCGAGTCTGACTCGCACTTGGCCAATTTTTCTATTTGACAACCGTATTAACAGTCATAAAGAAACTCTTTAGTTATAATGAACAAAAGGTTCTTATATCTAAGCTGAGTGCGATTAAATAAGAAATACATTTTCTTTACATACATAATAACTGAAAACTCAATCATAAATACATAAAGTAGTAAATATATAAAATAACAGTAAAAAAAAGTGTGTCTGTACATTGCAGCAAGATTTTTTTAAATCTATTAAGTATGAGCAACATGTCGGCTTTAATTGATTTACGCGTCAGCGAAGCCGCAGGCAGAAGCTAGTACATCAATAAAAAACATAGATAAAGACAAACCTCCAGCCTCATTTACTACATATCTGTGGCAGGCAAAGATTAAAGTAATATACAGGGGTGGCAGGCGATTTGTAGAATCCGTCTGTTTGCAAACTGTCGTTGATATTTACAATTCCTAGGCAATTTGGTGATTTCTAAATGCATTCGTCTTGGCAAGCTTTGTTGGGGTGTCTACCATTCCTGATGAATCAGTAAAGACACAACAGTTAGTTACAATCACTAAGTTAGGGCACCTTTTCCATGCCAGGGTTGCGGGAATGTTCTAACGAGAAACCGCGGCACCAGAACTCAAGGACAGCTGAAGCAATGTTTTTAGTCAGTAGAAGTCCGCTCCAACCAGAACGGGAGAAGTCATTTGATGATTTTCGAACCCGGAAAAAACGGCACCCTGTCCAAATGGCTGAGGTTAGATTAGAGGTGCAATGGCACCGCGAGGGAAATGAGCAGTACCGTGGCTAGTGTCCAAGTTCGTGTTGTCAGATCGCTTACAGACCTTCGTCGCTTCCATAATTCCATCAGTCTAAGTCCAAAGTTTTATAGCCGTTCTGCATAATTGGTTCTGCAATCTGGAGTCCTGAAACCGTAAACACTTGGTATTTCTTTTTTATCTAATCGCTAATTCAGACGCTGTTTACGCAATGCCTAAGCATTGCGTAAACAGTGTCTGAATGTTTAATTATGTTTTTTAGACGATTGTGCTTTACGGGGTTGCGGGAATGTTCTAACCAGAGAGTATACCGCCCATTGTACACTAGTTTTATTATTTGTATCCTTAAATGTTTTTAAGGATACAAATGATATAACTTAAAAAATAATAATAACTTGTCTCATGTGTCAAATAGAGAACAAGTTAGCAGTAGTGGCAATCTACCGCTCTCCGTCATACAAGTCGAACGAAGACTTTGATAATTTCAAGTCTAGCTTAACTAATGTCTATGATACCGTATCCGCCTGCCCAAATATAGTATTAGTGGGTGACATAAACATTGATTTACTCAAACGTAATGAGGACAGCAAATGCCTTGACTACCTAATATTAAATGCTTCTCAAGAATTATTGCCCACTCACGAATTTCCCACTCGCCTTGACAAAAGCCTAGATCACATACTTTTAAAATCTAAGCTATTGTCGACTACCTTGTTACTAGAATCCCATATTACTGACCACAAGCCGCTTCTCCTTGACATCCTAGATGCAAACCCTGCACGCAGCACAAACTACCACTCCACTCACCTCAACCATGAAGCAATTAAGCTAGAACTAGAAAATACCGACTTTTCAAGTATATACTCGGAGCAGGATGCAAATGTAGGTATGAACAAATTTATAAACGTTGTAAAAATGGTAATATCCAAACACACAACTGAAACTAAAATCCCTAGACAAAAAAGAACTCTAAAACCCTGGATAACTCCTGGTCCTTTGAGATGCATTAAACACCGAGACAAGCTACACACTCGGTCCAAGAAAGCACCAGACAACCTTATACTTAAAACTACCTACAATCGCTACCGAAACTTTTGTAATGGCTTACTCCGAAAGCTTAAAATAGCATAAGAACAGAGTGAGATTGAAAAAGCTAGTAAGAAACCAAAGTTTTTATGGAAAACTATAAAGGAATTAACCAACTCTACAAAAGCACGTGCAAGCCCTGTTGAGCTCTTAAAATTACGTAATGATCCTAATGCATCAGTAAATGAAGTCTATAGTAGTAAGTAATTTTTTCAGTAACGTAGGAAAAAAGTTGGCTGACGATGTCAACTCAGAATAACGCTCAGTCTCATCTAAATAGTATAAATCCCTCCCCTGTAAACTCACTTGTCCTCTTGGAAGTAGATGAGACTGAAAGAGGGTCGCTTATCCTACAGTTGCGAAACGAATGCGCTATTGGATGGGACGGTATATCACCTCTTCTATTGAAAAACTGTCGCCACGTATTGATACCGCCACTGGCCTCCATATACAACCGCTGTCTAAAATCGGGCGTGTTCCCGAATGCTCTTAAAAAGGCGTTAGTCCATCCTATACACAAGGACGGGATCAGAAGCTGTATCAATAATTACAGGCTTATATCTGTTTTGCCGACACTTTCTAAGATTCTTGAGAGGATATTAAACAATCGCCTCAGGAACTTCCTGGAAAAAACATAAAATCATAACTGACAACCAGTATGGATTCCGAGCTGGTGTTTCAACAGAAGATGCTGTGCTAAGATTGACACAAGAGGTATCTAAAAATCTAGACAAGAAGGCAAAATGTCTAGGTATCTTCCTAGACCTTTCTAAGGCATTTGACACAGTTTCTGTTCCCATCCTTATCTCAAAATTAGAACACCAAGTTGTACGTGGCGTACCACTTGAAATTTTCAAAGATTATCTCAAGAATCGGGCCCAGAGAGTTGAAATTGATACCTACCTCAGTGTGGAGGAGTTTGTTACTTTTGGCGTTCCTCAAGGCAGCATATCGGGTCCCACCTTATTTCTAATTTACGTCAACGACCTTTGTAAAATGAACCTCCCAAATTCTCATATATATACATACGCTGATGACACCGCGATCTTAGTTCACGGACCAACTTGGGATATTGACAAATCTACAGCAGAGTTGGCTCATTTCAAATCTTCTGACATAATCATACTGAAAACATGTTACATCCCGTTCGCAATTAGGCGACAGACCGCACCGTCACACAGTTTTTCAATTACTGCCCATTCATGCTCTAACCGACTAGCGCCATGCTGTTTTCCAGCACTTATTAGAAGTGACAACGTAAAGTACCTAGGAGACCACATAGATGAGGAACTTATATGGAAAAACAACTAGACGCCGTCACGACTAGAACCTTGCGCGTCATACATGTATTCAAATCCCTCCGTAACTCTGCTAATGCCGATATATTGAAAATGGTGTATTATGCACTATGCCAATTGGTAATAGGATATTGCATCTGTGTATGGGGTGCAGGAATGAAAAGTCACATCCATGAGGGCAGAGAGAGCACAAAGAGCTATACTAAAAGTAATGACAAAGAAGCCTCTTGGATACCCAATAGTACAACTGTACGCAGACTGCACTACAGTCCGTCAGCTTTTTGTGCTTCAGTCTGTCCTTAGTAAACATAGTACACTTGCCCCGTCTAACCCAAATAAACGCACAAACCTTCCCTCAGGCTCCCAACAGAGGACCACTTTTGCTAAGCATCAGTTTTATGTAATCAGCGCTCACATCTACAAAGAGATACATAAAATACTGAATATCTTAGACCTCAACAAACACGACCTAAAACAAAAGTGACAGAATGGCTACTTAAACAGGACTATGCTGCTACGGAGACTTTACTTACCTATATCGTCTAATCAGCAAACATCATCTCCATTCTAGCACTAATACCTGTTCCTGTACTAGCATCCATACAAACTCGCATATACAACAACTTTCCTCTCACTTACACACCAACACCACTCTACCTACTTATTCACCCTCCCACACAGACACCTACACCTTCAATTACATTCATTCACTCTCACCCTAGCACTCTTAATATATACTCACCCATTATTTAAGTACCTACCTATAAATATTTTTTTCCCTTCTAAGGTAAATTGACACCATCCACTTATTTATTAAATAGGGCCCTCATTGTAAAACACTGTCTCTTAAGATACAGGGTACCTACCCTAGTTTAAGAGGCAGAGTTTAATTTTTTGTGTCCAGATTTCTATGGAATCCAAATAACACATTTGGATTCCATAGAAATCTGGACACATGTAAATGTTTTCTTCAATACATCACAAATTTTAAATTTTGTACTATCTGTATATTTTGGGAAATAAATATATTTATTTATTATTTATTACCCAAAATTTACAGTTTTCTCTATCAATGCTACAGGCACCCGTCTAAATTACTTTTTAAGGAAAATCTTTTGGAATAAGCGGTTGGCTGCCAACAAGGTGACCTCCTTGGGCCAGTCATCTTCAGTTTGGCTATAAACCCTATCATTCGGCAACTAAATTCCAAATTTAATGTTTGGTATTTAGATGATGGTACCCTAGGAAGTGATTTAGACACCGTGTTAAAAGATTTTACTTTTTTGAAGGATAAAGAACAATGGCGGATCCTCTAACAAATTTTTGTTGACATAATTTTGTAGCGTCTTTTAAAAGTATAGAGTTTCAATTCATGATCACTTTTGCCTTAAGATCCACTATTAAAAGAATTCTTGAGAATAAGATATTCGTAGAAGAAGTTTTAGAGGTTAGGTCTGGCCATTATTACGTAAACCGATTTATTGGAAGCAGACTGGTAAGTACCGTAGACTTGATTATATCCATAGTCGCCGCTAGTGTGAAAAACATAGACCTAGTAGTAAGCCATTGTCAGTTGGCCAGGGGTCTCCCGCCCGCAATCTCACGGCAGCATGGATAAAGCGGCTGTCGCAACCGAAGGCTGATCACTGATAACTCCCGTCTTTGAGGAGTGGCTGGAAAGACGCCACGGTTTCCTCACCTTCCACCTGACGCAGGTGCTTACTGGACACGGGTGTTTCGGGAGGTACCTATTTCGGATTCAGCGGGAGGACACGCCCGGGTGTCGACATTGCGTGGACCACCCGGAGAACATGGTGGAGCATACGGTGGAGGTGTACCCCACTTGGGCGGAGCTTCGCCGTTTCCTCGTTGAGGCCATCGACGGCGGTGACCTCTCGCGCCCGACCCTGGAGCGGAGCGAGTGGGAATGGAATGCAGTCGCCTCCTTCTGCGAAGCAGTAATGCTAGCGAAGGAGAAGGCTGAACGCGCGAGGGAGAGGCAACTCTCTTCCTCACGCCCCAGCTGCCGCGGAAAACGGCCCGTGCTTCGGGGATCGCGAGCAGATCTCTGGCCACCGTAGGCGTGGGCTTGTGGTCGGTGAGCAGGGGTAGCTCACCGTCCGGTAAGGACCAGGCCCGGGTCAACGGTGCATCAAGTTCCACGCGCGCCTCAAAAAGCTGTCAGCACCAGTAACGGGGCCCCATAAGGCCATTGCCTGCCGGGGTACAACCCTGGTAATGTTCTACGAGATACCGCGGCCCCGGAACTTAAGGGCAGCTGAAGGAACAGGGTGAGTTTTTTTCCCTTCCACTTTACCAGAAGCGGGAGAAGTCATTCGATGATTTACCCACCCAGGAAAAAAGGGGTCCTCCGCCACTTCCAAGGTATTAGAAGTTGATTATATCGAAAATCTGTTCTAAACAAGTAACTATGCGTTATGAAAGCTATACTTACAGGCATTAAGTATTACAAGTTAATTGCGGAACATCTGTTTGCCATCCTCTAATATGGGTCTTAGTCGTATTAAATAAATAAATAATATAAAAGTAGGTAATAGGTACTTATAAGAAATGAAACAATTTGTTTTACATATGTGTGTATTTATTCTTCATCTTCTCTTATGATAATATCGTCCAAAAAACCTGCTGGTGGAGTAATAGTTGTCTGATGTCTGGCCCATCCAAGATATGATAGATTATGTTTAATATTTCATTAGCATATTCACTGTCTTGCAGGCGAGCACCAAACTTATTTAGTAAAGCTGCTGCTATCTGGAAGTTTTGCATCATGTGGGGAAGTGATCAATGGAAATATTCTTGCCTCAGTAATTTTAAATCTCTTTTAAAGTATCCACTGACCACTTCCACTTATGCAGCAGTTAACTCACATTGTGCGAGTAGGCATAAGGGTTCCCGCCCACGTCAGACTTTTTGTAGGACAGATAATTGGGCTGATTTTTTAATTCTTATTCTTAGATGTTATTTCTGATCAACTTTTTGTAGGACGTGTGCGTTGCACTATTGCTATCAGTGTGTTCTATATTTCTCCTACAAAAAATCGGTCACCGATTATCGGACGTGGGCGGGCAGCCTTACACGACTTCCCATTGTGATATACAAATGGATGCACAAACAACAAAGTCCAAAGTATTAGGTAGAATCGTAGTTCAAAAAAGTCAAAGCAAAACGTCGTCGTCGTAAATAGCAGCTGATCGGAATCCTTAGGCAAGCACTAGTCGCAATGAAAAACTCAGTTTATACACAGAAGCAGTTAATAATTTCAAAAGTACGGAAACACAACCGACATTACACGAGATAGCGGCAGTCATAGTGTATTACATACTCTTTGGCGGCAGTTGTCAATACACCTTACGCAGATGTCAATGTCATGTCGTATTATTGCCATACTTTTCTTGCTTTATGACTTTATTTTAGTATTTATTTATTCAGCAGAATAAATTTTTAACAAAAATCTGCAATTATATTTATTACGGTTTATCAATACGCTTGTAAAGTATACTTATGCGATAAGAGCAAAGCACTTTAAGTAAATTGGAGTAGATTTACTAATATATGGCAGAGAAGCCAGCAGAGAACTTGTAAAGGAAAATAATAATCTCTTCCCTTCGATCATATTAATCAATTGTTTTAAAAAAAAAAAAAATTTTTATTAGAGTGGGTCAGTTAAGCATATCTTGAAAAAAACTAAGAAATAATTTTATTAACATTTGCAAACATGACATTTGTAGGCGCTCACATATTCTATCAATAATTTTTTGCCATTCTTCTTTAGTTCCATAGGTTTGGAACTTAACTTTTCCAAATGTGAAATTTACCTCCCCCACACCACTGACAGACAGACGACCTTAACAAAATTTAAAACAATAACACCGAATATTAAAATAATTGATAAAAGTTCTCTTCACCTCTTGGGCTCTCCAATTTTTGATGAATCCTTTCCAACTTTCATTGAGCAAAAGATCCAAAATTTTAGTGATGTTTCGGAAAGACTTTTCAAAACTAGCATGCATTCGGCTTTTACACTTATTCGATACTGTTGCTTTGGACCCAAATTAACATATAGTCTTCGCTCATCTCATCTTTGGAAATACCCCCAACTTTTGGAAAAAGTTGACCAAATTATAAGAAACACACTTTCTTCCATTTTAAATGTGGCCTTGGATGACCGAGCGTGGCAGCAAGCACACTTCCCATTCGCATGGGTGGTGTCGGTGTCCGCAAAATTTCAAGTATCAGTTTACCAGCCTTTCTCTCCTCGGTCCACGGTACGGATTCTTTGACCAGGAATCTCACTCACTGGTTAATTTTGATGTACCGTGTTTGTCCGATGCTTTGAACGCTTGGAAGATGACTTGTCCCAGCACGGATTTACCCAACAACCTGTCTTCCCAAAGACTATGGGACGCGCCGCTCTGCAGTATTTTACGGAATAACTTAATTAATTCGTCTTCGAATACTCCTGAGCGAGCTCGTCTGTTGGCTGTGAGAGAATGGGAGTCAGGTCTATGGCTGCAAGCACTCCCGTCATCCACCATTGGCACTATGATGGATGACGCATCGTTTAGGGTCGCTGCATGTTTACGCTTAGGCGTACCTTGTATTGCTCCACATCGGTGCCACTGCGGTACAGCTGTTGACAGCCTCGGGCACCATGGTCTGTCCTGTTGCAAGAGTGCAGAGCGCATAGCTCGGTACGCCAGCATTAATGACATTATTCGTCGAGCTCTTGCCACCGCCAGTACACCTGCGATATTAGAACCAAGCGGCTTAGTACGTGACGATCGGAAGAGACCAGATGGTATTACGTTGGTGCCTTGAAAAATGGGTAGGCCTCTAGTGTGGGACGTAACTTGTCTCGACACTATTGCGCCATCTCATAATCCAAGTACGGCGAGCTGTGCTGGTGCAGCAGCCGCGACTGCAGAGGCCCTCAAACGGCGCAAATACTGTAACCTTTATAGTAATTACAGTTTTGTGCCGTTTGGGGTCGAAACGCTTGGGTCATAGGGCATGAGTGCGTGTCTCCTTTATAAGGAATTATCTCGCTGGCTGACCTTGCGTGACCGGAGGGCTGGCTCGTTCTTTGCCCAAAGAATAAGCATTGCCATACAACGTGGCAACGCTGCCAGTCTTCTGGGTACGTTTCCGGACGACAGCGAGGAGGAGGAGTACTTTGACGCCTAAGCTTGTTTTTTTTTTATTTTAATTTTTTATGTACGTAGTTAGGTTAGCAGTGTTTTTTTTTAATCCATGTTTTATTCTGTTATGGTGTACAATAATATTTATTATATGTATTGTAAGGTGTACAATAAAGAATAATAAATAAATAATAAATATATAACCACTAGAGAGCGTATAGCCCGATTTCTTTGAAGAACACGACTCACTACTACGGGCCGGGGGACGACAGAGAAATGCAGAGCTGCAATTGGTCAGTTCAAGGTCAAGTTGCGTAGATATGCCTGGTTAGAGATTGGTCTACTTGATTAAGAGAAAGTAGTCGATATCGATAAAATTGTAAAAATGCTGAGTAAAAATTCCATAATAAAAATATTTTCATTAAAATTAGTTGTGTATCAACAACTGTAGCTTCAGCGTTCGTTTTTCTTCTTCATTAATTTTTCGGTGGTAAGTCATTAGATATTGTATCTAATGACTCCTCCCTCCTACATACACTTAACCCGTGGACTCGACATCGAAACAAAGGAACCTGTTTCTTTTTCCTGGGTGGGAAAATCATCGAATGACTTCTCCCGCTCTGGATAAAGCGGAAGGGAGTGTCAGACTTTTCCTGACTAAAAACCCACCCTGTTCCTTCAGCTGCCCTTAAGTTCCGAGGCCGTTGTATCTCGTTAGAACATAACCGCAACCCCGGAATCAAAATAACTTGCGAGGGTGATATTGTAATGCAAAGGCCAAGTTAATTAGTATTAGTGTCCGTCATACTATTTGAGCCCTTTTTTTTCTGGGTGGGAAAAGCATCGAATGACTTCTCCCGCTCTGGGCAAAACGGAACGGAGCGTCAGACTTCTACTGACTAAAAACCCACCCTGTTCCTACAGCTGCCCTTAAGTTCCGGGGCCGCGGTATCTCATTAGAACATTACCGCAACCCCGGAATCAAAGTAACTAACGAGGACAATATTGTAATGCAAAGGCCCAAGTTAATTAGTATTAAAGTCCGTCATACCATTTGAAGTCTAGAAAGATTGAATAAAGGTATCTTATATTAACGATTTTACTTTTCTTAACATTATATTAATAAAAACAAAACTTGAAACCAATATTCCCTAGTAACCTTATCCATCCACTTTTCTTTTTAATCTGGAATCTTTGGAAATCTAAAATGAAAACATGCCACACAGAAGAAAAAATATTAGAACTTCCTCCTTTTTTTAAAGTCGGTTATTGTAGATAGGTATTTTATGACAACTATCTGAATTGAATTTAAAAAAAAAATAAGTTTAATTTTATAATTATCGATATCGTATTCAGCCGTTAAAGGCTTTTTTTACGATAAAAATACAAAGGAAAGAATGGGATAAAAGAATTAGAATTTCTTCATGAAAAAAAGAGACTTCCAAAAGACAACAACGCGCGACTCAATTGTGTCCTTGATCACCCAAACCATCACTTTAAATAGACCTCTGCGGTGGCTTATAATCTGATTAAATGATAAATAATTTTCATTTTCATTACTGATGAATAGTTATGTCATCCATTTAGTATCTAGGTGACTCAGAATGTTTTCCACACCACTTCAACGCACATGAAGGCATTTTTATGTGTTATAAATAGCATACAAAATTTTAAAATTTATAATTGTTCAGCATGCATACAGGTCTAACACTTGGTCAATGGTCACAACTAAAATGTTTCGTGTACCGTAGCCAACATACAACGTGTAATTTAAAGGGTATATACATACCGACTGCACGGCTTCTTTGGATGATAACAAACGATATAGCAAAGGTTTTGTAACCCTATGTCTACATGTGTGGAGCATATTAGAAATTTCAATACATTGATACCAGAGACCGAATTTTTCAAATTAAGAAGAACGAAGAGAATTATCGTTTTATTGGCAAGTGACGTGAAAAGTGATGACCCTCATAGTGCTGTGACACGTTTGTTATTATTGGTATTCAAGAAACATAAAAAACCAATAATTTGGGGTCAATTCTGTGAGTCACTTATTTTGAGCTGAAACTTTGCATAGAGACTCCATACCAGATGTTGTCTTCAGTCCTTTTGGATAGATATGGGGTTTCCGTTACACGTTGTATAGATGAAAAAGCACAAATAGTTTTCGTGCGTCGGGGTGACTGTATGCGCGGTCAAGTGGTTTTATAGTCTTTGGTTCTAACGAGATACCTCAGCCCCGAAACGCAAGGCCTACTGAAGGAACAGGGTGGGTTTTTAGCCAGCAGAAGTCAGACACACCCTTCCGCTCCACCCACTGCGGGAGAAGACATTTGATGATTTTCCCAACCAGAACAAAAAGACGATTAGGTATCATTAGATTTGGCTTTATACAATTTGGCTTAGCTGTAACGACGACAGTTTTCAAACGGACTACGTCTTATGTATAAAGACGGAAGAGATCGACCGCGACATATCAACAAAAACAGCAATGTGAAGAGAGTGAACCTGAATAGTGTAAATGAGGGCCTAACTCCATGTTTGCCTAATACCTTTTTGTCGGTAACTAATAATTTAACCAGAGAATTAACCAACTAAACTTATAACGAATTTGTTTTCAAGTACTGGGAAACCGGGTTTTGATAATATTTCACATTTTTTATTTATTTATTCATTGCACAATGTACACGCAGTTACAGGCATGGATTATAACTAATGTATACTGATACATTACCCTGTTAGAGGGCGCAGCAAATTGACTTAAAACTAACATGTTGCAAAATAAGGTACATACAATTTATATATTATTAAAATTAATCCTATGGCTAGTTTGACAATGCTAAATTTTATATAGAATAAGAGTATATATATATATATATATATATATATATATTAAAAGTAATATTAATTTAGAGGTTTTAATCTTCCATAAATTCTAGAAGACTATAATAACATTTTTCTATTAGTAATGATTTTAATTTAGCCTTACATGGATGTGTGAAACAGGACAGATAGACTCACACAATTGTAATCAAAGCTTATAAGTCCTAGAATATCTACCTCAGCTAATCTTAACAAAACTGTCTGTAAATTTGACCCTTTGTTATAATAGGTACCTATGTGCTTTACCAGAGCAGAGATGTGCGTGGGAGGGAGATTAAAGCACCAAAAAAAAATTAAGATATTTCATCTCTTTTATACAAGTACGTTAAGGTTTAGCAATATATGTAACAGAGAGCCTTTGACTTTTACAATCCCAAATTAAATTTTAACCAGCGTTCATATAAATAAGAGATAACATTACAAAAAGCGATGAATTTAAATCTGCTTCATTTTCTACCACATCATCGCTTATAACTCGTCTGACGAGTTAGTAGTCAAACGCGCGCATGATAACAATAAAAAAATACAAATATTATACGAAATAGATTTATAAACAATATCCTAAAATAAAACATGGCGCCGATATTTATTACGCGTCCCATAACCCCTTATGAAGTACGTGAGTTTGTTTATATCAACATAAGCGCTGACACGCATATTATTCTGCTCCGGTCTAGCGAGTATGAAACTTCACACAGGTTCGAATCAACCAATCTTGTAAGCATCCTCTCGTCTCCTCTCCTAACATGTCTCAGTTTTGGTGGCACCTATATATGTAGATGTGCGCATATTCTACAAATTACGTAACGCACGAGGTATTAAAAATTTGCCGGAGCTACGATAAAACATAATATTTACCAGCAGTCTGACGTTTTCCAATTCTGAACTGATTTGTGATAACTGATATGGCTACATATTATAGTTTCTTAAATGTTTCATTGTATCTAATTGATTGAAGATAGTAGGATGAAGAGGGATTACCATTTCATTCTGGTTTATCAACATGAACGTAAACGGGCCACCACTGTTCTTTTAGTTACGTGTTTTCTTTAATATATTTTAATCTTTATGCTAAAATTTTAAGGCCAGGGATGTTTAAACTGAAAAAAATATGAAGCAATAAACTGTTAGCTGCAATTATTTTTAGAGCTTCACTGAAGCGAGGACTGGCGTTCTCGTACTCATTCAAGAACCCACCGTTATCGAAAATGGGGCATGTGAACTCACAGCAAGCTGAAGCTGGGCCCTCGACCAGTCAAGGAACAAAGGTGATTAGCATATCCAACATTCAAGTAGGTATAGCTTTTATACGCTTATACATATGACAAGAGTGCAATGCTGTGCAAAAAATAATGATTTGGAACGATACAATTTTACGCCAATTTTTATATTATGTACTAATTAATCAAACGTGATAGACGTAAGTTTTTTCTTATTTTGTATCCATATTGTGCTCGTTTTAGTTTAAATATGTATAAGTGTTTTTGTAACATTGTTAGATGCGGATAATATAACTTAAACACAGTAAAGTATCTAGGTAATTTATGAGCTAAGCCACGCCGATTGTTCTGTCATCAAACGATGACAATGATCGGTGTCGGTCGATCGGTGCCGTAGCTTAATTAAAACCCGAACACGGTATACTTTGGTATGTTTAAACTTCAGATTTTTGCCTACCGCTCCTCCAGCATTAGGAACAGATTCTGAGAAATAAAAAATGCTCGGTACCTCAGCAGTTAGAAACTTAGAAGCATTGCAAAATGCAAATACTTATAGGTAGTTAGTTTCAATGCAATCAGTTAGTTCAACTAGAACACCAAGTTACTGTAATACTCTGTGATCCTTATAAACGAGATAAATTAAGATGTAAATAGTTCACCCTAAAAGTATCCGCACCTAATAACGGTACCCTGATTACTGTAAACTAACCGCATTTATTTTTTGCACAGGGAGACAAGGGGTCTTCCCCTGTCCCTGGGCCGAGTTCGGAGAAAACGGACAAAAAGTCCAAAAACGTGAGCAGGTAAGCATCAACTCATTTCTATACTAATATACATTAATTTTAATAATTTCATTATAAAATATCACAGAGTGTTAACAAAATTGAAAATCGAATGGTATTTGAAATATAATTTTCATAATATAATCAGTACATGAGTGTAGTGGGCCCCATTGAACCGACGAGGCTATCATCTATGTATCTAGTGTTGCAGAGGTGTTTCATCGTTGTACTCAAACATAGCGTAGCTTATCTTCTGTCAGTTCATTCTTCAGTTCGAGCGGCTGGCTCTCCAAAAGCGAAGGATGACATATAAGGTGCTGGCGGATGATGACGTTTACGAGGCAAGATATTCTTAAGTAGTAGGTGTAGTGCAGACAATACCTGCTCACTAGAAGATGCTTGCGCCCGCACTCAGCTTTGTAAATGGCATTATACCGTGCCTGCCCCTAAAGATTTGGACTACTGAATTACAAGTAGATACCATTGCAATCATCATTGCGGCAACAGTTTGCAACGCTGCCATTTGTTTGAAAGCAAAAGATTAACAAAGAGTTATTTCTTTATAGATTAGCTTTTTTAGGCATTTCTCCCTAGCATCTAATTAATATTTTAGTTATTAGAAGGCTGTCAGTGCCGTATACCTAAGTACCTACTCGTTTAAATTATCAGAGTATCGTCGACAGCTTGGCTCCGCGCGCGGCGATATTCTTGACCTACACTGATTACACCACGTAATTTATTAGTTCATTGTGCGTGCTCTCTGCGTGACCTAAATACTGACTGTCGAAAATTTAATGGTAGGTACCCGAGTATCAGGTCTCTCCAGCAAAAAGCATGCAAAGAAGTAGCCTGTAGTTCTCTGGAAATAACTTTAAATTAAGATGACGCTTTTACCTAGTCGCTTATAAGTAAGTTCCACATGGTGCAGAATATCTATAGTTCTTATAGAGTTCAGAGAATAACAACGTAGCCCCAATTCTAAAAAAGATTTGGTTATATAGTACAATGGTTCTGCTGTTAAGGAGTGATATTTTACAGAAAAACTTCAACCGTAATGCAACTGAAAACATTTATTCTACGGTGTGCGTGTTTGTGTGTGTAAACCAATCAACTTGTGCATAACATGAATAAATTAACATCCTAACTTGGAGATTGACATTTGTTATAGCACTTACACAATTATGCACCTATAGACAAACTGCATCAGAAAATTAATGAGCAATTAATGTTGAATTATTAATTTGGCATGGGTCACAATCACAACCTGGCCAATTAATTCTCCCCGCAACACCGCTCCCAATACTGATGCGTGTTCTATGCTTGTGTCGCATTGCTACTGAGAACACGTTCGCAGAAACAACAGGCAGAAGTATTAGCAATATTGTCGAATGCTTTTTTTGTGTGCGCAGGAACAAGGGCTCGCTGAGTCCGGGATCAAGGAAGGACGAGAAGCCCGAATGACCCCGACGATGGCGCAGAATGCGTGAATGAGTGCAGCCAAGAAAACTACACCTCCAATGGCTATACAATTGGTGCTCGTAGTTTTCTTGAACAGTGCAACTTAAATATTAACGTTTTCAGTGATACAATCCGCCTCACTATGCGATACAGTACATTACAGAGAATATTAAAAAAAAGTGTAAGATAGTAGTTTCAAATGACGATTGTTTAAAAGGAATACTGGCCACGGCTTTGCTTAAGGAAATGACCAACGGCCATTAAAAAAGCAGTTAAATAATGTATACATATATCGAATTATATGACTACTTAAAATTGAGGTTAAATGATGGAGTGATTAATTGGTAATTTCCCTACGTAAATATTATTTCATTGTATACATATAGCTAAAATATTTCGATTCTACAAATCGATTTGTTATATCAATCTTACTGGCTATACATTCTTGTGTGTAGCCGTATTAGTGAGTATTTAAAATTAATAAATAAATTCTGACAAATAATACAGTTTAGAAGTTGACTATTGTATCTTCTATATTTACAATTATCTAAAACTATCGAGAGATTCGCTCACCTAATTAAAATTGTTAATAGGTGAATATGTCTTATGATTTATTATACTCGCAACCTATGTTAAGAGATCGTGAGCTTAGCCTTGTATCAAAATATAGATAGTAGATATATTTTTTCAAATTTCTGTACAGAAAATTACATTACGTTTTATATCAAGTAAAATTGAGAGATTCATAGGTAGAGTAATATAAGTAGATACAATTCCAGTGTGCAATGTGTCAGATGCACGCTCTCGCTACAATATGTAGATATATCATAATAAACTCTTAAAAATATGGCATGTTTTGTCATTTTAGAAAAATATAATAATTGTACTTAACCGTTATTTTGCATGAAACGGGACATAGCATGCCAAAAAGTAATGCCATTGGCTAATCGAAATCGATTGTATTTTCTTCTGTCGACTATGATCGAACAAGTATCGGATTGTGCGTAATTATATGTAAATACATATATTAATAAAATATTTATATTTAATAATGTACTGATGTGAACAGAAGACTGTGTCCTAGTACAGTTTCTTGTACCCTTTTTTATCTAGAACGAAATTCAATTTAGGATTTTTTATAAAAGAAAAGTTATCTCGTGTTTATTATAGAAAAGACGTAGATCATAATATGTAACTAAATATTATTTATTTCAAAAAATATATTGTACATAAGTTTATATCAAGTGATTGTATATAAAAACAAAAATAACACACGTAGTGTCTTCTTAAATAATTAATACTTAGCTAAATTTAAGAAAAGTGTTTTTCATTATACCTAAATAAAATAAATTGTATGATTCGTGATTTGATTAGTGCAGCAAAATACTTTCTTACTGTATCATCTGAATACGGCGGGCGAATTTTTTTTTCTCAACTTAAAAAAAGTGCTTGAACAATTTTGTCTGCACAGTAAGAATTTTACATAAATGTTAACAATTTTGCCCACAAACTTTTTTTTTGCAAACTTTTGCCCACAGAGATAGCAATGCAAAAAGGGATTAAACCTAAAATATGTTTTGCAAAAAATAGTTGCACAGGGATAAGTTGATTTAGACGCCAGTAGGCGACTGGCGTCTCTAGTTGATTCCGTTAGGTACTGTACGACTAACCTACACCATGTACCTAACAGCCAAGAAGACAAGAAGCACGTTATGGAAAAGCGTCGCTTGAAATCATGATATTACTTTAATACACACTACTAGTATACTCGCCTATTTATAAAATGACGCCTGTCAAAACAGATGTAAAATAGTGGTCAATTAAATATTATTTTTAAATACACACTTACGTGTGTGGGGACATTCATAGATTACGTCACAAGTTAGGGAGGTCGAAGGTGTGATATTGTGTGACATGGGTTAGGTGGCATCCTAAATTTTGTAACTTTATTATTCAAAATCTTATAAATTTTCTATACATATACAAAAATAAATTACTGTTCGTTAATCTTGCTAAAACTTGAGAACGGCTGAATGGATTACTATTTTTTGTATTATGTCCCCTCTCTTCAGTGGCGTATTTACAATAGGGTGACAGACGGGCAAATGTCACGGGCCCCAGCCGATAGAGTGCCCCGATCTGAAAGAGCCATGATTACAGGATATAACGTATTATTTTTATCTTCAATTACACATGTTAAACAAAATAAAGTACCTAATTCGTGTAACATAATTTACGGACGCCCTCAAGTAGGTACTGAGTATTTAACACAGACTGTGTTCAACGCAACAGATGCGTGCGTCTCTGTGTTACACAGATGAGCGTATCTTCGGAATGGTAATTTTTGGTACAATATAATTGTGTATTAAGGGCTGATTTTTCAACACTCTGCTTTAGTATAGAAATTATATCGACTTCCAATATTACAAATATTGTTTACAGAAGATGTAAGACAGACAAGGGATATCCGTATGTTGAAAAATGTGCCCATTTTTTGTACATGTAGTCGTAAAAAGCAATTTTTTTCTAGTATAAAACAATAGATCTATTAGTTCCTAAATGAAACTATTTAAAAATAAGTTTTTGTTGAGAACATTCCAAATTGTTACCATGAATATTATTTCATTAATTTTATCTCATGAATTTCATTGATATATTTACTAAGACGTTTTGTATAATAATCTATACATAGGTACCTTCCAAGAGTTTAGATTTAACTAAAAACACGAATTTAAAAGGAAGTTATTCTTTCTTACCTAAACCTATTATAAAAATTTGTTAATTAATTTAATTTTAAATTATTACTTTCGAAAGAATGTTCAAACATTGATGCTATTTAGATGAATTATTACAAGCCTACAAAGTTAAGAAAGGATAATTAGTTAAAAAGAAAGATTTTTCGAAAGGTGCTATGAATTAGTGATAGATGCATTATGTAGGTAGATAATTATTCATATAAATACTTATGACGGTTGAGTTGCAGCACTGTGACTGTGACTGAAGTGTTAACATAAGACTACACTGAGGGGGCTAATCTGCAGCGACGCGAAGCGGCGAACCTACATAGTTGAAATCGTAAGGGGAAGAACGCATGAGATACTCGCAAGTGTCGCTGTACGTGACATCCCGGGCTTTAGACACCTACGTTGTTCGGCCACACCGCAGCTAGTCTCAGTATAGCCTTATCTTTTATAAGTAGTCTGAAAATAAAGAAATCATACCAAAAGTAATTGTTTATTTTACCTTTTTGCTGGATCAGCACCTAATCTCCGTTGGAGCACCCCTGAGACATCTAAATCATCCCATCATCGCCAAAACATATTGTGCCCAAAGAATATAATACGGCAATAAATTCTTAAGATATACAGGGTTAATGGTAAAACAACTATCTAATAACATCCTCGCAACTATCAACTATGTACAACTACTAACAACCTCGCAGGACTGTATTAAATTACTAACATCACAAACAACAACTTTTGTTCTGTGACTTTTTATAAAATAATACAATTACCAAAAACAAACCTTCAAGATCCCCTCCGCTGCCTTTTGTACTATCTTTTTACCTTGACATTCAACTGACATCCAACGGAACTTTGGTTAAAAACTTCTGATAGGTAGTCAACCAACATAAGTGTGCGCAGCCCAGGGTACCAGAGAATGTGCCAGATTTTATATTAGGTACTCAAGATTTTAGATACTCAAGACCGGTAGGTATCTTATTTTTCAAGAAAATTAAACCTTACTGGGTCAGGGTACAGCCAAACAGAATGGGTTGAATTTAATGTCATTATAATTATTGAATAATAAATTAATTTAAATTTAGAACCTCAACTTGTCACTCGAAGCTCTCCACACGGAATATGTGTGAAAAGATTGAATCTCTCGCTCGCAGCATTCTGGCTATTGCTATTTTTGTAAAACAGCATTTACTGGTAGAGCTCTAACTAAAAAAGCAGTTACTTGTAGAGCTGTTACTGGTAGAGCTATTACTGGTAGAGCTGTCATTGAAGCCGTAGTTACAAGTAAAGCTATAAGTGAAATAGCAGTTATTAGAAGACCTGTTACTGGTAGGTTAACTGGTCAAAGAAAAACCATCCGTGGGTTCATATGCGAAATTTCTTTCACAAGGCTGTTACCTACTAATCACAAGTCCACGATCCAAGTGTGAGAGTCGATAACCACTAAATCAAATTAATCCCTCATTACTTAATTATGTCAGATAAATATAAATAATAAAACGTAAGTAATCTAACGTGTTCAGATATTTATTACGCAAATGGCCTAATCTAAAAGTAGGCAAAAACTATATGAAATTATTTGTTTTGGCAATGGGTCTCACAACATTGTCCAGTCGGTGTAATTTGAAACACTCGATTCTTTCGATCCCTTGCATACACTGGACCCGGGCGGGCCCATGCTCCTTGCTTAATGCACGGCAGCCAAAGAATTAACAAACACGCAGCTAGTACCGCGCCGTATAGCATGTTTTACCCATACATTTGCTCTTAAATCTGTAAAAAAAATAACGTAGCTGAAAACGTCGTGCAGGCAAAAAAGTTAAGATTAGGTACCTGATGAACAATTTAAAGCGCAAGCACAGAAAGCAAAATGGGAAAGTTTCGTGCCTTTTATAAGCAATCGCATACTGCAAGTTCAAATAATATACACATAATAAGCTTTGTGGTTCCTGTTTCCATAAGTATCCTGCAAACTACACCAGGTCAAACGTTGTGGAGGGCTTTCACCTGATACGCTTACCTATAGATACAATTACGATTCCTTGAACTACCACAAGTCAGTCTTTAAGTAATTCACGATCCTATACACAGTATGGACTTATAGGATGCTGCCTTTCATCGTTTTATATTTACTAGCATGAGCCTAAGCCCATCTCGACTTGCGCGCAAACAAGGAAATCATCTACCCCTACATTTCCCCTCACAAAAACGCCTATAAACTTTGAAAATTGAGTAAGTATACCTTGGTTTTATGGTCATCCCTCTCTATTCAAAACCCATTATCTAGTATAGTGCCAGCACAAACATTAAATAACATTACCACTTTATATTACACAATTACACTATAAAGCTTCATCACCTTAGACTTCTGACAGTTTTAAATACTCTTTGCTGACAGCAATCAAAGAGTATGTAAAACCTGACAGCAATGACAGCAATTGAAAAACACGAATCAAAGAGAATGTGGGACAAAGAGTAAAGTGACAGATGTGGGACTTTTGTTGGTAGTAGGTTTTACATACTCTTTGTTGGTAGTGGTGAAGGCTTAACACGTGCTTTTGTCAGTGCTAAGATTTTTTGCGATTTTGGTGTTATTTTAGTGTGAATCCAGGTCGAAACAGGTCTTTGTGTGTGTGTTTAAGGGTTTAAGGTTTGTAGTTAGTAGTTAGTATTTGTCCCTTTTGTTTGCTATTTTATTTATTTTTGACAACCATAATTACCCAAAATGAGTTCCAACAAACCACCTGATCCTGACCCCCCCGATAAACTATTTGACCTCTCCCCGGGTCTTACTATTACCCTCCCACATGATATAGGAATACCCACCCAAGACCCAAGAAGAATGGATACGCAGACCGCCAGTCGTAAAAGGACCGCTGGTTCACCTCCCACTGTGTCTGATACAAAATTAAAGGTTTCAAAAAGTACAATTGGTCGATATTTATACACAGTGAGAGATAATCCACCCTACATTGTCCATGTATCACTGAAAGATCAACAGACATCAGGTACTGTGCTACAACCTGTTAAGTTTGGTATGTTTTTGACAATGAATAATGTGAATAACATACGTCTCGATGGGATTAAACGTATTGGCAGAAATCGCGTATCGGTTGAGTTTAAGTCGCATCAGGATGCAAACAGTTTTCTCAACAACAAAATACTTACCCAACATAACTACATTGCAACAATTCCACAATACAATATCTCTAGAATGGGTATTGTTAGAGATATTCCAGTAGAATGGTCTGATGAAGACATAATTAAAAACATCCAGGTCCCAGAAGGGTGTGGGGCTGTCATAAAGACTAGAAGGATGAGCCGTAGGGTGTCCTCTTCTGGTGTGACGGAATGGAAGCCTACACAAACCGTTGTACTCACATTTGACGGACAAGTGCTTCCTAAACGTGTTTACAGCTTCTTCTCTGCTCTACTAGTTGAGAGATACACCTACCCTACTATTATGTGTTTCCACTGTTGTCGATATGGCCATACCCGCACTCTCTGTCGCTCGAAACCGAGATGCTATAAGTGTGGTGCAGATCATCCAGGCGATGGATGTGAAGTCACCTAGGAATTGAGCTTTTGTGTTTCGTGTACTGGAAACCATTTTGCAAATGATAGTTCTTGTCCTGAATTGGGCCGACAAAAGAGCATCAAAGCTCTTATGGCGGAGAAGTCAAACTCATATGTGGAGGCAAGCCGTGTTTTCCCACCTATTTCCAGATCATATGCAGATGTTTCCAAGTCTTCCACTCATAAATATGTAAGAACCAGTAATTCCCTATCCCAGTCATCAAGCCCAATACATCCTACTCAAAAATCATACCGTCAAACGGTCTTCCAAAAGCCTAAACCCCGCACCCCTCTTTCACCTGGCTATAATAAGCAAGCCCACCAAGAACTTACCCGAAACTATTCCTTCTCCCCAATTGGCAACGGCTGTGCCTATCCAGCAGATATTGCACAACCAATGCCAGTCTATGGCCACTCTGACAACTCCAAAAATATTTTAGAGTTAATAACTAATATGTTAATGTCAATACTAGCCAGTCCCACTCAAACAATACCTGACCACGTTGCCTTGAAGCTGACATCGATTTTAAATTATATTCAGGATGTTTATATTGTGTATTCCAAAATTTTCGATTTAAGGATATCAGCCCTGCCAAAAGTGAATGAGAATTTAGCGCTAGATCGTAGCACTACTTTAGTGCTATGTTGGAGCACTAATTTAGAGAATTTATATTTAAGGTAGCGGAGATTTACTTTAGACAGCACTTTGGAGAATAAGTTAGGGAGAGCAATGACAAGGCGTGAAGTCGCAGTAATGAATGTGGAATGAAATGTTCTTTATTAAAATAGAATTGTGTATATATAATTGTAGTATTTACATTAGTTAAACAGTGGTCACTGTGTGAGAGCACGGCCCTCCGCCCGCGTCTCATAACTGTTGACATTATATTTAATTTATAGTATTTATAATAATATTCCTTTGTGCATTGTATGAGCGATTAGTTATCAAAGTGAAGGGTGTGCTACGTATGCTACAGGACTCCCCTTCAAGCGAAGCGTACCGGCAGTTTGATGATACGTCCTGAGCGCGTCTGCTTGTTTTCAGCGGGATGTGACGTCAGGGTTGGTCTCGGTACTTCTGTTTTCTTGGTATCGCTGACTGGAACTGGTGTGGTTGATGGTAAAGTTTCTTCTGAGATAACGTATGCAGGTTTTAATCTATCGATAGATATGTTTGCTTGCCGATCGGTTAACTGTATTGTGTAAACTTTTTCTGTGCGGCTTATCACTCGGTAGGGTCCTTCGTATGGTGTTTGAAGTGGTTTCTTGACTGCGTCGGTTCTGATAAACACGTGGGTGCACTTCAAAAGGTCTTGATGAATGAATACGGTTTTTTTGTTGCTGTGGTGTTTGGTAACGGCTTGCGGCTTGTTTACTTGAATTATGTCACGTAGTTTATTGACGTAAGTATAATTCATAGTAGGTGTGCAGGTATTTTCTGTGAAAAATTCGCCAGGTAATTGTAAATTGTAACCGTAGGTAAGTTCGGCTGCGCTTACTCCGGAGTCGGTGTTTAAAGAGGCTCGTAGACCCATTAAAATTGTTGGGAGCTCGTCTATCCAGGAACTTGCGTTTGTGAGTTTCGCGCGTAACGCGGGCTTGAGGGTGCGATGCCATCTCTCGATTATGCCGTTGCTCTGTGGGTGATAAGCTGTTGTGCGAGTTTTCTTCATTCCCAATAACTTCATCAGGTTTTGGAAAAGTTGACTTTCGAATTGGCGGCCTTGGTCGCTTGTTAGTGTAGTCGGGCATCCAAATCTTGTGATCCAATGTTGGTAAACAATTTGGGCTATGCAATCAGCTGATATTTCGTCGGTAGGAATTGCTTCGGGCCACTTAGTTAATCGGTCGATCATTGTAACTAAGTACCGATATCCTTGAGATGTTGTAGGTAGAGGTCCTACGATGTCAACGTGTAAATGTTGAAAACGTTCGGTTGGCGGGAAAGATGCGATGTTTGAGAATGTGTGTCGTTGAATCTTGCTTTTCTGACAAGGTATGCACGTACGAGTCCAACAGCTGATGTCTGCGTTCATTGACGGCCAGAAATATTTTTGAGTGATAAGCTTGCGAGTCGTGCGCGTACCAGGGTGACTGATATCGTGCACGCTGTTAAATACTTGTCTTCTATATTGTTCTGGTATGTACGGTTGTACGTAAGCAGTAGAGGTTTCGCAGTATAATTGGATGTTGCTGTTGGGTATAAATATTTTCTTGAGACTAATGTTGTCTTGTGATAATAATTCTTTGATGTTAGTATCCTTTTCTTGCGCGCTGGCTATGTCGGTATAATTGATTGTAGGTGGGCATGAGATTGTTTCTATGCGGCTAAGTGTGTCGGCGACGACGTTTTGTTTACCGCTTACGTGTCGAATGTCGGTCGTAAATTCGCTGATAAACAAAAGTTGCCTTGTTCGCCTGTTTGTTTCTGAGCTGGAAGGAGTCTTTGACATTACGTATGTCAGCGGTTTGTGATCCGTAAATATGATGAGATTTCGTCCTTCAAATATCTTGCGGAAGTGTTTGACTGCCATGTAAATTGCAAGTAGTTCACGATCGAATGTAGAGTATTTCTTTTGCGCGTCGGTGAATTTCCTCGAAAAATATCCAAGCGGTTGCCATGTTTCATGTATGTATTGTTGAAGTACGGCTCCAGCTGATGTATCGGATGCGTCGCAGAATAAAGCGATTGTTGCATGGTGAGATGGATGAGCGAGTAAAGCTGCGTTTATTATGCTGGCTTTACACTGCTCGAAAGCTTGCGTTGCTTCATCAGTCCACGTGATTTGTCTTTTGTCCTTCTTCTTGACGTTATGTAGGTATGCGTTCAATAGTGCTTGTTGAGATGCGGCGTTTGGTATATGATCGCGATAGAAATTGATCATACCGAAAAATCTTCTCAGCTCTTCAATGGTAGTCGGTTTGGGATAGTTAGTAATAGCTTCGACTTTATGTTTTGGAGGTTTGATAACTTGTGCTGATACTGTGTAACCAAGGAACTGAACTTCTGATTGGCCTAAGTTGCATTTGGCAGGGTTGATAGTTATTCCGTTTTGTTCGAGTCTCTTGAGTACAACATGCAGGTGTTCTCGGTGTTGGGTTTCGTTTTCCGACGCTAGAAGTAGATCGTCGATGAATGGGAAAACAAAATCTAATCCTCGTAGTACCTACTTCATGAATATATCGTTGAAATGTTTGTCCCGCGTTCTTTAAACCAGGACACATACGTGGGAATTCATATAGTCCCATCGGTGTGATGATTGCGGTTTTTTCTATGTCTTCTTCTCGGACATTCAGTTGTTGGTAAGCATGGTTGAGATCTATCGTAGAGAAGATAGTTTTACCAGATAGATGATGCGTAAAATCTTTGATGCGTGGCACGGGATATCTGTCTGGTATGGTGATAGAGTTGAGTCGGCGATAGTCACCACAAACTCTGATATCGCCATTCTTTTTAGGCACGATATGAATAGGTGATGCCCATGGACTCTTGCTAGGTCTGCATAATCCTTGTTCTATCATGTTTTCGAATTCTTTCTTGACTATCTCGAAGCGATGCGGTGGAATAGGACGGGCGTGGCAGTGTACCGGTGGTCCGCGAGTTTCAATGCAGTGTTGCACATTGATGTTGCAGTTCAATTGCATTGATGTTAATCGCGTGATTTCCGGATATTGAGCTAGGATTTCGTGGCATGTCAATACTGCGTACGGTAGGAACATCTGATACACGTACCGGGACATTGACCTTTAAGCTCGTGATGCCGTCGATAAGTCTGCGGTTTTTCAAGTCGACGATAAGTTGATGGTACTTGAGAAAATCGGCTCCGAGTATTGGTTTCGAAACATCTGCTATTATGAACTTCCATTTGTACGGGCGACGTAGGTTGAAGTTGAGTGTGTTGAATATAATTATGAACATGGCAACACACACCACTCTATACACGAACGACTGTTTGTCTATGTTCCCAGAACTATGAGCGTGCACATCAAGCTTGTAAAGAATCTTCAATAAACAAAAGACTTCCAACAACCTGAGTATATTAATTCTAATTCTCCAAACACCTGACATGGTGTCAGAAGTGAAGAAGTCCACTGCGGACAACGCCAGCTACAGCGACGCCACATAAATTCAAATTCAAGACAAAAGACGCCAGCGGACAAAATCAACTCTTTATTACAATAATCATTCCACAGCATTGTCTCCATTAGAAAAGGATGAAAAGATATACTTCAAAAAGCAGCCTAATAGTCAATGGACTCCCGGCATAGTACTAAGTACAGGACCTGACCCGAGATCCTACATCATAACGTCACCGCAAGGTACGTTTCGTCGCAATAGACACCACATCCTGAAACCCAAATATGATGATGTACCACACAATACACAAACTTCACAAAGTTATTCAGATGTACCTACGATTCGCGAGACACAATCTTCACCATGTAATAATACGGTAGATGTTCCAGTCACTCGTTCACGTACCGGTTGTACTATAGAAAAGCCTGTGAGGTATAGAGATTAATTTTACGATCCAATTGTTACAGTACTCTTTTTATAAACATCAATGTAAATACTTAGTTGTTTAAATGTCAAACTGACGTTACTTGTCATGTTATGTCATATTTTAAGATTAGTGTTATATCTTAACTAGACTAAAATAGTGTTGTGTAATTACATGTCTTGTCAACTAAATTGTATCCGCATGTCATTAATAGGTATCTTTTGAAAAAGGGAGATGTTGAATATAATTATGAACATGGCAACACACACCACTCTATACACGAACGACTGTTTGTGGTAGTCTGTGGTTCGTGGTCTATGTTCCCAGAACTATGAGCGTGCACATCAAGCTTGTAAAGAATCTTCAATAAACAAAAGACTTCCAACAACCTGAGTATATTAATTCTAATTCTCCAAACACCTGACAGAGTGTTAAGGTTTTTTCGCCATACGTAGCTATTTTTGTGTTGTTTGCAGCGTAGAGTTGAAATGGTAGCGGCATAGCGACTTGACCCTTTCTTCTCGGTAGCACGGATATGTTTGCTCCCGTGTCGACCAAAAAAGATAATTTAGAGTTTTTGTCGGTGATGTATAGGCGGTGTGAATTTTCTTGAACGCCGGTGTCCTCCTCTGCCAACGTTCGGTCTAGTTTTCCGAGTTTTGTTTGTTGAAAGAGCAGGGCGATGTGCAGTGACTAGCTTGTTCCTTGAAACGTCGGTGATAATAGCAGTGTGGTGATGGTGATGTTTCTCGGCTTCGTGATCGCGATGCGCTACGGTGGTGAGATGGGTAGCGGCGGCAGCGATAGTTGTGATCATTGTGATCATAAGTTGGTCTCGCTTTTAGATCGGCTATTTCAAGCGAGAGTTTTCTTATCTCGTTGACGAGGTACTGCGTAACCGACTGCGGTGCTGATGAAGGTGCTGCGAATGGATGTACGGCTGCGACTACGTTTGATGTGGTTTGCTCCATCATTTTGTCGGCGAGTAGGACGATTTCTTCGAGTATGTCTTACTGCTGAATGATTTACTGACCTCAGGTATGTCTGGTTCGAGGTTTCCTCCGCTTTAGGTGTGTCCGTCTCGGGGTTTTCTCCGCGTCAGATGTTCTCTTCGGGTTTTCTCCGTGTCAGGGGTTTCTCCGCTTCAGGTGTTCCTCCGCGTCAGATGTGTTCGGTTAGGGTTTTTCTCCGCTTCAGGCGTGTTAACCCATTTAGACCTGAAACTATTTTTTTCTAATTCTAGTATTTTTATCTATTTTTATTAGATTATAGGGTGTCATAGAAGAGAAATAAAATACTCAAAAAATATAAATTCCATAGGGGAGGTGGAAAGGGCCGTATCGTATATGATACAGTAGGCTTATCCATATGCAAAAATACCAAAGCTAACACAGAAAGTATTTATTGATGTTAAACAGCACATAATAATATTTTTTGGTGTGATACGTAAGGAAACAGTCAATATGTAGTAACATCGCACTTGACGCATCTTGCAGGACACAATCGATAACAAAATACCTATAGCACACTTCATTTCCTCTATTTTAACATCAGCAGGAAGATTCTTCCTCCCTAAGTATTTGTTAGTCTCAGTAGCCAGTAACTGATAAAATTCTTCAGAAAAAAAATAATGAAAACCACTCAATTGGCGACCTTTGTTGAGGAACATAGAATATGGGCATCCATTTCGGAGTTACCTTAATGCAGTTATTTTTTCTCTAATTATACTTTTTGGCTATTTTATGTAATGGCTTGCATACTTTTGATTCTCGATCTGCTTCAGCTCCAGCGCTAGACTGTTGTCCTTCAAGATCTTTTTCAACGATTCTGTACTAACTTACTTGATGTAGCTCTGCAGTTGATCTCAACAAGCTTGGTGGTAGGTTGTTGTTTGGACGCTATCTTCATCCCCAGAATCTTCATCTGTCAATTCCTCATTTGCATTTACAGGTGGAAGCAAGTAAATATCATTTACTGTACCCGTATTTTCAATTTCGTCGTCTTCTAAAAGCGTAACTATGTCGTTCAGTGACAATAATCTGAAAATCGGAAAAGATAATTATAACATGTATATAAGCCTACTGTATCAAATACGATACACTACTTTTCATGAGTAAAAAAAAATACATTAACATAAATAAAACGATAAAAATAACTCAACAGATTTACTCTCTGACTTTTGTTTTTACTGTAAATTGATAAAAATATCGAATGTTTGGGATATAATAATGAATTCTTACCGTTTTGATGACATCATAAAATTGAAAAGAACAAATCACTATTAAAACAGGTAGGTATGCACTTTCTCAAGCCAACTATAACACTAAAGCAATTTTTGTAGTATTGTTTAGACCTTCCACTTGACACTTGCACCAGACGTAAACAAATTCTTATCAAGGGTACTTCAAAATAATTTATGATTTCTGGTGTATCGTATGTGAGACGGTAGGTCTAAATGGGTGCTCGGGGTCACCACTTTAGCGCTAGACCGTAGCACTACTTTAGTGCTATGTTGGAGCACTAATTTAGAGAATATATTTCAAAACTAATTCAAAACTTCTTGGTTATAAAAAAATAAATATTTTTTTGTATTTGTATTTTGCTCAAGAAAAGTTTATCTATATATTAAGCACTGTCAAAATTTAGATAATAAATAATGAAAAATGAAATACTTATCTGGCATATTTAAGGTAGCGGAGATTTACTTTAGACAGCACTTTGGACAATAAGTTAGGGAGAGCAATGACAAGGCGTGAAGTCGCAGTAATGAATGTGGAATGAAATGTTCTTTATTAAAATAATATTGTATATTTATAATTGTAGTGTTTACATTAGTTAAACAGTGGTCACTGTGTGAGAGCACGGCCCTTCGCCCGCGTCTCATATAACTGTTGACATTATATTTAATTTATAGTATTTATAATAATATTCCTTTGTGCATTGTATGAGCGATTGGTTATCAAAGTGAAGGGTGTGCTACGTATGCTACAAGAATAATGCCCATGAGTGTTTTTTATCCTTTTCTTCCACTGTCTCCTCCACAGCAGATGATTGCCTCCCTTCCAAAAAACCCCACTCCGGTAGATTTCCTTCCCCCCCATGGTGGGATAGGGAATGCACTAACATGATCAGGGCCAGGAATGAGGCTGAAAAGACTGTTAATAGCGATATGAACCTGGACAACCTCATTGCTTTCAAGCAGATATTAGCTAAGTCCAGAAAATTCTTTAAAGGAAAAAAAACGCGGAGGTTGGGCAAAATTTTGTAGTTCGCTGAGTCCATCCACTCCGGTATCGGTAGATTGGCGTAAAGTTAAACACTTTAGGAGCAGTTTCGCACCCATCTCTTCGAATAATATCACGGAGGAACTGGGATACCGTTTTTTCTCTAAAATCGCTCCAGCTTATGTTCCAACTAAGGAAGACGCCAGTGTTGGCATTGAAGATGTAGACAACACTGACGACCCTATGAACAAACCATTTAGCTTGGACGAACTAAAAACCGTGTTATCCCATGTAAGAGACTCTGCCCCAGGAGTGGATGGATTCACTTACTCCTTTATTTCTAAAGCGGGTCCAAGAACTCACGAATATTACCTGGATTTGGCTAATTTCTGCTTTACATCCGGCTTCATTCCCACAGAGTGGAAAGTTCAAGTTGTTATTCCATTATTAAAACCAGGCAAAGATCCTAATGATCATTGCTCATACAGACCCATCGCCTTATCGTCCATACTCTTAAAACTTTTAGAACAATTAATAAAAAATCGGTTAGTGTGGTTGGTTGAAAACAGGAGACTGCTCCCGGCGACTCAGTTCGGCTTTAGGAAAGGTCTGGGCACGGCTGACAGTGTAGGTATCCTCACGTCATAGGTCCGACTGGCCCTCAGCAGGAATGAGTCTGTGGTTGCTGTCTTCCTGGATATACCTATCAGCTGCCTATGATTCAGTCCTCCTCCCCAATCTCAGGCACAAGCTGCACGAGCTGAGAATCCCGGGTAGGATTTCTCGCATTATTGGTAGCATATTTTCCAACCGCACAATTAAATTAAGATTCCCTGAGGCTGACTCCGAACAAAGAACTGTCTGGAGAGGATTACCTCAAGGATCTGTTCTTAGTCCCCCATTATACAATATTTATACAGCTACCTTGTCCTCATCTCTTAACTTCAACTGCAAAATCCTTCAGTATGCTGACGATATTGCTTTGTTGGTCTGTGGCAGTTCCATTCAGGATGCCGCTCTTTCAATGAATGTATCTCTGTCTTCACTAAACCAATGGCTTCTTGATCACGGTCTGTCATTAAGTGTGCCAAAGAGTACAGCGGTCATCTTTACCCGCAAGTGTTCTGTACCTCCAATTGATATAAATATTGATGGACAAACCATCCCAGTTAAGAATAGTGCCAAGTTCCTGGGAGTAACTTTAGACTCAAGGTTGACTGGAGTTGATCACATTAACAGCGTGGTTAAAAAATGTGTAAAATCTGTATCAGTTCTCAAGGCCTTGGCTGGGGTTTGGTGGGGAGCTCACCCCTACACCCTTAAACTGATCTATAATGCATTGACCAGAAGTGCTTTAGATTATTGCAGCTTTTTGTTAGAGCCCTGCAACAATGAAGCTCTTAAAAAATTGATTAGCATCAAGTCAAAATGTTTAAGAATTGTCATTGGGGCCATGAAATCCACTCCCATAAATGCACTTCAAGTTGAATGCGCAGAACCTCCTCTTCACCTTAGGAGACAATACCTGGCAGATCGCTTTCTGACTAAAGTTTTTTCGCTTTCATCCCATCCTTTGCTCCCAATTTTAAAACAGATTTACCTCTCAATTAATAACTCTCCCTATTGGAATAATAAAACAGTTCCTCTATTGATAAATAGGTACAGAGAGCTTAAACACCTCTCCACGCCAGTTTGTCAATACTCAACTCTCCCGGTCTTCACCACCATATATGAAACGATTCATTTCGAACCCAAAGCCGTTTTGGGACTGGGCATATCAAAGAATTCCCAAAACCCTAGAGATGACTTTGAGTCAGCTGTTAAGCGGTATTGGGAAAGATGGAATTTATTTTTCACTGATGCTTCAAAAATCTGATACCGAATCCAAAGGGGTTGCTGTTTATTTTCAAAATTCAAAAATTGCTTTATTATTTAAATGCCCACCAGAAGCATCAGTATTTACAGGTGAGTGTATTGGTATTTTAGAAGCCATACACTATATAAAATCCCATCAAATAACAAGATCAGTACTTTTTACAGATACGCGTAGTAGTATCCAGGCCCTAAAACAAAATCAACTTTACAGCAAAATTAATAGTCAAATCATTATAGATATTAAGAACTTGTTATTTGATTGCTCCCAAAGCGGCTTAGACATCGAGATAGCCTGGATCCCCGGCCACTCGGGTATTGTTGGCAATGAGTGCGCTGATTCGTTAGCAAAGTATGCCACATCGAATCCGGCTGATCGAAAGCACTACGTAGCACAGAACTATGATTTGCAGAATGGTGCCAGACCCAAGTTATTTAACTTGTGGGCTGAAACATGGAAGTCGACCTCAAAAACCAAAGGTAAGTACCATGCCGCTATACAACCTGAAATTCAGAAGAAACCCTGGTTTTTTAAATTCCCTAAATTGTCCAAGAAGACTGTTTCGTCACTCTGCAGACTTAGACTCGGACATTGTTGTAGCCCAGTATTCTTGCATAAAATACATGTCCGTGACAGCTCCCTGTGCGAGTGCGGCCTTGCTGAGGGTACCCTAGATCACATTTTCTTCTCCTGCTCCATAAACAATAGATCCTTTGATTTATACCAAAAACTTCCCAAATGCAGTATTCCTCTCCCAACCAGCTTCCATACCCTTCTTACCCACTTTTCTCCTAAATTAATTAATCTCCTATCTAAATTTATAACAGATAATGAGATTAAAATGTAATTAGTGCGTAATATATATGATTAAATATAGATTCCATAAAATGTTTGTTATTTATCCTAGTTTGTTATGCAGTGTTATTTTAATGCTTTGATTAAAGTGATTTCTATATGAGACAAAATAGTACACTCTCGTAAATGGGGTAAAATATGCCGTTCATGTGGGGCTGCTTGTGCCGCGGCACAACCAACCCCTAGGCAAACTTTATCTTTCCACTATTGTTTGTGTTTACGCGAGCACTTATGAAAGAAAGACATGATACTTTATACTGCATTTATTGTCTTTGACAGAATGAGGACATACAAGTTACTTACAAAACATTTGTCACGCCCAATGCCAGAAAATCGACCTTCACCAGCTACACAAAATTTGCTTAACCCTCCGAACAATCCAGAGAGGACTCCTGAATATCTTGATGAGTCAAATTATGTGGTTAGCAATGTGGAGATTGAGACTAGTCCATCAATACTTTAGCATGTTCCTCGGAAAAGCGACTGCAATGTCTGTACCAGTGAATCAGGTCTTTCGGGTATTTTAACATGGAATTAATGTAGACAATGGAAATGAGTGTGAACCATCAGGAAATCAAGAGCAAGAGTCACGTTAGTGCTCTTAAGAGCCTATCTCTTGCTGCAGTCCTCAATCAGCTGATAACAACACAGGATATAAAAATATAGCAATTTTCTGATCGAGCTAATAAGACCACTGCCTAAAGCACAAGTGAGACTCCAGAAAACTCCAGAAACTCCAGAGAAACTCCAGGGAAACTCCAGAGAAAAATGCTTTGGTCGAAGAACAGGCTAACAAAAAGAAGAAACAAAGTAAAACCACAAGGAAGGTTAAGGGAACAGCCAAAGGAAAAGGTAAACAAACAAAAAAAAAGTACTAAGAACCCTGCTAAAAGAAGAGTTTTGCAAGAAGACGACAGTTCTGATGACGAAGATGACGTACGAGAATGGTACTGTATCATATGTTGTGATACCTACTCTAACTGTGCCCCTGGAGAAAAATGGATTGAATGCAGAGAATGTAAGAATTGGGCCCATTTGCAATGTATTGAAAAGAAAGAAAGCTTAGAATTTGTATGTCCTAATTGCTATTCTGATGAGTCATATGGATAATAACTACTTTTGATATATTTTTAAGATTTCTTAATGAGACTATCAAGCGACCGATTAATAAGATAATAATTATAAATAAATAAATAAATTCATTTATTCAGGTAAATTACACCCATTGCCATTAATTAATCAAATTACAAATACAATTAAAATCAAAACAAAAGTAACATAAAATAAAATGAAATAAAGCCATAATAAACACAAAATTAAAATAAAATACAAATTAAAATACATAATCAAAACAAGAAATACAATACTAACATAAAAATCCCTACAGATATTATAAATTATAACTTTCTACCCGGCATTGGTACGGTGACATGTCTGCTCGAACAATGCCGGAGGTAAGGGCAGTCCAACCTTTCCCCGATCATCGTTAGAACGGTGTTGGAGCTGGCCCGCACTCTGCGTACCGTGGACGCGGCACGCTTACGCATAGTCGCGTGAAAACAATCAGTGCACGCTTCTGCGAACATACCCGAGGCGCTACAGTATCGGGGCAGCCCCATCACCGCCCTGAAAGCGTTATTATACTGGACACGGATGGCGTTATAAGCTCTAGCAGAATAATGCGCCCACAGGCTGCATGAGTAGAGCGACGTACAGTATGCTCTAAAAAGTGTAATCTTTACCTCTCTAGAGCACCTCGCAAACCTGCGCGCGACCATATTCGCTCTAACAGACAACGCCCTCCGCTCCCGTTCTATGTCAGCATGATCCTTGAGATCGACAGTTAAAAGATGCCCAAGGTATTTAAATTGTTCAACTCTTTTTAAATTATCACCATTGAGTTTAACATATTATAAAGATCTCCGTTACTTTATGATTTAAGAGAAATCTTTTATTATTTTTCGTAAATTATAGTCCTTATAAAACTAATATTTTTTATAATTGATCTCATTCGAGTTAAAAATGAGAACAAACTATTGATTATAAATATCGTTTGTGTTTGCAATAATAACATAAGTAATGGTAATTTGTTTTTTTATTATAATACTTAGTATTATAAAGAACTAATGTTTAAAAACTGTTGATTTGTAGTAAAAAGTATAATGAATAAATATATTATTATAAAACTGATGTCCTTTAAATTGTAAATTAATTTTCATTCATGTTAAACACCTAATATTATCGTTGTGCCTTGCCGCCACTGTATAAAAAAATCACTTCTTCTTAAAAACTATTGAAAATGTACAAAATCTGTATGTAAATTCATACTGTAGACTAAATTTGGCTTTGGATGAACCACTACTTTCAAACATAGTACTTATTTTATCCGATTTATATAAGGATTTATCAAAATCACCACTTTCAGCCCCGGTCTCACCTACAGACACCTAGATGGATGCATAATTCTCTTTGACAATTACAAACTAAACAATTTATTCAATATATATATATATATATATATATATATATATATATATTATATTTATTATATATATATTTTGTTTTTGTTGCTTCAGTATTAGGCGCACTCACGGCTTCTAGTTCTTTCTGTATTCTAAGGCTAAGATGTACCTACGTCGCATAAATTTCCTGCTGGAGTTACGTTTTGCAGAATCATGTATCTCTAAAACCATTGTATGTGCGTATTTGTGTCATAATTAGATTTAAAACCAGCATAATCCCTCAAATTTCAAATAACTAATTATCAATGTTGTACCTGTGGTGTCTATAATCTTTACAGGATTTTTGAAATGAAACTTCAGTTTAGATAAAAAATAAAGTATATTAAAACGATCCAAAAATAGTGTTCACCCATAGAAATAATTTACTTAGATCCATAAAAAAGACAAAGTAATCTACACCTTCATATCATCTGAACAACACATCCATAAAGCTATTATTTTCTCTTCTATTTCTTAATATACATATAAATCACATGCTTAAATGTTTCAGATACATATTATAACAACCTCCACAACATAAAAGGTGTCAACATGGAATGTTAACTTTAGTTATTTCATCGCAACTACCCCAAAATAGGAATGTCAGAACAGCCAAGCCTTAAGTATAATAAAAAATATAAAAGTGTATTCCTTTTACATTTAACAGGTGCTTAAAGGCACTGAATTCCCAGCCACCTGAAGCAATATTGTAATAAATAGGCACTCGCAATATAAAAACAAAAAATTATAACAAACTTAACATGATAAAAATGCACCAAAATTTTATAAAATCTATTATATTGGTCCCATTACGGCTGGCGATATAATGGTTTAGTTATTGTAAGTGGACGCGGATACGTTGCCGCCGTGGCCCGTCCAGTTGGTGTGCACGAACACTCCCGGCTTGGTGATCAGCTCGTACGTGTGAGCACCGAAGTAGTCTCTTTGAGCCTGCAACAATACACGACACACATTAAAAATATATATTTATTTTTTTATTTAACACTGGATTGGACTGGAAAATACACATGGATACGCCAACCCCACCATACCCGAGTAATATTAATTTCACACATATTTATTTCTAAAATAAATTGGCCAAGTGCTAGTCAGACTCGCCCATGAAGGGTTTCGTAGTAACTATAATAAATATAATATATTTATTTGACAAAAAAAAACAGAGACAAATAACTAATTTCTATGAGAGAGACTCATCATCATTAATTGTTCTATACTGTCCTCTCATACCTATTAAACCTGTATAATGGACTTTGTAAAAATGAATGATATTTTGAAGAGAGTAACTGTGGAGTTTCTTGCCGGTTCTTCTCCATAGAAAACAACCAATTTCGAACCGTATACTAACTTCTGACGGTTTATAAGTGCCCATGTAGGTCTATGCAAAATAAAATTAGAGTTTGAGTCCATCAATTAGGTAGCTTTGCTAGTCTACTTAATCTTATCGCTAACACATTAGATAGATATCCTCTTTACTATACACCATAACAGAAAACAAATGAGGACTTAAAAACTAAAAAGTGTGATACAGTCATCGCTAAAAACACCTTAAAATCACATGAGGCCTTTGCTAACATATAAATATTTATTTACAAAAAAGCATTCAGTTTACTACTGTAGAAATCTTAAAAAAAATGTTTTTCAACACCAATGTGTTTTGGTAGTATTACTATGAAAGCAAAATTATTTTCTCTGCATTGAAATTAATTTAGCTTTCATAATAACACTACATGCAAAGTTACAGTACTCGGAAGGGTATTATTACGTGTAATGCATCAACTGCATTACTTACATACCTTACAAAGCATTTCTAAGGCCCGTATTACAGAACGAAACTCGAGCACTGATCTCTGTTTAAAACTAGTTTTGAGTCGAGATTAAATTTTAGAATGTTCCTCAAGTATAGATTTATCGATCATAGTTCAGCCGGGTACGGCTTTATTCTAGATCGTTACTCAGTTGTAGATTCATCACCCAAGTATGGTCGACACCACGCTTAAGCAGGGATTTCCTTGTCAGTTAACTATTCGCTTTTCTGTTTATTATTTGATATAAAAATGGTAATTTTTGGCGAATGATGATGAAACGACATTTTATTTTGGAAATTGGTTACAAATAACACTTTTACACGTAATATTTTGCAATTTTAAGTTACTAGATGAATCCCGTGTTAACATAAATAGATTATAACAACGATTTTGACAGCAATTTGAACAACGATTTGAACAGAAAAACAGAACTTCAGCGTTCCATGTGAAGGGCCCATACAATTTTGCTAATAATTTTAAGAAATGGTATTAGATTTTCACAAGATGAAGATTTTTACAATTTGTAATACTGCCATCTATTGACCAAGATTTGGTAAAAAAATATGCATTTCTGTTTTGTGTTAACTATAACTTTGTTTTCTTTTAATATTTTTATTGATAGTTTTTTCCCAAATCATTATTTATTTGAATATTATTTATAATATTATCAGTGAGCAATTTATAACAACACTGTCAAAGACATTATTTAGGATCTATTCCGTTCCACGAACAAGTTACTCTTGCTATATTTTTATGTTAGAAAAGATCGCCTTAACACCATTTACCTTCAAGAATTTACTTTTACAAATTCTTAAAAAGTAATTTCTATAGTGAAACCGTGCAATACATATTTTTTTATTCTTAAAAATTTGGTATTAAAGTAAATTGAATTATTTACGATCATTCGTAGGTCGGAACAGCGAAGACGAAGAAAATAAAACGTAAAAATAAATTGTCAAAAAAGTTAAGTTCTGCAGCATATGCCGTTAGAAAAATACGTGGATTAACTGATATCGAAACAGCACGTTTAGTCTACTTTAGTTACTTTCACAATGTGATGTCATACGGCATTTTACTTTGGGGAAATGCTGCCGACATTCACACAATATTTGTATTACAAAAAAGGGCCATTCGTGCAATTTATAAATTAAATCCTAAGCACTCCTTAAGAGACAAATTTAAAGAGATTAATATTATGACTGTGCCATCTCAGTATATTTATGAGAATCTCTTGTATGCACACAAAAATATTAATCTGTTTAAAAAATACAGTGATATTCATAGTGTAAATACAAGGAACAAAGACACATATGTCATTTCCAAAACAAGGTTAAAAAAATAGGTGGTTCGTTTAGATGCCAATGTATACGTTTTTATGATAAAATTCCTAGCCATATTCAAGAACTAAGTATTCATAAATTCAAATTGTTTATAAAACGTAAGCTATGTCAGAAAGCTTTTTACACTGTTAAAGATTATATTGAGGACATGACATGAGGCTTGGGAATGAGCTGCTCCAGTGATATACGTGAGCCTTTTTTATTTTTTAAATTTTGATAGTTGATTTATTTTTATTGATTAAAATACCTATTTGTTTTGTTAAGTATTGTATATACCTATTTATTTTGTTTATGTTTTTTTTTATATATATATAATTATTTAATTATTGTTAATGTGACGACAATGTAGCTTATTTACTAATTAATTTACTTTCACTATAATTTATTTAATGATGTCAAGCAGTTTGAGTACTTGTGTGGCCTACCCAAATGTCCTTTGGTTTTTTTTTTGTCAAATTGTTGAGCTCCTTAAGTTCTAAGTTGAGCTACATGATAACTGACAAATGCTTGCACTGTCTGGACAGGTCCGCTCAAAGAACAATGGCGAAAAGATTGTTGATAGAATATTTGAGCGTCTATAAATGTCATGTTTGCAAATGTTAATAAAATAATTTCTTAGTTTTTTTCAAGATATGCTTAAGAACTGACCCACTCTAATAAAAAATATAAATTATTTTGGAAACACAATTGACTAATATGATCACAAGGGATTAGATTATTTTTTTCTTCACAATTTGACTTCATGTCTTTTAGCCTAATATTGTCTCAGTTAAAAGTTCTCTGCTGGCTTCTCTACCATATATTAGTAAATCTACTCCAATTTACTTAAAGTGCTTTGCCCTTATCGCATAAGTATAATTTACAAGCGTATTGATAAACCATAATAAATATAATTGCAGATTTTTGTTAAGAATCCTGCTGAATAAATAAATACTAAAATAAAGTCATACTGCAAGTAAAGTATGGCAACAATACGACATGACATTGACATCTGCGTAAGGTGTATTGACAACTGCCGCTATCTCGTGTAATGTCGGCTGTGTTTCATTACTTTTGAAATTATTAACTGCTTCTGTGTATAAACTGAGTTTTTCCTTGCGACTAGTGCTTGCCTAAGGATTCCGATCAGCTGCTATTTACGACGACGACGTTTTGCTTTGACTTTTTGGACTACGATTCTACCAGATACTTTGGACTTTGTTGTTTGTGCATCCATTTGTATATCACAACGGGAAGTCGTATAATGCCTACTCGCATAATGTGTGTTAACTGCCGCATAAGTGGAAGGGGTCAATGGATAATTTAAAAGAGATTTTAAATTACTGAGGCAAGATTATTTCCATAGATCACTTCCCCACATGATGCAAAACTTCCAGATAGCAGCAGCTTTACTAAATAAGTTTGGTGCTCGCCTGCAAGACAATGAATATGCCAATGAAATATTAAACATAATTAGGCAAAATATGAATTTAGAAAATAATCTGGCTAGTATGGTTGAGGCTGTCAATATGAATAGAAGAACTTCTAATTTCCAAAACATATCAGCAAACAGAAACAATGTTTACTTTCTTGTCTTAGAATATAGAGACCTCATTCTATTTGCCCTGGGAATGTACCAAACACGACAAGCACGTTCATATTATGGTGAACATGTACGTTTCCATGGCAGATACAGGATTGAGGTATGCAGTAAGCGAGTAAATTCATCTGAATACAATCTAGAGGCAGTAGTGGTAGTGATACAACCCTTATTAGAGGTAAAATTAAATCACGCCATGTCTTTAGAAGGCAATACGTATATATTAATAGAAAATAATGTGCCCGGCCGTGGAGGAATAATACTGTTGCAGTTGCTTAGTGGGAAGACGAACTGTCGAATGTTGCACGCATACCATGAGAGTAGATTGGTATCTTGGATGGGCCAGACATCAGACAACTATTACTCCACCAGCAGGTTTTTTGGACGATATTATCATGAAGATGAAGAATAAATACTCACATATATAAAACAAATTGTTTCATTTTTATAAGCACCTATTACCTACTTTTATATTATTTATTTATTTAATACAACTAAGAACCATATGAGAGGATGGCAAACAAATGTTCCGACTGATGGAAAGTGATTAACAGAGCCGTAATTAACTTGTAATACTTAATGCCTGTAAGTATAGCTTTCATAACTTATAGTTACTTGTTTAAAACAGATTTTCGATAATATCAACCTCTAATACCTTGGAAGTGGCTGGGGACCCCTTTTTTTCCTGGGTGGGGGGTAAATCATCGAATGACTCCTCCTGCTCTGGGTAAAGCGGAAAGGAGTATCAGACTTCTACCTACTAAAATCCCACCCTGTTCCTTCAGCTGCCCGTAAGTTCCGGGGCTGCGGTATCTCGTTAGAACATTACCGGGGTTGTGCCCCGGTAGGCATTGGACTTATGGGGCCCCGTCACTGGTGCTGACAGCTCTTTGAGGCGCGCGTGGAACACGATGCGCTGTTGACCCGGGCCTGGTCCTTACCGGACGGTGAGCTGCCCTGCTCGCCGTCCGCAAGCTCGCGCCTACGGTGGCCGGATATTGGCTCGCGATCCTCGACGCACGGGGCGTCTTCCGCGGCGGCTGGGTTGTGAGGAAGAGAGTTGCCTCTCCCTCGCACGTTCGGCCTCCTCCTTTGCTAGCATTACTGCTTCGCAGAAGGAGGCGGCTGCATTCCATTCCTACTCACTCCGCTCCAGGGCCGGGCGCGAGAGGTCACCGCCGCCGATAGCCTCAACGAGGAAACGGCGAAGCTCTGCCCAAGCGGGGCACACCTCCACCGTATGTTCCACCGTGTTCTCTGGTTGGTCCACGCAATGTCGACACCCGGGCGTATCCTTCCGCTGAATCCGAAATAGGTACCTCCCGAAACACCCGTGTCCAGTAAGCACCTGCGTCAGGTGGAAGGTGAGGACGCCATGGCGTCTCTCCAGCCACTTCTCAAGACGGGACTTATCGCCGCGATTGCGGCGTGCCCAGCCTTCGGTTGCGACAGCCACTTTTTCCATGCTGCCGTAAGATCGCGGGCGGGAGACCCCTGGCCAACTGACAATGGCTCACTACTAGGTCTATGTTTTCCACACTAGCGTTGACTATGGATATGATCAAGTCTACGGTACCAGTCTGCTTCCAATAAATCGGTTTACGTAATAATGGCCAGACATAACCTCTAAAACTTCTTCAACGAATATCTTTTTTTCAAGAGTTCCTTTAATAGTGGATCTTAAGGCAAAAGTGATCATGAATTGAAACTCTGTACTCTTGTATATTTTTCATTAATAGACGCTACAAAATTATGCCAACAAAAATTTGTTAGACGATCCGCCATTGTTCTTTGCGTGGTTATTTCCTCAAAAAAATACCACAGACATGAACCTACATGCTTCTCATATACAAATACAAATTGTCTGGACTTTAAAAGAGACTATGACCTCTGAGTTTGTTTCGGTGTTTCTTCTCAGAGTAGTCAGTTAGGAAATACCGGCCTCATCTAGCTAAACTTAACACGCAAAAAAACAGTGTTATTTATAACCAATTTACAAAATAAATATTTCATTTCATTTCATAAACGAAAACAGACTGATTCATAGACAATAGAATATATTCTTTGCTTGAGGCTCGATTTGAATCTGAGTGTAGTTTGTTACCGTTCTGGAATAAGACCAATGCTCAAGTGCAGATTCTATATAAAAAGTAAGATCAAGTGAATTAAGCTCAAACTGGACTTGAGTAACGTTCTGTAATATGGACCTAAGATACCTTTACAAGCACTTGTATGGATATTATCCACTACTGTATCCCACTAAAATCCTGTTGGGTTCCTTATCTTTCAATACCTTAAAAGTCAGATGGTCGTGTGACCAGATAACTGTGATATTTAAGATTCTCAGGGAGATTATTGATGCAGCTGACCTGCATAATGTTCGCATAATAATTATTGGGTCTGCAATTTGTTTATCACCAACAATTACAGTTGCACACTCCAAGTCTCCTATCCCTCCGATACTAGCATCTGCCCGCGACTTCATTCGCGTGGAAGGGTATTCTCACGTAAATTCCGAACCCGTGGGAATTCCGAGATACAAAGTAGCATATGTGTTATTCCTAGATGTCAACTATATGCTTATATACGCAAACAAGAACCAACCCACAGCAGATAAAATTCGAGAAAACGAGTCTTTTGTGGTTCCAGTTTGCATAATGGAAATGCTATGCATTGCAAAGCTTTTTTGTTGTTTGAGAGTTGGCCAAAGTGCATATTTGCAATTGGTATTGGCTATCTACATCTATACCTATACATATAATAAAACAGTAAAAAAGGTGTGTCTGTACATTTCATATTTTTACAAAAACAAAGAAACAAAAAAAGTCTGTCTGTTTGTACACGCTTATCTCCAGACCTACTGGATGGATTTTAATTAAATTTGGTAAGTAGATAGTTGGCATTCTGGAATAACGGAATTCCCACGGGAAACCCTCCCACGCGAACGAAGTTGCGTGCAGCAGCTAGTTTATTGATAAAATATAAGTGTAGTTACCTGAAGCATGTTAGCGGGTAGAACGGCGGACCTGTACCCATCGTAGAATGCGAGCGCGGCGGAGAAGGCGGGCGCGGGGACGCCCACCAGCGCGGCCTGCGCGACCACCTGCCTCAGCGACTGCTGCGAGCCGCTGATGCGTTCGCAGAAGAACGGGTCCAGCAACAGATTCGTCAGCTGAGGATTCTTCGTGAAAGCGTCCTGGGAAACAACGAAACAACTATATTTAGTATCAAAGTGTACTAATGATGTCATGTCGACGTGGGCCTGCCGCGGGCTGTCGCCGCCTGACTGCAACCAGGCCCGTGTAGACGGCGTGTCGTGTTCCACGCCTGCCTGGGTTGCGGACTTGTCCGAAAGAGTTACCGGCCTCGAAACACGAAGGGCTGCTGGAACACGGATAGCTTTTAGTCAGTAAAAGTCTGACACACCCTCCCAGATCGAGAGGCAGTCATTGGATGATTTCCAATCCTTAAAAAAACAAAACAAAAGGCTCATGTCGAGCAGAATTCGCGTTGCTGATTCTTGGGCTGAACTTATTTAAAACTAGCTTCTGTCTAAGGTTTCGGTCGCGAGTAAAATTCTGCATCAGGTAATCCAGTTTAGCCTATATGTTCCCCAGACTTATTAGCTATATAACAAAAACAGTTTCATTCAAACCCGTCTAGTAATTCCGGAGATTAGCGTGTACAAACAGATAAACAGACTAGCTGTTGCCCGCGACTTCGCGTGGGAAGTTATTCCTGTGTAAATCCCGATCCCGTGGGAATTTCGCAAAATCCTGTCTATCCATGCAAAATTTGAGACCCCTAGCACTTGTACCTAGTTTCTGAGATCAGTAACCTTTCGCTTTTATACTTACACCAATGTTATATTTATATATTATTTTGGGTAACTTATCATATTTTATGTCTAAATTTTCGTTAGTATGTCTTCTCCTTTTGTAAATATTCACACAAAATACACATGAACATAGCTTCAATATTAACTATGGATTCTAATTAGTTATTTTTGTAGAATAAATAGTACGAGTGCGTCAGTATAACTGTTGCCCCATAAAATCACTCCGTACTTGAGCCATGCATAGGCGTACGCGTAGTACGTTGCGTACGTTTTAAGGTCTGTGGCTTTTTGATCTCGCAGAGGGCGTGTGCAAAATTTTATATTTTAGCTCTTACTTCCTGAATATGTGACTTTCAATTTATATACGTTTCAATGTTATTGTCTAGAGTGAATTTATCAACTACTAATTTTTTAAGCAAAAGTTTATATACCCTGTTTTTTAATCTCAGAGACAAAGTTGACATTACGATGGTTGACAGTTTTTTGCAAATTTTAAATAGTGATGTACCACTATCAAAACTAAACGTTAATAAAATCAAGTATCGGTTTTTATAATACGCTATCGTGAAATAATGTGTAGGCACCTACACATTATTTATTCATAATGACACCATTTCTTAGAAATATTCTGAATCATCAGAATCGCCACTTATTTCTATGGTAAACCTATCAGTAACGTCGTCAACTATATGGCCCAGATGACACATTAAAAACACACAATTAACTACCGAGTTACACAATAAATACCGATTTATAGCAAGCAGGCGGGACCCAATCGAACATATATATTTATAAAAACGGGATGGGACCCGCCTGCTTGTCACTTTTTTTAAATAAAAATGTGCTTGTTTATTTCCTTTCAGTTGAGCAGTCAGGATTTTTTTTAAATTAAGTATTCTTTTTATTTTTAGCTTTTTTGTTTAAATATGTTTAAGATTTCACAGATTTTTTAATTCATAGGTACTAGAAATTTGGTCTTGAAGTGTATTTAGAAGTTTATTCGGATCAACTGCACAAATAGAGCCTTCTAATGTCCTTTTTCTGCTCAATACAATATAGACCTTTTGTAAATAAATTAGAAGTTAAATACATCCCAGCTAAGGTCGTCCCTTGCAGTTAATATTAGTGTCGGGCCGGGTCAATGAGACACTATTCCCTACAATTTCATAGAATTAAGCGTCCACCGATGTCATTGTCGGTATCGGCGCCGGGCCGGGCCGGCCAATGAAGAAATGCCGAATATATTGTTACTGCCCAGCACAATATAAGCGGCAGCATCATCACAGGTTCAGGGACAAGCCAATAAAATCATAACCACCTTCACCAAGTGAAGGTACACCAACTTTAGCTGGCCTGTAAAGTTATCAAATAACAATATTATAAGTCAACTCAAGAAAGAAGGAATAATTCCAACTTTATCCTTTCTTTAGTATTACGATTTTTCAGTCTTTTTATATGATATTTCATTTCTATTTACTTTTAAACAAATAAATCACATATTTATAATGTATGTTTTTATAGCTTAGTGCGAGGGGTAGTAACGTGAGAATTATTCAAATCGGCCCACGTGTTTGGCCTGTACATCGTCACATAGGTACAAACATACATAGTTACATAAATACACAGACTGTGAAACACATTACCCTCCTTTGTGTCGATCAGTCGTATAAAAAGTTACGATTCAACAAACCGGTACTGTAGGTATAACACTGCACAAAAAAGCGGGCAACATTATTTCAAAACTTGACATTTGCATGTGTCAATTCCGTCTCTGAGATTAAAAAACATAATAGTTAAAAATAAATAGTTATTGGTGTTTTTGGCAGGGATGAAATGATATGATATTTGTTTTATTGAAGTTGATTTCTAGTTTATTTTCAGTCGTCCAATTTATTGTAGAATTTAGTACGGAATTTAATTTATCATTCAAATTGGCGTGTCTATACTAACTTCATGTGAAGATATTCACATGAGGTTAGTATAGTTATGTCGTCCTGGAATAGGACGCATGGCTCATTTATGGTCGTTTACGTAAACAAGAAATAAGAAATACCCTATTACGCTTCTTTGGGGATTGAAGCCGTGATATTTTTGCAGTCGGATCTAATTAATTATATCTCACTTTTTCTTGTGAAGTAATATTCGTTTTCAACGATTTAATATTAACATTTCCCGCAGAGGCCTATACTATATACTTTATTTAATAATACTTATATCAAATTGTACTTGGTCCGTATGCTTTGTTCATATGCAGGAGAAGTCATATCGCATACTTTTTATTGTTAATGATATGGCTTTTTGAATATATTTGTAAACGGCTAAAATAATTGAATAATTGAAAGACATTGAATAATTGTGGGATATTATTCACAAAACGCATATACTCGATTGCACAAATGCACATAGCTTTTTCAAATATTTTGGAGCCTGTCGGTAAGTGGGCAATGGGGCGATAATTGTTGGAATCAGTTTAATATTCTTTTATTAATGTCTTTAAAGCGATTATTGATGACCCCCGTTTCAGATTCAGATCTAACACGTACTATGATTTTGTCATAAAAAATACATTGCATTTTTTCAATACGTTCGGTCATCTGATTCCACAATTTACACACTCTCAGATTTATCGAGACAAGTTTATTATTTATACTCTTTAATCGTACTAGTAAACTATTATGTAACAATTCGCATGACATTGTAAGGCTGAATGTCGAAATGGACACGCTATCGATGAGGTCACTGATTACATTGTTCAACTTCGCCATTTCATGTTTGAGTGTTGACATTTTTGTGTAACGAGGTGAGCGACAATCACAATTTATTATAAATCACAATTACACAATCACAATCACATTACATACATCGGTTTCTGACTCGTTGGTCTAGTGGTCGCAAGCGCGGCTGCTGAAAAATAGTCCCTGGGTTCGATTCCCGAATTGAGCCACAAGTGTTATTGAGTTTTTCTACCATTAATTTCTCAGTAGTAACCCGGAGTTTAAAAGTTGACGGTGTGATAACCCGTGGCTCGGAATGCTGGTTAAGTCGTTATTTCTGGGCCTGATCTCACTCCGGTCGTGTCGGATTGCCGTCCCATCGGACTATGAGAGTAAAGTAACATCCTATACCTGCGCAAATACGGACTATAATATCTCCTATAAGACCGACCATTGTAAAACCCTTTGTAGTTGTCAAGTCCTTATTTAATTCTGTTAAGGTGTACAATAAAGATATATCTATCTCCTGCGCCCTTGGCTAGTCTCCGTTGAGATTCAGGAGGACTTAATTATTATACACATATATATATATATGGACTTAATTATTATACACATATATAATAATTAAGTATATATATATATATACAACGTGTAACGGAAACCCCATATCTATCCAAAAGGGATGAAGACAACATCTGGTATGGAGTCTCTATGCATAGTTTCAGCACAAAATAACTGACTCAAAGAATTGATACCAAATTATTGGTTTCATATATTTCTTGAATACCAATCATAACAAACGTGAGGGTCAATAACTTTCCACGTCACTTGCCAATAACACGATAATACTCTTCGCTCGTCTTAATTTGAAAAATTCGGTCTCTGGTATCAATGTATTGGAATTTGTAATAAGGTCTACACACGTAGACTTACATTACAAAACCCTTGCCATATCGTTTGTTATCATCTAAAGAAGCCATGCACTTGGTATGTATATACCCTTTAAATTACACGTTGTATATATATATATATATATATAAGTCCTCCTGAATCTCAACGGGACTAGCCAAGCGCGCAGGAGATAGATATATCTTTAATTAATACCAAAGCTAATTTGATTTTATTATCCAAATTAGCAATTCTGCACATCTAAACGAATTTGGATAATACTTGGAACACGGTTAGATTTAGTCTTTAAGTTCAGAGTGAATAGGTTACTTTTAGGTAAGCGTGCTCCATCTTCGATCACATCATCACTTACCATCAGGTGAGATAGTGGTCAAACGCGAACCTATTTTCCATAAAAACAAAAGAAAATCCTAAGGATACTTTTCCTCCGTGAATCTCTTAGCTTTTAGCATCATCAGTTAATAGACTTCGTTTATTATTATGTGGCTGTAAATACCTTTTTAAAAGTAATACACTTAATCTAACTGATGATTCCACTCCTATTTTGTTAAATTTTCGGTCAGATACACAAGTTTTGTGTCAATAATCTTAACAAAGCTTAACTTTTAGCCATTATATTTTAGGCTCTGTTATATTCGTGACAATAGAATTCAAAATATCCCATAGAATTTTGCAGCAATATCTTTAAAATATTTAACTAAAGTCCGGCCAAGTGCAAGTCGTAATCGCGCACAAAGTAATGAATCATATTGTTATCGTTAAAACCTACATTTTTATTGAGTACACTATCCTTATCATAATTAAAATTATTATCTTATAATTAAAAAAACGAATATATTTGAGATTCTCATTTAATATGAACGAGGAATCATTCATATAGTACAGTTTAAATAACTTTTATGCTCAAAATTTATTTATTTACATAATGCATCTGCGTGAGGTTCACAGATTTATGTAACAGAAATTTAAACTGAATAGTCCATTCATTAGATAAGGAGCAAATTGACTCTGTCTGACAGTACCTACAGATGCACGACGGATTATAATAGGGGTAGGTTTTGTGAATGCGCGGAAATTCGGAACCCTAGAAAAACATTAACGAAACCTTTAGACTATAATTCGACCATTAGTTAGATTCAAATACACTTGATTTACAATATTGCTCAACGCAATCGCAATATTGGTAAGATTTTTCGTTTTTTTGTCTCTAAATTTACGTTTATTGTTTAATGCATGCCGTGGTAGGCAATAATTAAGGCTACACTAGTTTTTGTAATAATATTGTAAATTCCACATGTTTGTTGGTGTATGCTTTGTTGGTCGTCCTTAAATAAATAAATAACTAAACTTATGGTAAGCTAATGTCACTTAATAAAATAATGTTACCACGTACATAACATAGTAGTGATGGGATTTGATCAATCGAAAAATATATGAACTTTTTATACATCATTATAAAGCCAATATTGCCACTCTTTTGGAATTTTTTCCACGTGATTAATGTTTTGATAAATTGTCCTCGACGAGATAGCAACTCAACAGGGGATTACATGTTTAAGACTTTCCCTTATCACTGAGAGCTAAACCCTATTGAATAACAGGTCAAGGGGCATGTCGCAGAAAATAATACTACTTTTAATCTTCAAATAAAGTGACATAAGAACAATAGACTAAGTGCGTGGTTCATATCTATACTAATATTATAAAGCGGAAAAGTTTGTTTGTTTGTTTGCTTGAACGCGCTAATCTTCGAAAGTACTGGGTGGATTTGTATGCAATTTGGTATGGAAGTAGCTTGAAGCTTGAGGAAGGTTATAGGCTACTTTTTACGCGACTGCAAAAAAGGAGAGTTATTGTTTTACCGTGATAGAATCCACGGGAGTGAAGCCCCGCGTGAGTACTAGTTACACATATAAAAAGAAAAGAAATGAGTAGGCTCAATCACTTAATTGACACTGGTACAGATAAATTTATTTTTAAATCTGTCTACAGATAGTGACAGCGATAGCGAGAGTTACAACTATAGATTCAATACACTATTATCATGAGCTACCAATTCGTTTTACTGTGTATGTCCCTTCATAATCCTTTTTTTTTTAATTTCACACATTATTAAATAAAAAGCTACAATCGTTAATGGTTTTTATTGCCGAATCGATTAATTTAGTTATATTACAATTTCGTAGTGGTCACTATATTGTAACACAAACTCAGTTTACTGAATCGAATTAAACGTCGTAGTATATACGCTGACCTGAAGTGAAAACTCACATTTTTAGAATCCTAATAAAGAACAGACATATTTATAATGATTTTTATAAATGAAATGAAGCGTCAATAGTCTAATAATGGCTAAGGTGTCGCACTTGTGATAGAAAGGCCGCGGGTTCGAACTCCACCCATTACACAACTCCCGCAAAGCCACTCAAGTCACAAGCATATTTAGCTTAGTTAGAGGAGATAGCGAGATTACTACTAGTAATTTGAATTCTACCCACAATGCAAGTTATCTTTTTAAAAGAAATGTAAACTTGACTGTGGTGGGGAGGATGAAATCAGTACCCAAGCAATTGACTATATTAAGATGCACCGCATGCCTGGTGCTGATTCTAAAAATGGACCTAATAGACCTTCAGTATAGTGAAATGCTATCTCCAACAGAAAAAAAGTCGATTGTTTACCTTAATGTTACCCAGGAACGCACTTCTGATGATACAGCCGCCTCGCCACATCAAAGCGATGCTGCCGTAATTCAAGTTCCATTGGTTCACCTGAAATTAAACATAAATTGATACATTAATAAACCACATGTTTGCGCTTATTATGTACTAACTGTGCCCCGCGGTTTCATGCGCGCATCTGAGATCATCTAAATTATGGTAAAATTTTGACTTTGGGGATGTTGGATATACATACATTTTTATTAAATTTGAAAGGTAGCTTGTTTGGAATACGTTTTTTACTTTGACTTTAATATACTTGTGACATCGCTGTTGATACTATACATATACAACATGTAACATAATTAATGCATATCCTGAAATTAGTTTGTTCAGAATCGTTTACTGAATCGATTTTTATCGTTTTTAATATCGATATTTTTATCCCAAAACAATTAAATCTACGCAAATTACACTTTCGCTGTATAGTAAAAACAAACTATGTACCGTAAATTAAAGTAGTAACGTTTTAACGTTAGTAACGTTAAGTTTAAATGCAAATTTATATAAATTCCGTCATTCAGTACACATTACAGAAAAATGAAAATCGTTTAAAGGAAGTTAAAGTCTTAAAAAAACTGTTTAAACAAGTAAAACTAAAAGTTCTGAGTATGTATTATGAAAATAACATAATTTTCTAATTGGGGTGTTTGAGGGAGTGCGTTAATTACAACACATTTTGTATATTATACCGACAATATACTGAGTGTTTTCTCAAACATTTCCCCTTCATGCTACATGGGCGGCACAAATACTATGAATTAATCTGTTGTGGACTAAAATAGTATTTAACCATCTTATTATTATTAAATAATGATCCAATCATTATTTATGTACCACTCTAATGTCTCTACTGTACTCTATAATTCGATTCTAATTTAGTTTAATCAATTTTACTACAAGTATGAAATGAACGCTTACTACATAGGTATTGTAAAAGTGTACCACATATCGTCTTGAAGATCTCAACTTCAAGGCATTGGAATTGGTTTTTTTCTCAATATATTAAATATTATCTGAAAACGAATGACTTATCAATTAACAAGATTCTTCGGTGCTTCAATAGCTAGCTATTCTAAATACGAAGCGGGATGAACGGGCGACACATGAATATATTCGGAAGTACTTGCAGTGTTACCATGCCCGGCACTTAGGGAAATACTGTCAATATTTTTATTGTTTATTTTATTTTTACTCATTACCACAAGCAATGTATTTTGAGAAGCTCATGGCTACATAATAACAATTGCACGTGTCGATCTTCAAGGCCAAGCAACGCTTGCCGTCATCTTAACATATCGAGATTGCTCCATACCTCGCAAAACACGCTAAGGCTGCGTTTCCACCAGAGATGTGCGAGGATGCGTAGCGAGGAATGTGTTTGTGAAGAACCAATAGAATCGCTTCATTTACCTCGCCTCGGTCAGCACAGCTCTGGTGGAAACGGCTCAACGGAGCTAGATTTTTGCGCATACAAAACAAGCGAGGGATGTGTGCGAGGGATGTGTGCGAGAGATATGTTGCGAGGAATGTGTGTTGAGAAGGATGTGTTGCGAGGTTTGCGCATCCTCGCACCACACATTAATGCGCATTTTCACAGCTCCGCTACACATCCTCGTAGGCACATTTTCATCGCACAGCTTTAGTGGAAACGCCCACACATTAGGCAAAAGATAAACGATGCTTGGAAACCGTATGTCTACTAGTATGGGGTTGCCAGTGAGCACATTAAAGATATAGATAGCACATTAAGGGTGCGTTTCCACCAAAGCTGTGCGATGAAAATGTGCCTACGAGGATGTGTAGCGGAGCTGTGAAAATGCGCATTAATGTGTGGTGCGAGGATGCGCAAATCTCGCAACACATCCTTCTCAACACTCATTCCTCGCAACACATCCCTCGCACACATCCCTCGCTTGTTTTGTATGCGCAAAAATCTAGCTCCGCTGAGCCGTTTCCACCAGAGCTGTGCTGACCGAGGCGAGGTAAATGAAGCGATTCTATTGGTTCTTTACAAACACATCCCTCGCTACGCATCCTCGCACATCTCTGGTGGAAACGCAGCCTAAGCCGTTGAACCGGCTGTCATCTTTACGTCTTTGACAGTCACTACACCAACACTGGTATTGTTACTCAGCTACTGGATTGTGGAGGTTAGATAGGCAGCCATTCCATGTAAAACACAAGAACTCAGCTGCATCAGGGGGCTTAGTATGAGTTTGCGATACTATTATCGTGTTCGAAAACTATAGCTTTGTCTCTTTCTCACTAATCTGGTACGTGTGAAAGAGACAAAGCGATAGTTTTCGAAAACGACAAAAGTATTTCAAACTCATACTAAGCACACTGATTGGACTGGAAACCGACCCCGAAATAGTAAAGAAAAGTCTAAGCACACGATGATGACCACAAGTTTCTTTTTTTTTAATTATGCATATAAACGCTATTTTTCTTTCTTTCTTCTATCTTCGTGAAACAAAGAACTTTTATTTCAATACTATCTAAAGTTGAAACCAACCTTGGCTGCCTCACGTAGGAGCATGAACCCTTGCGCGTACGAGATCAGCTTGCTAGCGTACAGCGCTTTACGCAAGTGTTCCAGGAACTCCTTCTTATCGCCGGTGAACTTAGTGGAAGAGCCCGGCAATACCTTACTCGCCTTAACACGCTCATCTGTATAAAGAAAACACATTGTTCGTAAAGAAAAACCGGCCAAGTGCGAGTCGGACTCGCGCACGAAGGGTTCCGTGCCATTATCTAAAAAACGGAAAAAAAAATAATCATGTATGTCGTATGGGGCTCCCATAAATATATTCCCCTTAAATATTTATTTTATTTTAATTTATTTATTTTTAAAGTGAATATATAACTAAATATTCTGTGAATATTTCAAGCGTCTACCTGTTGCCGTTATCGACATCGAGCAAAAACGAGAAAAAAAATCACGTTTGTTGTATGGGAGCCCCCTTAAATATTTATTTTATTCTGTTTTTTAGCATTTGTTGTTATAGCGGCAACAGAAATACATCATCTGTGAAAATGTCAACTGTCTAACTATCACGGTTCACGAGATACAGCCTGGTTACAGACGAGACGGACAGCAGAGTTATTGTTAGTAATAGGGTCCCTTTTGATACGGAACCCTAAAACAGAAATCCCGAGTGTCGGGTGAGGGTTTCGGACTTGAATCGAGAGGTCGCAGGTTCGTACTCCACCCCATTGCCGTGAATCCTCTCCAGACAAGCACATTAAGCTTAGTTGGAGGGGTTAATAAGATGGTTAGTAAAGTGAATTCTACCCGCATAGCTAATTCTCTTAACATAAAAAAAACTGCCAGGTGCGTGTCGGACCCTGCTCAGTGTAGGGTTCCGTAGTTTACTAACTACCCCAAGTAAGAGTTGGACTAGCTGACCGAGAGTTCTGTACTATGCTCTAACAAAAACAAACTAATCTGTTTTACACTAATAAGAACTTGATCTAAATATTCTCAATGGAATTTGTCCAAAAAGCGAGTAGCATACAGTTTGTCGATTATTACTCGTAAATTTGTGAAAACAACTTGAGTCTCATAGTTTTTCTTTTAACTTCGTTATATGTAGTTGTAGGTTCTACTGCCGTGACTTTTGTATTCCTACCTTTTTTGTCAGTGGGAAAAATCAACAAATGACTCCTCCGGCTCTAGGCGAAGCGGAAGGGAGTGTCAAACTTCTACTGACCAAAAACCCACCGTGTTCCTTCAGTTGCCGTTGTGATCCGGGCCGCGTTATGTCATAAGAACATTCTCGCAACCCTAGCAGGCAATGGTCCTATCGAGCCCCATCAATGGTGCCGACTGCTCCTTGAGGCTATAAATCATATTTATATCAGCCGAGACGTTCAATATTTGGGGCGGATTTATTTAAACAGATTTATTTAAAGAAAATATTTTTCAGGTGAGCGAAGCCGCGGGCAGAAGCTGGTATTTAATGTTACGCTAAGGTTATCCAACTAACTGCGATAGTTCTTCCTACCTTTGAGAGCGGAGAGGCAGCGAGCAAAAACGGCCTCGCCAATGAGCGTGACGGGTACGCCGTATTCTAAGGCAGCAATGCCGGTCCACTTGCCGGTGCCCTTCTGACCCGCAGTGTCACGGATCTTCGGCAGAAGGTATTTACCTGCAAACAAAACAAACCTTGAGCTTTGTAGGTTAACAAAAACTCCTCAGCAAGCTTGTCTATTCGCCACAGTAAAATATTATAATATTCAGTTGCATAGTTCGCGAAGCAGAACAGAAACAATAACACTCTTTAAAAACTATCGCATTGTGTAGATGCACTCGTTTATTATCTTTTATTTAAATCTTAACAAAGAGCCACACCCTTTTTTATTATTTTTTATTATTATGGTTGATAATTTATTTTTGTTTCTTTTGAGAGAGTCGATCAAGATAATACTTTCAAAAATGTAAAAGTACTTGCATAATGTTTTCTAATTCACACGGAACTTACCATCACAGTCCTTGAACTTCAGAATATCCCTGGATATTTCTATGAGGAATGAGTCCAGATCGCCTTTGTTCCATTCTTCAAACACCTCAGCCATTTCCCCTTGCTCCATGCCTTCAAAATTATACATACATGTTAAATACATAAACCTGTTTTGTATAGCTTGTTTTTATGTGACAAATTAAGCAGGTATGTATGTACCTAAAACGTCTTTCATCAGATTATAAGCTTCACAGATAAGCTGCATGTCACCATATTCTATGCCGTTGTGTACCATTTTGACAAAGTGACCCGCGCCATCTTCTCCCACCCAGTCACAACATGGCTCATCATTCGCTTTCGCACATATCGCCTGTAATAATGCAACAATTTAGTTTCAAATTAATATTATTTAAAGTACCTTCTTAATCTTATGTAAGAAGTTTAACTAATGGTTGTAAATCAACCATTAGTTGAACCAATTACCTCAGTAAAACCTGTTCAAATTCTAGTCCATTTGGCTTATGTTATTCAAGCTTACATACAAACTGGAAGTATAACTAAAATATTATTATAAAGAAAGATGTCTTGTAGTTATTTCAAGGTTGTGGATAGTAAAATCAAGTACTGATGTACTTATGTTGAGTTTGAAGTGTCAATAACCTAATGGCTAAGTGTAAGTGTGTGACAGACTTGTGATTAAGAGGTTGCGGGTTTGAACCCCACCCATTACACTATTGCCGTAAACCCACTCCAGACACAAGCATATTTAGCTTAGTTGGAGGGATGAACACTTAACAAGATTGTTAGTAATGTGAATTTTACCAAAGCTAGTTCTCTTTTAGAAACATAAAAGAAGTTACGGAAATTCTTTGATTGATATGAGATAGTTACAATATATTCACAATGGTTGCATAAATGTGAAATTTCAAATGAGGTACAAACCTGGAAGATAGGTTTGACATGAGGCCATGCAGCAGCATGACCACCCGGCATCAGTGAAGGTCCATAACGGGCACCATCTTCACCTCCGCTGACCTGCATATAAACATATTGTAGCCTTTCTAATAGTATTAGTGTAACATGGCCAAAGTTATGACCTTGGCCATGGACACTTATTCACTAGTGCTTTACGTCGACCTTTCACGCTATATGGTTTTATAATAAAACTAGAACAAGTATTGTTACAGAAAACAAAATTAAATAATTCAAAGGTTTAACTAAATAGTTTAGTGTGAAATGTACTTACACCCATTCCTACATAAAGGATTCCAGTTGATGCAAGTTCTTTGCACCAACGCTGTGTGTCTATGTACTGTGAGTTCCCACCATCAATGATTATATCACCTTTCTGCAGAAGAGGCAATAATTTCCGAACAAACTCGTCAACGGCTGATCCAGCTGAGAATATATCAGATCATTTCTTAACTTTACATTTGTTTATATTTCATCTAGATTTTACTTTAGGATTAATACATTTCATAAAAGCTATAAGTGATTGTATTACCTTTTACAAGTAACATAATTTTTCTTGGTTTATTTAGTTTGGCTACCATGTCTTCTAAAGATGTTGCTCCGATGATTTTGGTTCCTTTAGCCTCATTTTTGAGGAATTGGTCAACCTATATAAAATATAGTATAAAAGTTCAGAAACTTGTTGATATAAGGTAAGCACATGACATGCTTTAAAAAGATATAATATTATTATTTACCTTGGCAACAGTTCTATTAAAAGCACAAACAATAAACCCATTGCTATCCATGTTCAGAATTATGTTCTGCCCCATAACTGCCAACCCAATGAGGGCAATATCAGCTTTAGGCCTGTAAACAATTGTTTACTATCATTAATTAATGATGCTGTTGTAAGATGCTGGTTTAAGTAACTTTAAATGTTTAAACATGATTATTTTAATAGCTATTATAGTAATCCTTCTACTTTGTCCTAATTAGTCATTTCCTGCAACTTTTCCTACATTGACCAATGCAATGAAAATAATTCTAATTGAGATATTATATTTAATTTTGATTAAAATACAATGATATAATTTGCAATAATCTGTACTCGCATACATCAGTCAGTTACTATCAAGCTTCAAGTTCTTGACACAGTACTTTATGAGAGACATTCAGTATTCAGTTCACCTTCAAGTAACCTTGTGGCCCACTTCACATCAAGGAGTTACTAATTCTATTCAGTACTAATAGTACACTAAGCATAATATATTACAGATATATGTAGGTACTCCTTTGCTGTTTATTCATTAATAATGTTGAAACTAAATAATTTAAAAATATTTCACTAAAGGCCAGTTTTAATCATGATGTCAATAAATGGATTTTAACCATAGTTAAATGGTCTGATTAACCAGAGCATAGTCTACAAAAGATCTTCATTGATGTAAAATATGAACAACCAGAGCATAGTCTACAAAAGATCGTCATTGATGTAAAATATGAACAACATGAAAACTAAAAAATTAAATTTAACCTCAACCTTCTCAACGTAATCTCGTTAAATTTTTCAAACAAATATTACAAAGGCTCTCTAGTGAATAAATAGCATCTAAATTCATTTCATTCTTTTAAATATTATAATTCTCACTATGCTGGAATGTTTCAGTCAGTACGATGAAAAGTCAAAGTCATGCTCAAACAACATAATTATACTTACGCTGCCATTTCGATATTTCCTTAGTTACCCTGCGTTAGAAAGAATTTGGGAAGTTCGAATTGAAATTTTGTTGGAATACTTTTTACACCACACGAACTCCTAAATTTATCTTGTCTTGAATGTCTTGCTGCGCAGGCACGACCGCACCGCACCACAGATAACTTTAAATAAGTCAGAGACAGATAGGTAAGGTAGGTAGGAGGACAGTAATATGGTACCAAACCAAAGAGAATGTAATACACTATGTTTTATATGGTCAGAGATGTGATAAGCGACTTAAAACTTTTAACGAACTTATTCGTTTATTTTTTATCAAAAGTCACTTATGTTAACTGCTTAATTGCTTATCTGCTTATTTACTTGCTTACATTAAAAACAACGAAATTATGTTGTTTGCTTTTTTAGTTGGTTAAGTTTAAGTACCTATTTTGGTTATTAAAGGACATCAATGAAATTTCATTCGTACTTTGCAGATCAGTTTTATTAGCTCACCAATTTGTTTTTATAGAAAAAAGACGCCAAAATTAACACAATTACTTACACTATAAACTATTTACACTATTATTAACACAATTAACTACACCTAAAAACTATATTAAATACAAGTCCAAAAGTCTCAGAATTATTTCCTTGGTACGAAACAATTCCCGATAACCTGGGGGTCTTTAAGTCAAGAGTGAATAGGTTACTTTTAGGTAAGCGTGCTCCATCTTCGACCACATCATTACTTACCATCAGGCGAGATGGTGGTCAAACGCGAGCCTATTATCAACAAAAATGGATTCAATTCTAGTAATGGTAAATAATACACTCGGAATATTGATGTAAATAATATATTCATCTTATGAAAAATAGAACATTTTTAACTTTTTTCATGTTACAGACTACTGAAGATGAAGCTATAGTAACTCCGATGATAAACAGGGGCACAACTCCAGCAAAAAAGGTATGTATTTAAAATATATAATTTGTGATAAAATTACTGTAAATATTTTTGAAGATAAATTTCTGTATATAGGATGTAAGGAAAACATGTTCTGACCATTATTCTGAACAACTGTTAGCATGGGATCATTATCATCAAAACAAAAAAGAATCAGCTGTTTCATATGTCAAGTAGGTATTAGGCTCTTAGAAAAAGATTGTTCAGAAAAATTGTCAGAACACTCCAGGCCCCCGCCGTACCACTCCAAATATACTTGCATTTGATTTCAGTGTGCTAATTGCACATCTAATTGCATATACATAAACTTCAGTTTGGGGCACATTTGGTAGCCCTCTCAAATATTAGTATTACCTAATAACTTAAAAGTTTTCACTTGATCTAATTGTTAATTATTATTTCCAGGTAACAAAACGAAAAATAAATTTAAATAATATCATCAATAGTGATAAGAACTCCAGAAAGGTAATGTTTATTTATATCTACTGCTGCTTATTTTCAGCCTTAAAATATTTAATAATTTAACCATTTGTTACTTACAGGACCATGAGGGCTATGTAAATAGCATGATAAGCCATAGCAAACTGCTAAAGGATGAGGAACATATGAGACGGATGGAAATGGCTGAAGAAGAACATGCAATCAAAATGGAAATACACAGGGAAAATTTAAAATCTGCAATATTACAGAGACAAATATTAGAATGAAAGGAGCGTGATCTCTTATTAAATAGGCAATAATATAATTTAATTTTGCTTAATTATTCCAATTTTACTTACATCGTAATATTATTTTAAAACTACTAATATTTTTTCCGTGTATTTCCATATTGATTGCATGTTTTTGCACCTTGTATCATACTTAGGTTTAAATATATTAAATTTTGATGCAACCTTGAGGCGTACACCACACTAGACTTTTCTTATCCTGTCTCTACTAAGCACCTACCCATACCATACTTCCTTGTTTTTAATGTCTATTTTTTTTTAATAAATGTTATTCTACAAATAATAATGATGTTTGTGAATGTTGTTATTTAATAATATATAAACATGTATATATTGCTTAGGTGCTTACTGTTAAAATTTAAATATGCATTTGTGTATTGTCTGTTTACTTTTCTGTGTTGTATCAACTTATGTTTTATTGAAGGATATAAAAATAAAATCTGATCAAGTAAACTCGTAAATCATTTATTCACTTCAAACCATTCATTTCCATTAGACCATAAGAAGGAACTTAATGTTGTTATAAAGCTATTAAAAATTTTCATTAATAAATGCTGTCCGTGCAGAATTGCCCCTGAGCAAGTTGTTTATTGCTTGTGTTACTGGAACAGTATCATCATCCTCTACAACTTCAATTAGGTCTTGTCTGTGCATTGCAATATTGTGCAATACTGCCAATGCAACGATATACAGTTTTGTATTTTCCAATTTTGAAGTAAAACCTCTCAGTAAACAGCGGAATCTTTGCTTCCACAAGCCAAAGCATCTTTCTACTACATTACGGGTTCTTATGTGTGCCCGGTTATATAGTTCTTCTTTTTCTGTAGTAGGATGAAGGACAGGAGTAAACAAATATGGAGTACAAGCATACCCCGAATCTCCTAAAAGCCTGCCTTTAAATTCTGACTCCTCAAATCGTTGTTTTAAATGACATTCATTAAATATTCTAGAATCATGTGTACTACCTCGCCAATGAGCCACAATATTCATGATCTCCAAGTTAGCATTTGATACAACCTGAAACAATGTACACAAATATTAAAATATAAGTAATGGGGGTTCATTAAATATAATTATGCACTTGTTTGTTACAAGCATGAGCTACTCAGGTACTATAAAACTTACTTGTACGTTTATTGAACTGTATCCTTTCCGGTTTATGTAGTATTGTCCAACTTCCCCACCAACTTTTGGGATTCGAATATGTGTGCAATCAATAGCCCCAATCACTTGTCGGAACGCACATAATGAGTAAAATCCAACTATCACTTTATTCTGTTCTGCATCAGTTTGTGGCATTTTAATCCATTGAGTCCTTTGTGCCAGTATTGCTAAGGCAACTTGTTTGCATACAAGTGACATTGTTGACTGACTCATGCCACTAAGATCTCCGGCATCATCTTGAATCTGTTGACATAAAAGTTTTGTGTTACAAATTAAAAACAGATAAGTAAGTATCTAAATAGGTACTGCTCTGGGAAAAATAATAATATTGGTAGGTACTGATGATAGTTTACCTCTCCACGGGCCCATATTCTTATTGCTGCCAAAACTTTCAGATGGGGTGGTATAAAGCCTCCTCTTGCATCACCAGCTAAATCATTCTTCACCATGTCTATTATGAACACTGCAGTGGATCGAGAAAATCTGTACTTGCTCTTAAACTCGGTTTCTTGAAGTTTTTCCAGTGGATTCTTCCGTATTTTATATATTTTAACGCGTCTCACTAATACCGTCTGGCTTTCAACCTCATCTATTTCATCTAACACTCTCAAATCATCAGTAAAATAATCTCTTTCCATTTTCTATGCACAAATAACAGGCGTGAATAGAGAAGCACAAATGACCAATGGTCACAAAATAATAGGTTATGAAATATAAAAAACGTCAAAATACACGCTACTCTAGGCTTAGTCAATCGTTAAACTATGTAGCGCCAATGATTAACTTTTATTCCAAGAGTAAGCTTGGATAAGCTTACTCTCTCCTTACTCCGCATTTATTAATACTAAATTTAATTACTTCAAACTTAGCACTTCGAGTAAAGTTATTCTTGCTCTAGTCGAGGTTTATTAATAAGACCGTAGATGTTTTAAATGTGGTGCAGATCATCCTGGTGATGGATGTGAAGTTACCCCTGAAGGGAGTTTCTGTGTTTCGTGTACTGGCAACCATTTCGCGAATTACAGTGCTTGTCCTCAATTGGGCCGACAAAAGAGTATCAAAGCTCTGATGGCGGAGAAATCAATATCATATGTGGAGGCATGCCGTGTGTTCCCACCTGTGTCTAGATCATATGCTGATGTCTCTAAATCTCCAACTCACAAAAGTATAAAAGCCAGCAAATTCCTACCCACGTCAACAAGTCCCATTCATTCTACACCAAAATCACACCGTCAAACGGTCTTTCAAAATCCTAAACCCCGCACTCCACTTTCGCCAGGCTATGATAGACTAGCCCACCATGAACTCACACAGAACTATTCCTTCTCCCTAACTAGGAATGGCTGTGGCTACCCAACTGAAGTTACACAACCAATGTCAATTTACAAACACTCGGACAACTCAAAAAATATTTTAGACTTAATTACCAGTATGCTAATGTCCATACTAGCAAGTCCAACACAATGTATACCTGACCACGTTGCCTTGAAACTAACTTCGATTTTAAATTATATTCAGGATGTTCCATCCCCTGAAATTCCTTCAATGGAATGTCAGAAGTATTAATCCAAGAAAATCTGATCTGTCTTTTTTAATCAATAAATTTAAGCCATCAGTTTGCGGCATAGCTGAGACATGGCTTATGCCTGAAAGTAATTTCAGGCTACCATGTTTCAGCAGTGTCCGTAATGATAGACCTGATGGATATGGAGGATGTGCCTTACTCATCAATAGCAAGGTACCATTCTCCCAGATTCCTCTAACCTTTGTTGGCAATAGCATAAATGTTGTTGCTGTTAAGGCTGAGGATATAAATATTTTTTCATTCTGTATTACGCACCCACAACTTGAATATCTTTCTGTCATTAAAAATTTATTAAGCAGTGAAAGCGGTCCAATATTGGTCATGGGGGATTTTAATTGTCACCATTATCGTTGGGGATCAGATACTTGTGATAATTTTGGCATAGGCTTACTTGATATATTGGATGACTTGAACCTCTGTGTCATTAACAATGGCAGTGCCACACGCAGATCTGCACCTGGGCAGAATAATAGTTGTATTGACTTGACGTTCTGTTCACCCAATATACCTAGTCTCCTCATTTGGCGTCGCTTGGATATGACCTATGGAAGTGATCATTATCCCATCATAATTGAATTCCCTTCCAAAAATGCTCCCATGAAAGTCTCCCCTCCCCTTTTAAAACATCAACTAAATGAAGCAGATTGGGATCTATATTCGAAAATATTGGATTTGAGGATATAAACTCTGCCAAAAGTGAATAATGATAATGCACACGAATGTTTTTCATCCTTTTCTTCCACTGTCTCCTCCTCAGCAGATGATTGCCTCCCCTCCAAAAAACCACACTCCGGTAAACTCCCTCCTCCCCCATGGTGGGATAGGGAATGCACTAACATGATCAAAGCCAGGAATGAGGCTGAAAAGACAGTTAACAACAATATGAACCTGGACAACCTCATTGCCTTCAAGCAGGTATTAGCTAAGTCCAGAAAATTCCTTAAAAGAAAGAAACGCGAAGGTTGGACAAAATACTGTAGTACATTGGGTCCATCCACTCCACTCTCAGTAGTGTGGCGAAAGGTAAAACACTTTAGGAGCAGTTTAGCACCTACAGCCCCCAACAATATCACAGAGATACTGGGATACCGGTTTTTCTGCAAAATCGCTCCAGACTATGTTCCAAGTGAAGAGGACGTTAGTGTTGGCATCAACGATGTAGACAACACTGACGACCCTATGAACAAACCATTTAGCTTGGACGAACTAAAAACCGTACTATCCCAAGTAAGAGACTCTGCCCTAGGAGTGGATGGATTCCCTTACTCCTTTATTTCCAAAGCGGGTCCAAGAACTCACAAATACTCCCTGGATTTGGCTAATTTCTGCTTTACCTCCGGCCACATTCCCACAGAATGGAAGGTTCAAGTTGTCATTCCATTATTAAAACTAGGCAAAGATCCTAATGATCATTCCTCGTACAGACCCATTGCCTTATCATCCATACTTATAAAACTTTTGGAACATTTGATTAAAAATCGCTTAGTGTGGTTGGTTGAGAACAGGAGACTGCTTCCGTCGACTCAGTTCGGCTTTAGGAAAGGTCTGGGCACGGCTGACAGTGTGGGTATACTCACGTCAGAGGTCCGGCTGGCCCTCAGCAGGAATGAGTCTGTGGTTGCTGTCTTCCTGGACATATCAGCTGCCTATGATTCGGTTCTCCTCCCCAAACTCAGGCACAAGTTGCACGAGCTGAGAATCCCGGGTAGGATTTCTCGCATTATTGGTAGCATACTTTCCAATCGCACCATTAAATTAAGAATCCCTGGGGCTGACTCCGAACAAAGAACTGCCTGGAGAGGATTACCTCAAGGATCTGTTCTTAGTCCCCCATTATATAATATATATACAGCTACTTTGCCCTCATCCCTTAACTTCGACTGCAAAATCCTTCAGTATGCTGATGATATTGCTTTGTTGGTCTGAGGCAGTTCCATTCAGGATGCCGCTTTATCAATGAATGTCTCTCTGTCCTCACTAAACCAATGGCTTCTTGATCATGGTCTGTCTCTAAGTGCGCCAAAGAGTACAGCGGTCATCTTTACCCGCAAGCGTTCTGTACCCCCAATCGATATAAATATTGATGGGCAAACCATACCAGTTGAGAACAAGGCTAGGTTTCTGGGAGTAACTTTGGACTCAAGATTGACTGGAGTCGATCACATTAACAATGTAGTTAAAAAATGTGAAAAGTCTATATCGGTCCTCAAGGCTTTGGCTGGGGTATGGTGGGGAGCTCACCCCTACACCCTTAAACTGATATATAATGCACTAACCAGAAGTGCTATGGACTACTGCAGCTTTCTTTTGGAGCCCTGCAATAAAGAAGCACTTAAAAAATTGATCAGCATCCAGTCCAAATGTTTGAGAATTGTCATTGGGGCCATGAAATCCACTCCCATAAATGCGCTCCAAGTTGAATGCGCAGAACCCCCTCTTCACCTTAGGAGACAATACCTGGCAGATCACTTCCTGACTAAAGTTTTTTCGCTTTCATCCCAACCTTTGCTCCCAATTTTACAACAAATCGACCTCTCATTTAGTAACTCTCCCTACTGGAAACATAAAACAGTTCCTTTATTGATAAATAGGTACAGAGAGCTTAAACAGCTTTCTTCGCCAATTTGTCAATACTCTTCTCTCCCGGTCTTTGCCGCCGCATATGAAACTATTGATTTCGAACCAAAAGCCGTTTTGGGACTTGGCATATCAAAGAATTCCCAAAACCCAAGAGATGACTTTGAGTCATCGGTCAAGAGGTATTGGGAAGGATGGAATTTATTTTTCACTGATGCTTCAAAACTATCCGATACTGAATGCACAGGGGTTGCAGTTTATTTTCAAAATTCAAAAATAGCCTTATTATTTCAATGTCCACCAGAAGCATAAGTATTTACAGGAGAGTGTATAGGTATTTTAGAAGCAATACACTATATAAAATCACATCAAATAACAAGATCAGTAATTTTTTCAGACTCCCGTAGTAGTATTCAGGCCTTAAAACAAAACCAACTTTACAGTAAAATCCATAGTCAAATCATTATAGATATTAAGAACTTGTTATTTGATTGCTCCCAAAGCGGCTTGGACATCGAGATAGCCTGGATCCCCGGCCACTCGGGTATTGTTGGCAATGAGTGCGCTGACTCGTTAGCAAAGTATGCCACATCGAATCCGGTTGATCGTAAGCACTACGTAGCTCACAACTACGATTTGCGGAATGGTGCCAGACCCAAGTTATTTAACTTGTGGGCGGAAACATGGAAGTCGACCTCAAAAACCAAAGGTAAGTAAGGTACTATGCAGCTATACAGCCCGGAATCCAGAAAAAACCTTGGTTTTTTAAATTTCTAAAACTGTCGAAGAGGACTGTTTCATCACTCTGCAGACTTAGACTCGGACATTGTTGTAGCCCAGTGTTCTTGCACAAAATTCATGTACGTGACAGCTCCCTGTGCGAGTGCGGCCTTGCAGAGGGTACTCTAGACCATATTTTCTTCTCCTGCTCCATTAACAACAGATCCTTTGATTTATATCAAAAACTTCCCAATTGCAATATCCCTCTCCCAACCAACTTCCATACACTTCTCTCCCATTTCTCTCCTAAACTAATCAATCTCCTGTCTAAATTTATAATAGATAACGAGATTAGAATGTAGTTAGTGCGTAACATAGTTATTGTGTAGATAATAGTTTAAGTTTATTTTAGTTTATGTATAGTAGATTATGTGTTATAACCCATGTGTCTGTCCTTGCAGCTGAACTAACAGCTACCACAAAGTACAAAGTTCGACGGCCTGCCTAAGTGCCTATATGTTACGACGCCGTCATAACATGACACTGGCAGAATAATCAACACCGGCTCAGTTGCAATTAAAAAAAAAAAAAAGCTATATTGCCGTAATGTACCAAGCAAAATACTATAGATTGATTGAAAATTCTGATAAAATAAAATTATCCCAAAAAATATTTGAAAACTAAATTCTATAAACTTGAATATAGAAATAGCTTTGATAATTTTAGGTTTAGTTTTACTACAACAGAATTTACAACCAATCTATAGTATTTTGCTTGGTACATTAAAGCAATATAGTAAACTCGGGAAAGCTAATTCGTTAGTACACTAAACTTGTTGTTTCGAGGATAGTAAAACAAATATAAATTTTGATGTTAATATTTATTGAGTAAAACAAACCTTACTTTATAAAAACTAAACATTAACTTATATTAAGATAAAGACAATACTTTCTCTTCCATGGTAAATCTTCTTCCTCTCACATGACGTTTTCCAGCTTGTTTAACTTGCATAAGAAAAAAAATGTTTGCGTTCTCATCTTTTAACCTTCTAGCAACAATCTGGAAAGCTTTCATCTTTGTAATCCTTTTCATGTCATAAGACTGAATTTGTGTTGGATTTTTTAAATGTTTTTTTGCGTTTTGAAGTTCCAGACAATCTGGAAAACTCTGAAATTATAATAATAAACTATTTAATTTAATTATTTATAATATTAACTAAAACAGTTACTAAAAGTTCCTGGTGCTGCCTGTGGAAATGTAGTACAACAATAAGTTAAAACAAAAAAAAAACATTTTATATAGTGGATTATGTTTGACTCTAAACTAACCATCTCAAACAACCTTGATTCTAGGACTTTTTAAAATAACGAGTTTATTTTTTATTATTTTTATGAAAATCATTATTAATTGTATTTTAAATAGTCTATACAAAATCAAAACTCGTATAATATGATTATGCCATTTATTTTACTTATAAATCAATAGCCGCATGTCCATATGTAAGACTACCTGAGAACTGCTTGAGCACATTTTTTAGGAGGTATAATGTATACCCATTATTACCTACGGACTCAGCTCTCAATCATGTAGAAAATAAGAAAATGAAAATTACTTTCCTATGGCTAAAATACGAATTCATTGGATTGGATTGATTTTGTAAAAAACATAATACTCTTTAAATGATGTCAACCATCTTGTTCCACCTTGTGTAATATTTTCAGGTAATTAGGTGCAATCAGCAATACAGTACTGTATATATGGAAGGGTATAAAACGAACAATATCTATATTTACCGTCATCTTTGACGACTTGACAGCCGGGCACACAACACCTGTTTTGAGACATTGTTATTTAAACGAGTACACAAAACACCCCCTTAATTAAACGACTTGATAACAAACGTCTGCGGTAAAAACCAGTTAGGCACATACAAGGGTAATTTACGTAGTTATAAAGACCATGTTTTTTCGCATAATATGTAGATACACCCTGAAATTAATACTAAAGCAATGAATCTGTAGGCAATTTTATTAGTAAGGATGAATATAACTGAATTAATAAGGATGGGTTGTAGGTAATTTTAATATAAAAAGTAATAAGTTGAGTAAAAATGAAATAAACGGTTCTAATAATATCTAAACATATTTATTGTTAATTGGTAATATCAATTGCAATCAAATTGGAAGTTACAGGTGCCGTGAGCAAGTTGGGTTCTGGATAACACAATTATTTTATTCACTAATTATTATTATTAATTATTATTTTATTCAGAATCGGCTCGCGTTTGACCAGCATCTCACCTGATGGTAAGCAATGATGTGGTCGAAGATGGAGCACACTTGCCTAGAAGTAACCTATTCACTCTTGACTTAAAGACCCCCAGGTTATAGCGATCAGGAAACACAGACTCCGGCAGGGAATTCCACTCCTTAGCCGTACGCGCAATGAATGTATTCCCAAAACGTTTTGTAAGTAAGGGTGAGTAAGCATCTGTTCCGGTTTAAAGTACCGTCTCACATTTGCTAGGATTCCCAACTTTTTTGCTGCTAGTTGAGCCTTAGCCTCGATAAATAAACCAAAATTGAGGGTAGAAGTTAGTGTTACCCCAAGAAGCTCAATACGATCGGTTATCGGCACGGTTACATCGCGAAAAGTAGGAGCTGGTTGGAATTGGCTCCTTTTTGCGGAGAAGAAACGCCTGGGTCTTAGATGCATTAAACTTGACCAAGTTGGCATCCCCCATTCGGAGACAGCCTTCAAGGACAAGTTCAAGCGCCCAACCATCCTCACGGAGAGACTGGATCTGTGACTCACCGTCACGCGCGCTGGACACATATCTCTCAGCAACTGTGCTGTCGTCTGCATACCCAAAGGTACCGGGCATAAGCAGATCATTAATGTGCAGCAAAAATGAAGTTGCTGTGAGAAACGACCCCTGAGGGACCCCGGCATTAATTGCCAATTGGCCAGACAAGCAGCCATCAATAACCACTCGAATAGACCGATCTCTCAGGAAGTCTTCAATCCAAACGCAAAGTTGAGTGGGTAAACCGAAAGAAGGAAGTTTAGCAATAAAGCTATCGTGCCAGACCCTATCAAAGGCCTTGGAGATATCAAGAGAAACAGCAAATGCTTCCCCGTGCTTCTCAATGGCCTCACTCCAGATGTGAATGGCAAACGCTAGAAGATCCCCAGTTGACCGGTTTTTGCGAAAGCCGTATAGTCGGTCACTGAGGATGTCGTTGGCTTCTAGGTATGCCAGGAGCTTGCTATTAAGTACGAAACTGAGATAGGCCTGTAGTTGGCCGGGTCATTGCGTCCTGCCATTTTTGGGCACAGGCTGCACGTTAGCCAGCTTCCATGCTTTCGGAGACAGTTCAGGCGCACAAGTCTTAAGAACAATTGCTGGTATCCCATCGGGGCTACTAGCTTTGTTCACGTCGAGATTACGCAGCACTCTACGGACGTCCTTCTGATGTATGCGAATATCCTATATATGTAGGGCGTAACTCACATTTTTTTTTGTTGCTGTGTTTTACCCCGTTTTTTTTTCAAGAAAATAGGTTTATTTGTAGATACAGCAAGTTTGCTGTCGTGATGAAAAAGAAATGTGTCTCACGACTTGGTTTTTCGAAAAAGAGATGTTTAGCGTTAAGAAAATGTTGAGTAGTAAAAACCATTTTTTTCAACGTAGCGCAATTTTGAATATACAGATAGAAAGAGCGTGAAAAACTAAGTAAGACTGCATCAAAAAGTCAATTTGGCCAAAATGGTCTTTACGCCCTTTGTAGCGGAAAGCGTCGATATGGTCCAAACTCTTATTTACGCTTCTTTGTTAACCTTAACAGGGGGCCTCAACTCGACATGATTTACAAAGTAGATACAAGATGGGAGCGTTTATTTTCTAAGATTTGTAGTAAATAAAGAGTAGCGAACTAAACTCGATGTAAATTACACTCAAAATCTGGAAACAAACGAACTAATTACAAAATATGCGCAAGCAACAAAAATTTTTGCAAATTTGCAATGAAATGTCATATTGTCATTAGAGATGGGTCGTATTTACTAGAACAGATCCGAATAATAGATAAATTTCGATACTAGGCGGCACCTATTCTAACTTTGACAATACCTAGTATCATGAATTATTGCGAAATCCAACTGCAACTGCTCTTAGGCCCCATAGCACTAACGCGTAATTGCATTCCGTTCACTCAACACGTTATAAATCTGCTTTACCGCTCATTCATGTTTGTTAAAATCATTCGTTTGTCAGTCACTTGAATTTAAGTACATGAAAGTAACGCGACGCGCACGCGTGTTGTTCAAGAATATAATATATTGTTATTATTTAACTACGCTATTCCACAGTCTTCCCATCTTTATCTTTCAATACTCGAGACTAGTCAGTATGAAAACTAATCTTACTTGGTGGAATACAGCGGGACACCTTACACCGTGCAGAAGACAGCGAATTACAGTTTATTAACACTTTATATCGAGTTCTATTTAGCACAGGAATATTACGTTATTTTCACTTTGACACCAGACAACACACTACACTTGTTTTTTACTGTCAATCAATCTTTTTGAATTTTGGTTCGTAAAGACTATTGTCAATGGTCACGAATAAACACACTGAAGGAGTCTTTACTCAACACTTTCCCTAATTCTATTGCATTGATGACAGAAGTTTCCACCCAAGCCTTAAGCGTAGATCTGTCAGCCGAGGTCGCGGAACGGGTTTTGTTAGTACATCAGCCAATTGGTCTACAGATGGTGTCTTGATGACATTCAGCGTGTTACTTTGCACCATCTCTCTCACAAAGTAATGCCTAACACGAATGTGTTTCGACCTCTTGTGGAACTCCGGATTATGCGCTAATCTGATTGCGGCTTCGTTATCCACTTTAAGTGTAGGTATCTCATCTAGACCCGTTAACTTCTTGAAAATCCGCTGAAGCCAAACCAATTCCCGTGCAGCTTCGCTAGCAGCGACGATTTCGGCTTCTGTGGTCGATATGGCAACTGTAGCCTGTCGCTGACTGAGCCACGATACAGCTGCGCCAGCGTATAAGCAAACTACGCCTGTTGTTGACCGACCGGTGGTAGCGTCTTCTCCATGATCAGCGTCACTATAACCTAAAAGATGCTTAGGTGCATTGCTGTACGTAATCCCAACGTTAGTAGTCCCTTTTAAGTACCGAAATATTCGTTTGACTTTATTCCAGTCGTCCTTTGTAGGGTTCTCCAGTTTTCGGGAAACTAGGCCTACAGCGTACGCTATATCAGGGCGAGTGCCCACCATTAAATACGCGAGAGCGCCGACAGCTTCTCTATAAGGAAACGTATTTTCCTGTTCGCAAGCTTTCCCTGGTTGAACACCTTCTTTCTCGATTGGAGTTGAGACCGGATTGCAATCAGCCATCCCAAAACGTTGCAGAATCTTCTTGGTGTAGGATTCTTGCTTAATAGTTATGGAACCATCCGCTGCTTTTCCAATTTCAAGACCCAGGTAGTAAGAGACAGGTTTGGTGGTGATTTTCAGTCTTTTTCTGAGATCGTCCAGAAAACTGTTCGCCAGTTCTGCATCAGTTGCAGCGACCAAACCGTCATCTACGTATAGAGTAATAAGTATCTTCTTGTTTTCGATTTTCTTTGTAAACAAGCAGAAATCAGCCTCACTCTGCTCGAAGTTCATATCAAGTAACATACCTTCAAAACAAGAGTTCCAGCACCTTGGTGCTTGTTTTAACCTGTAAAGGCTACGATTCAGACGATATACTTTTGATGAATTATCATTATATCCCTCCGGTTGCTGCATGTAGATTTCTTCTGTCAATGTACCATTCAGGAACGCAGTTGCGACATCAAACTGTACGAGGTGTAATCTTTCCTGGGCACTGACGCTTAGAAGTGCTCGTATTGTAGCGAGTCTCGCAACGGGACTAAACGTTTGTTCATAGTCAAGGCCTTTCCGCTGTTTGAATCCCTTAACTACTAGCCGAGCTTTGTACTTATCTATGCTGCCGTCTGGGTTGCTCTTAATTCTTAGAACCCACTTGCATGGCAGAGCCTTCCTGCCCTTAGGTAAGTCGCAAGGCGTCCATACATTCAGCTCCCTCAGAGACTTCATTTCACTGTCCATGGCTTGCAGCCAGTTGTCTCGATCCTCTCGATTCATGGCGTCTTTATAATCATCGGGAAATGATTCGGTTACGCATACATAGTCATCAAATCTCTTAGGACATCTCAACTGACTTCGATCGCGGAGATTGTAGCGTGGCGGTGGAACAGCATCATGAAACACTTCATCATCTACATCAGACTCATGAACGGTGTTATCTTCGCCTCGGACTTGTTCCAGATCATCTCCCTCGAGAACACGTTCAGGGTCATTTGAGACTGTATCTTCAGGGTCTCCCTCGAGAACACGTTCACTATCGTTCGGTAGTACTGCTTGTTCAGGGTCTCCCTCGGATGGAATTGTTAATGGATCCTCATGTAATTCTTGGTTAGCCGTTCCCTTGTCAATGGCGTCCTCCATCGGCAATAGCAACTTGTACTCCCTCGTGTTTGTGTCGGTCTCTACACAACTCGGTTCAGTAGTTGCAATTGGTAGTGGCTTCTCGTCGAAAATTACATCGCGCGAACGAATAAGAATGTTTTTCTTCCGTCAGTGATCCAAATACGGTAACAATCTTCATCGTATCCAATCAGTCTGCCCTTAATCGCTTTCTTGTCAAGCTTCTTCCTCTTTAGCTTCGGGATATGGACGTAGGCTGTGCATCCTATAACACGAAGGTGTTTGATGATCGGCCTCTTTCCATACCAAAGTTCGTAAGGAGACTTGTCTTTGTTTGTTGGACCTGTTCTGTTTAGGACCTATGCAGCAGTGTTGATTAGTTCAGCCCATAGTTGTTGCGGCATCGGTTCATGCGCATACATCAACGATCGGGCCGTCTCCACAAGCGTCCGGTTCTCACGCTCGCTGACTCCATTCTGCTCTGGTGTGTATGGCGCAACTAGCCGTTGCTGAATGCCGTGTGAGTCTAGGATTTGCCGAACTGCCTGGTTGTCAAACTCGCCGCCGTTGTCACTCAAAAGGCATTTTATGGTATGTCCTACAACTTTAGTCTGATTAATCATGAGGGCGAGTTTATCCTTTACTTCAGATTTCTGTCTCAAAAAATATACCATACGGTACCCGGTGAAATCATCCTTAAACAAAACATAATATTTCAAATTCGAAAAACTTGGTTGAAATGGTCCACAAACGTCGGTATGTACGAGCTCTCCTGGCACTGTTGCTCTAGCCCTCGTACCGAATTTAAGTCTATGGGCTTTCCCATATAAGCAGCCTTCACAAGAGTCCTTGTCGAGAGGTAGATCTAGGCCCAGTTCGCGTTTAACCGTAGCTTTCACATGCCTCTTATTCTGATGTACAAGTCTCTCATGGTATAACTGCATCGTTGCAGATGTCGCATAGACTTCGATTGGTCTTGCCGGTGGTACATTGCGCACGTCTAGGCGATATAAGCCACCCTGCTTTTGCCGTCTTCCTATTAAGTGTGCTTCTCCGTTGACATAGACGGTGAATTCTTTTGTCGTCGATGAGAATACGCTGTTCGGAATTTTATCGTGTAGTGCCAAAACTGAAAACAAATTTTTATTTATGGCTGGGACATACCAAACGTCTTGCAGGGTAATTCTGATCGTTTTCCCTCGAACTTTTGCCTCTATATTTACTGAACCTTTGCCTTTAGCACTAATCGCATTGCCATTAGCCGTCGTTACAGTACGAATCTCGTCAAAACGTTCATAATTTTGGTATAAGTCAGCCCGATTTGTTACATGGCTCGTGGCGCCGTTATCCACTGTTGGAGTTTGTATCACAGAGCATAATCTCTTTGGTAGAAACTACCGTTGTCATGGAGTTTTTTCCTAACAGACTTGTCATTCTTTTTCCTTTCTTGTATCGATAGGTATTGAGTAATATATAAATAATATAATGTGTGTTCGATTACGTTTCATTTACATTGTACACTGTACCTAACCAGGTACCAAACTATCAATTGGTACAGAGCGTGGTTAGTTCGAGGAACGATGTCGTCATCGTATCGTATAGAACCACTTACTAAAACTAACTATGATACCTGGTGCGTACAGGCTGAGGCCATCCTAATAAAAAATGAGCTATGGGAATGCATGAGCGGAGCCACAAAGTTATCCGTGAACGCGACTGCAGAAGAGACAGATAAGTTCCTGAAAAGGGACACGATGGCTCGTGCTGAGATCATGCTATTGATATCTCCACCTCAGCTTAAGCAGGTAACTGGCTGTAAAACATCTAAAGAGGTTTGGGACAAGCTAAAGTCTATTCATCAAAGTTCGGGACCTGCGCGAAAAGCAACTTTGCTTAAACAGCTCGTTCTGAAGAAAATGGCTGAAAAAGACGATGCGCAGGATCACTTAAGCAATTTTATGGATGTGGTTGATAAACTAGCAACAATGGGAGTGGAAATCCATCCAGAACTGTTAACCATTATGATGTTGTATAGCCTGCCACAAAGTTTCGAAAATTTTAGGATTGCCATCGAAACTAGAGACAGTTTGCCAAGTCCAGATAATTTAAAAATTAAAATTATCGAAGAAAGTGAAGCCAGAAAGAACAGCAACAATAGAGATAATACTGAAGATGCTTTTTATAGCAGAAATAAAAGACAAGGAAGTAACAATAAATGCGGAACTTTCAAGTTCAGATGCAACAAATGCAAAAGAAAGGGACATAAGGCTTCTGAATGTCAAGCGAGAACAGGATATAGTGAAAATAATTCAAATCATGGAAGTTTTAGTGTGCAACCAATTTGCCTAACAACTGCGAAGCATTTTAAGAAAAATATTTGGTGCCTCGACAGTGGATGTACATCTCACATGTGCGGAGATGGGGAAAAATTTGACACCATAAATAGTGAGTCTGGAACATTGAAACTAGCTTCAGATCAGTATGTCACTCAAGTAAAAGGCAAAGGAAAAATTACGGTTAGAGTAAAGGATGGACACTACGATATAAATAATGCTCTATATGTACCTGGATTGTCAATGAACTTGATTTCAGTAGGAAAAGTCACTGATAATGGATACACTGTAGTATTCCAGAAAGATCAAGCATTAATAAAGAACAGTGGCGGCAAGATTATTCTCAAGGCAAATAGAGAGAATGATTTGTACTACATGAAATTTGACGAAGTAGAAAAGGCCAACGCAGTAGAAGAAGATACAAATATTATGAAGTGGCATAAAAAACTCGGACATTTAAATGAATCTGACCTGAAAGCGGCATCCAAGAAAGAACTAATAAAAGGATTAGAAATAAGAGAAAAGGAAAAGTTGGGGGACTGCGAAACATGTCTAAAAGGAAAGATGACGAGTATACCATTTAATACTTCAGACGGTATAAAGACAAGAGAGCCACTGGAAATCATACATACCGACGTGTGTGGACCTATGCAAGTTGAAACTCATGCTGGATCAAGATACTTCGTGACTTTTATTGATGATTTTACTAGATATTGCTGCGTATATTTCATGAAAAATAAAAGCGAGGTATTCCAGATATTCACAGAATACAAAAATATGGTCGAAAAAGCATTAAAGCATAAAATAAAATCCCTACAATCGGACAATGGTACCGAGTACGTAAACAGAAATTTTAATAATTATTTAATGCAACATGGGATACAACGCAGATTAACGTCACCCTACACACCTCAAAGTAATGGACTTGCAGAGCGTAAAAATCGGACATTGATCGAGAAGGCGAGATGCCTAATGCTTGAATCAAGCGTTCCAGAGGAGCTGTGGGCAAATGCCATTCATACAGCAAACTATGTAACGAATAGATGCCCAACTAAAGCCCTGAATGGACAGACGCCTTTTCAAAAATGGATTGGTCGTGAACCATCTGCAAGACATCTACATATATTCGGTCAGAAAGCGTTCGTCCTAAGGAAAGGACCTAAAAGAGGATGGAAATTTGCTCCTCGAGCTACCGAAGGCGTATTTGTCGGATATGCAAAATGTGCCAGAGGGTACAGAATCTTCGTTCCTGATTCAAAAGAATTCATAATAAGCAGAGACGTAAAATTTATAAATACCATGTTTTACGGAAAGGACTGTGCAAATTTTGAAGAAACAAGGGAGAATAGAAGAGATATAAATAAAGGAAATACTGATCAGACAGTAAAACCTAAAAGGCTACAAAAAGAAGAAACAACCGAGAATATAAAAATCGACGTAAATATGAAACACAAATCGCCAAAATCTGATGTACCTAGTTCTTCGACGCAGTATGAAACCCCATCATTGACACAGCTCGATACTACGCCACACGATGTTTTCGGAGACACGTTCAATGATGCACTTGACGAACTAAATGAAAGTGTTGATGAATCAGTAGTCGAACATCATGAAGAATATGAAGCAACCGAATGCGAAAACGTTCATGATCATGCCAATAACAGAAGAAAATCTCAAAGAAAAAGACAATTGCCGGTATGGGCTCAGGATTATGAGATGACAGGCAGAAACGACGAGGAAATGATTACTAATAAAATTTATCTATGCGAAGAAGAAGAAGAAGAGGGAGATGAAAGGTACTGGCATGATGCCATAAAAGCAGAAATTAGAGCACACGTAAAGAACGGTACGTGGAATATCGCAAAACGAGAAATAGAAATGAATATTGTAGATTTCAAAATGATTTTAAAAAAGAAAACAGGTCCGAAAAACACGGAGATAAAGAAAGCGAGACTAGTAGCAAGAGGATTTAGGCAAAGACCTGGAGTTGACTATGATGAGACTTATTCTCCTGTTGCAAAGTTAAGTTCGATTAGGAGTGTCATCACTATATCTGTGGAAGAAGATCTGAAACTTAACCAAATGGATGTCACAACAGCTTACCTAAATGGCGTGCTAGATAAGAAAATAGCAATGAAGATGCCAGATTACTTGGAAGAATATGTGGCAGAAATAATGGTGGAAGAAAGTGGTAACAATGATTTAACACTGTTCCATAAAGCTAAGAAAATGTTAGAGGACTTGAAAAACATAAAAGGAGAGAAAGTATGCAATCTCGAAAAAGCACTCTACGGCTTAAAGCAGTCAGGTCGGCAGTGGTACCTGAAACTGAGTAGCGAGCTGGAAAAAATGGGGTTTGTCCCATCAGAAGCTGATCCTTGCGTATATATGTTTAAGAAAGGAGGAGCAAAAATGATGATAGCAATATACGTAGATGATTTGTTAATAGCTTACTCCTGTGACTCAAAATTAAAAGAAATAAAAAAGATACTAAATGAAAAATTTGAAATGAAGGATCTAGGAGAGCCTGAACAACTTCTAGGAATTCAGATTAAAAGGCAAGGAGGAGATGAAATAAAATTATATCAAGAACGATGTATAGAAAAAGTGTTGAAGAAATTTAACATGGAAGACTGCAAGCCAACAGTTACACCAATGGAACTTAATCTAAAATTACAGAAAAATGAAAAGTGTGATGAAAAATTACCATATCAACAATTAATTGGCACACTGATGTATTTAGCAGTGGCTACCAGGCCTGATATAATGTTCAGTGTGAGCTATTTGTCACAATTCAACAGTTGTTTTGGAGACGAACATTTTAAGAGCGCAAAGCGTGTACTGCGTTATTTAAAAGGGACCAAAGGCATGGGCCCGTGCTATAAGAAAACCGAAATGGAGTTGTATGGTCAAGCTGATGCAGATTTTGCATCTTGTGCGATAGATCGAAGATCGTACAGTGGCTACTGTTTTAAACTCGCCGGTGCTCCCATTAGCTGGGAAAGCAAAAAACAAAAGAGTGTAGCCTTATCAACGGCCGAGGCCGAGTACACGTGTGTGGCTGAAGCTGCTAAGGAAGCAATCCACCTAAGACGTTTAATAAATGACATATCAGAATGGAGGCAACCCATCGTCAAAATATATAATGATAATCAGGCTGCCATACAATTGACGAAAAATCCTATGATTGGCTCCAAGACAAAGCATATTGATACGAAACTACATTTCATCCGACAGTTAAAAGAAGTTGAAGTAGAATACCGGCCAAGTGCCCACATGGAGGCAGATATGTTAACTAAGAGTTTACCTGGACCAAGACTTAATGGGTTGAGGTCCTCACTTGGTTTAATATAGCGATCATGCTAGTGATGAGGAGGAGCATGTTGGAGTTTGTATCACAGAGCATAATCTCTTTGGTAGAAACTACCGTTGTCATGGAGTTTTCTCCTAACAGACTTGTCATTCTTTTTCCTTTCTTGTATCGATAGGTATTGAGTAATATATAAATAATATAATGTGTGTTCGATTACGTTTCATTTACATTGTACACTGTACCTAACCAGGTACCAAACTATCATCCACGTACCAATTTTCTGTGTCACGTTCGATTGAAAAAACTTCTGTGCTTTCTATTGACATCAGGACCATGTTAGCGTCTTTAGAAGTTGAAGGCGTCGGTTGCGGATTACTGCTTTTCGGAGGCCTGCCATCTTTTATCCACTTGTGACAGTTCTTTACTCGATGCCCTATTGCCTGACAGTAATTGTATTTTAATTTCTTGTCCTTCTTCTTCTCCTGAGAGGCGGTGTTCTTGCTGGAGTTCGTGAGAAGAGCTTCTTGTTGAGTGGCATTGTTGCTTTGCAATTGTCGCTCGAATGCACACAGATGACTCGTGAGGCTTTCCACTGTTCTATCGGATTTCGGTGACAACAGCCAACTGCTTCTAAAAGAAAAGAAGGTATCATCAAGGGTATCAAGAATTTTGCAGATCAAAAGCAATTCCGGTAACTCCTCGTTATTGTCCCTCTTTAGTTCTTGATTCAGCTGCGTCCAAATATTCTTTAATTTAGACATGTGGCTAGCAACGTCATCTCCTGCATCTTTTTTATAGCCAAAAAAGCTCATACAAAGATTGTATGCCCTGTCTTCATCACTACCATCGAATAGGCGGTGTAACTCTAGCCAAACATCACGCGCGGTCGTATAACGCATAACTTTCCTAAGTGTTTCTTCCTGCATATTGGTCGTTAATATTAGAAGAGCGGTCGAATCGGCCTTAACGAAACAGTCTAGACTCTGGTTATACGTATTCATTACGGCGTCTCCAGATCCGGCGACTGGTTCTGTGGGTCTTTGGAACGAGCCTTGTACCACATCAAGCGCTTTCGGGACAGTCTTTAATAGGCATTTGACTTTATATTTCCAAGTATCCCAATTATTTTTCCCTTCTAGTAGACCAATTTGTAATTTACCGGTAATATTCTCCATTATGCAGGGCGAATCCTAAAACTGCAGTGCGCGTCGTTAACTTCCGATGAGGGTCCTCAGACTGGCTTGCTGGCCCATAACCTATGAAAACTAATCTTACTTGGTGGAATACAGCGGGACACCTTACACCGTGCAGAAGACAGCGAATTACAGTTTATTAACACTTTATATCGAGTTCTATTTAGCACAGGAATATTACGTTATTTTCACTTTGACACCAGACAACACACTACACTTGTTTTTTACTGTCAATCAATCTTTTTGAATTTTGGTTCGTAAAGACTATTGTCAATGGTCACGAATAAACACACTGAAGGAGTCTTTATTCAACAGTCTTTTAACTGATTTCTGCTGCTGACACACTAAGTTCCATAGAAATATCAAGTACAGGAGTGGCAACGAGGCGTGTCCGTGAAGCTCAAAGACTATCATCGTAAAATGTGAAGAGACCTCTTTGATTGTCTCTATTAAATCCATATATTCTATCTGTCGGTTTACATATATTTTTGAATACGTGTCAGATTGAAAAATAAGATAACTTCGTATGTTATTTAATGTGTTTGCTAATTACTAATATATAATATTACGCTTTCCACAACTTCTTATCTTTATATTTGGGGATTCGGACCTTTATTTTGGAGTACCTCCTCTTCAAACTTAACATAAAATTTATCCAAAATACCGTGTTGATTTGTGGTTTAGGAGTTTCCTGTAAAATTAGTAGCCACAATAAAAACTTAACTTGGACTAAGTACGTGCACCATGACCACATTCGATAAGTAATAATTGATACTAAAAACTAGGTGGTACAGGTATCTGGATCACGTATTTTTAAATACTAAGAGTAGGTGCACCTAGTCCCAACCCATCTCTAATTGTCATTATCACCCAGTAAAGTCATGTCATATTTGTAAATTTTACTAATAGTTTCTTTTTTGATTAATTTGAACAAAAAAAATAATAAAATACTATGATCGGAGAACTTATTATAAAAGCTAAAAGAAAGATAGATAATAATTAATTCATAAATAGATCGAAATCAATGATTATACGCTTACACTTCTACTAAAGTAAACTACCTATTGCTTCATGAATATACACTAGCAACACTGTTGATTTTTAATTTATGTCCTGGTAGATAGATGGCGCTGAAAAGCAAGAAATTAAAATGTATAGCAGTTGCCACCTCCTGCATCTATGCATCTATGATACCATAGAGTACTATATATAATACCACGGATGATACCCAACATGATACCTCCTATCAAGGAACTTGTATAGTAGGTATAAGATCCTTGACCTCCTATTTGCCTCCTATTTATTTAGCTTTTGACAGAATGTGAAATGTCTCTTGTCAGATTACTTGACATTGACACATAACATAACCAAGGTTGCCAATGCCTAATTTACAAATTCCTCAAATATCAAAGCTAAGTCCAATATGCGAGATTTCATCTGCAGAAGAGATTCTACTAGAGCGCATCTCATAAATAACAACTTAGCTGTTAAAAAATACCTGATGATTATGAAATAATAAATAAATAATATTGAACTTATCAGGCGTCAAAAGAAGAGAAGTGGCTTCGATACGTCGGTTCTATCACCTTTGTTCTTGCAGAGGGGGCACACTGCTGAGATTTTAAAGATAAGGCCGGCCGCAGACGTTCGGTTTCCGCATTAGGTTTCCTGATCAGGAAAAAACCTGAATGCTCTGCTTACATACAAAATGTTCAACAAGGCGCACATCATTCGTTTTTTTTCCGTTCGGAATTGTTCGCCTTGTCGAACATTTTGCTTTCCGAATCTGAATTCCTGATCAGGAAACCTAATACGGAAACCGATCGTCTGCGTCCTGGCTTAAGGATCATTTAGCTCTTCACTAGTTTGAAGTTCACTAACGTTAGATCTACAGTCCGATCTAATTTTATTAGAGTCATTGACAATCACTTCCTGTTTGCTCTTCAAAAGACAACTCCCAGCAATTGAATTCAAAAACCTTGACAAATCGTAGTTACCTAGGAGTAGGTATGCGAATCTCATTACAAAATTGTCCAAGCTGATGACTGTCAAAAAGCCATTTCATAAGTTGTGCCTTATGAAATGGTTTAGTTTAGTTTAGCCTTTATTATCGCACTGTTTTATTTGCGTCCAAGCAAATCACCGTGTTTGGTGATTATTTCCGTCAGAACACTGTCATTTTCGTCAAAACCAATCTTCCCATTGGCGAAGTTTTACACCTGTGGTTGCGGCTGCGGTATTCAGAAATTCAAAAACAGACCCAAAATCAAAAGTATCAGGAATCATCGGCTGAATTGTTTATCTATTTATTTAAACTTTATGTACAATAGTGTTACATGGGCGGACTTAATGCAGCAAAGCATTGCCTACCTATCAACCTTTGGGTTACTCACTACAGTCTCCGTAAAATTACTTCTTGTCGTGGAGTTAACTAGCTTCTCCAAGTTTAGCTTTACTCTGGCTGGCTTTGCTAGGGCGAAGAAGGTGGAAAATAGGAAATTAACCTACATTGTCCCTCTCTTCTTTTTTCCTTAGTCTGAGCCTAAAACCACTTAGTTGGTAGGGGAGTGGGGGGGGGACTTGACTAACGAAATTTAGCACTTCAAAACTTCATTACTGATTCGAAAATTGATATACTCACACTCCAATTATTTTTGAAAGACCTATTCTATGCAACGATTCCTCACACGACGGGGTAGACGAGATAAAGAAGAGTCAAGAGCGGTCAATTGGCCGCACTTGACCCAGATCCACCACTGGCTGGCCATCCACTGCCGATAATTGTTTACAACGACAGGAACTGGAGTATTATCTAGTAACAATGTTTAAAAATTTTAATTAGTCCACCTAGGTCCTGGTCCCAGCCCAGGGGGGGTCATGACCCCATGACCCTTCCCCCAGGATCCGCCCTTGACTCAGATCATAGAGTACTATAATACTACACTCACTTACACCGTCAGCATGACCTTTACCTACCGCTTCGGCTACCCGAGGGCGACCTCCGCGGACCCCACGCACCTCGCCTGTAGCCCTCTGACGGGACACAATGGCCATTTCCCTACCCCTGGCTAGGGGGTAGGGCTACCGTTTCGCTTGAAATCCAGACCAAAGAGGGCGTGTTGCCTCACGGACACATTACCGCCAGCGCCGATCGGCTCAACCCCCCAGGACTCCTTCATCCCTGCTCACGGCGCTCAACTGCGCAGGTCCTAGCGCAGGTGACTAACTTCTCCTACTCGCCATCAACATGTTGTGACAGCCGAGCCCGCAACCACCTCGTCACAGAGGGGTCACAGTAAGGGAGGGTCAGAGTGGAAAGCCCGTCACTCTACGGGTCGCCCAGTGGTTTCGGTTACGTCTATTTCTTAGGGAATTAGACCAAAAACGGGGTGGCAACCTCGTGAAGGTATATCCGCCGGACTTGCCTTGAGGATCTGCACGACTGATGCGCTCTCCCTCAAGACCTCGCCACCCTCCCCTCTCTGAAGGAGGGGGGAAGGTAGGCCTGCATCTATACTACCAAGCAAAGCAGAGCAAAGCGTGTCGTTGTGCAACCGCAAAAGCATACATACAGACCCTCCCCTAATTATTTATTTATTTATTTAAAATAATAATTTAAAATAATTAGAATATTTAATTTAACGATGTTTATAAAAAAATTAAAAATAACCATAAAGAATAGATTCGTTCAACGCTCGATATGTCGTCTGTATAGATGTCATGTATGGGTTTAATATGTTTAAATTTTTTAAAGAATAATGTTCAATCATTCTGTTCTGTTCAACGGTGTGTGTAACGTAATAAATGCGGTATCTAGGTAATTTATTTTGCTAAGTTCTGTTTTAGTTGTAACAGTTATCTGCATATTATATATTTTAATAATTATTATTTTTCTCTGTTTTTATGAGTAGTAAGTACACTAATTTTGCCCTCCCCACTTTAATTAAAGTTTTTAAAGTCCTTCCAACGGTTGTCTATCTATCAATACAGTGTGAAATTTAGATATAAATCTGTATCGAGTGCTAATCTGTATCACACATCAAAAATATGTATAAATACAAAGAAATCTGTATGTATGGCAACATTATCAAAGACAAAACGTGCGTTTGTTTCACCGCAGTGCGCGGTACTACATACATTCCTATACGATACAAAATATTTGCGGTAGACTCACCGCAATTTTGCAGCGAGGGGCCACCGGTGACTCTACCGCACGCGTTTATTCCACCGCAGTGCGCGCACTTCTATGACACTCCATACTTCACAGATTTTGCGTTTCAAAAACGCAACGCAGTGCGCGCACGGCCTAATGAAGCGCAGACAGTTGCATGTTTTTAATACAACGCAGTACAATGCGGCCGTTCTAACTTTGCGAACCTGAAGTTAGGCTCTGCGAACTTTAACGCTTGTGCCCTCGTACAAAAATAAAGGTTTTAAAAAAATAAATGCAATTAGCAGTTGTTATTTCTGTTAACAACTGTTATTGGCATTTATTTTTGAAATATACCGTGTTTATACAATGCCTGTTTGGTTACTGAAAATTCAGGCTTCTAGTTTTATCCACAACGAAGTTATAGGAGGTCGAAAATGGCCTGAATTGCTTCGAGAAAAGAATGGTATGGCCGTGCAGGCATTGTATAAACACGGTATAGGATTACCTAGTTCAGGCACATGCCTGAACTAGGTAATCCTGTGTTTCAGGCGAGAATAGGTATTTATATTTTTTTAAATAATCACATTTATGTAAAATAAACAGTATATGGTCATCTTAAGGAATGTATAAAGGTGTAAATAATATGAAAGTCTCTTATTCTTAATCTTAATTACATTTAAATAAAATATGAACTATCTTTATTAGAATAAATAAGAAGTATTTCATGGGTTCCGCTTCGCGCATATGATGAAGTGAAGCTGATGGTGAATTACCAGGAGAACTCCTCAACAATTAACGGCCCAGCATTGGGAAAAGCAATATTTTGTCTACTTTCTAACTTATTTCGGAAGTCGGACGCCGACTACCGAAATTAAAGTTATTTCTCACTTTGCAATGTTTTTTGGAAGTCGATTTAATTTTTTGGTAAAAAGTTTTTATATTCCGAAACTATTAGAACTATACATGTGAAACTTGGTAGGTAGATGTATTCTGTAAATCGCTTTCCGAATTTAAGAAAAAAAAAATATATTTAAAATAAAGGGGGGTACATGGAACTGAAACTGATTTTTTTTTTTCATGAAACTTATGCGTGTGTGGTATTAATAGAGAGGTCTTTTAAAATGGCATTGAAGTTTCTAAAACGACTTTTTCATAAACTTAATATTTTAAAAGATATACACTTCCAAAGTGGTAAAATGTGTGTCCCCCCGTCTTACTTCTATAATAATGGAGTGCAAAATTATACAAAAAATATGTGCTATGGTCCTTAATGTAAACTTTCGACCAAAATTGGTTTGAACGAGATCGGGTTGGCTGTTTTTGAGATACAGCATATTTTCTAAAACCGCAAATAAAACTTTGTAATTCATACAAACACTATGAAAAACAAAGTTATTTGGCCTAGTTCTACGGAACCCTTCATGGGCGAGTCTGACTCGCAATTGGCCAATTTTTTAGTTTTTGTATGAACTGAACATTTTGGCATATTGAACCGTATGAAGTAAGCCCAACAAAAGGTAACTATTGTATGTCGTTGAGGAATTCCCTCGACTGTCTATGGTCTCCATTATCAGACCTATAATGGCACTTATAACCCACATGGGTGCAAAGTTCTCATCAATATAAATGAATTAAGTCCAAACACAAGGTATCTACTGAAAACCGTTGAGGAGTTCCCTTAACTGCCCTTCGTCTTCATCATGAGACCTCTAATGACAGTCACAAACTATCTAGATGTAAAGTTCTGGTCAATTCAAATTAATCAAGCCCAAACAAAAGGTTACTGCTGTAAATCGTTGAGGAGTTCCCTTGACTGTCAGGTGTCAATCTGATGAAAAGCTCCATCATCAGATCAACTCCAGACCTTCCTTAATTTGTAGTATTTTAATATACTTAATGAAAAAAAAAACATTTATATAGTCGAATTGCGAAACCTCCTTATTTGAAGTCGGTTAAAAAAATTGTTGTTTAATGTTAGTTTTTAGGGTGTTACCACACCAATCGATCGATCGTCGATCTATGCCATCGATCGTTGGTAGAATGGATTAGTCGACGTCGATCGATAGTTTCTACCAGACCAATCGATCGATTTTCGATCGATGGTAGACTGGATTAGTCGACGTCAATCAATTGATATATAGTACGAGCAATATCGTACTGGCCAACAAAAACGCGTCCTCTTGTGAATACATTTCGAAAGAAACAGATGGAATATAGCCGGGGTTAATCGATCAACGTCGACCGATGCCATCGACCGGCAATCGATCGATTGGTTAGTCGACCGGTATCCGTCGATCAATTAAAGCTACCACACCAGTCGATCAACGTCGACCGATGGTGTGGTAACACCCTAACCAATATTCATCCAATTCTAAAAATAAGTATGGTTCTCGTTCTTACTTTTGTTTCGGTACGAGAAAGTATCAACGTATTTCTAGTTACAGTATACAAGACGCCACTCTCACTAAACACCCTAACCAATATTCATCCAATTCTAAAAATAAGTATGGTTCTCGTTCTTACTTTTGTTTCGGTACGAAAAAGTATCAACGTATTTCTAGTTGAAAGGCATGCTTTTTTCCTAATCTCCTTTTAAACACATTTTTTCTTAAGATGTGTAGTGTCGCGATCGCGACACAGGTTCGTGCGTAAATAAACAGACACGAGGCACTTACCTTGATTTCAACATGCCATTTTAGAGCGCGGACAACGTATCTATAGTTTATTATATATCTTTGGGTGTAAAGAGTAATCGAGGAGTTTTTTTGCTGTCTATTCATAGCAAACGACCAATTGCGAACCATGCACTGGCTTCTGACGTTTTATAAGTGCCCATGTAGGCCTAGGTATGTGAAATAGAATATTTTTTACTGAGGCTGGCTGTACTGGGCCTGGCTGTTAGTTTATGCCACATTAAATTATTTAACTACTGCGGCTAGTAAGCAAGTGTTTTCCTTCCTTTACCTAAAAATATTTGAATAAAAGTTTCTTAAACATAAAACAATTACAAAACAATTATAAAAATACTATTAATTATTTACTATTTATTGTACTATGCCTAAATAACTACAAACTATCTTGTAGTCTTCGTATCCCTAATATTTTTGAAAGACCTATTCAACGATATCCCACACTATGGGAAGGATGAAAAAAAAAATTACTCACTTTACATGTAGGGGAGGTACCCTAAATAATTGTTTTTTTTTCAAAATTTTATTTTACCACTTTTTCGGCGTCATTAACGTGTATAATCATGTCAAATTACAACTTTCTAGTACCAATAGTTTTTGAGCTAAGCCGCGGACAGATCGACAGACAGACGGACATGGCGAAACTATAAGGGTTCCTTGTTGACTACGGAACCCTAAAAAAGGATCATGAAGAAAAATTATTGCATGAAAGTCGCAATGCAACAGATTTCACGGTGGATGAAGCTTTTAGTATATTTGCAGATTTAGATCTTTCGAAATCACAATACGGATTACTTCGAGCAAGTCTGATTAACAAAAACTTCGACATATTGCCATCATATAATATACTGACGAACGCCAAAAACTGTGTTATCCTCCACCATCCAGCATTCAAATAACCGATATAAGTGCCAAAGTAAATCTACAAGATTTGCTGGATCACACTTCTGCTCGCATCTTAAAGATTGAAAATGTTTACAACCCAACAAGAAAATTTCTTAAATTGTTTACCAAGTGGGGATGTGATGGTTCATCGGGGCAAAGTGAATATAAACAAGTTTTAACATATGAGAGTGACTTAGTCTCAGAAGCAAACTTATTTATAGCGTCTTTGGTACCAATAAAGCTAACTGATACAGAAACAAATGAGGTAATTTGGCAAAATCCGGCTTGTTCTTCTATTCGTTATTGCCGACCAATCCTGATGGAACTTACAAAAGAAACGCCCGAGAAAACCCGATCAGTGGTTGGTGATATTCGGGGTCAAATTAATAATTTGCAAACTTCAAACATACATAAGGAGGAACAGGTAATTGAAATAAGTCACGACCTATTTCTAACTATGGTGGATGGAAAAGTTACACAAGTTCTAACTGACACAAGTTCTGGAGCTGTATGTACAGTGTGTGGGGCTAAACCAAGCGAAATGAATAATTTGGAGAAGATTGAATCAAAGCCAGATAATATAATACTTACGAATACGGTTTGTCTACGTTGCACGCGTGGATCAGGTGCATGGAGTTAATTTTACATATTTCATATAACCCTTCATTTAAAAAATGGGCTGCGCGAACTCCGGAAGATAAAAAAAAGTAAAGAAGACAAGAAAAAGCTTGCACAAAGTTTGTTTCGAAGCCGAATGGGATTGCACGTTGATAGGCCCCGACAAGGAAGTGGAAACAGCAATGACGGTAATACCTACAGCTCAGTGTTTTTTTGAGAATTACTATTGCACTTCAGAAATTACAGCAGTTGAAAAGGAACTTATTAAAAGGTTCTATGTTATTCTTCAAACTTTGGCATCCGGCATTGCTGTAAATCCAGAAAAATTTGGTGTATATACTCGCGCAACCGCACAACTGTACGTAACAAAATATGTATATGTGGTATAATATACCTTCTTCAGTACATAAAATCTTAATATATGGGGAAAGTATAATAGGACATTTTGCTGTTCTGCCCATTGGTAATTTATCTGAGGATGCCCAAAAATCTCGTAATAAAGATTACAAAAAAAATCAGATTGCATCACGCTAGAAAATGCTCTAGGTCCGCAACGAATCACGTATTTCATGCTCTTCTATGTATTTACGTCCGATCCATACATATCAAGTATCAGAAAACCATCAGTCACTATTTCCAAGGAATTGTTAGACGAAGCTAAGAGCCTCTTAGCTATATAAATAGAAGTAATTACGTACATTGATTGTAAAATATATTTTTGAGTGGATTATTAATTATATCATAATATTTGTCATTTATTTAAATTTAAGATTTATGTGTACTTAATATAAAATATTTTAGGTTTAATATCATAAAACTTCATCAATCATAATTCAATAAGTTAAACAAACTATGGTTTAATATAAAAAAAAAAACATTTTTATTTTTGTTTTCTTTTTAATATTATTAATTAAATATTTGACAATAAATGTGTCATTATTGGATTGTATATACTCTGGAGATACTACGTGCCAAATTTCAGCTATTTACTTCAATCAACAAAAAAGTTACAGATTTTTGAGACGGTGCGCACGGTTCAGTCCCATTGTGCGGCGTCTCGTCCCTGTCCCATGCCTAGTGAAATGCCAATGGCCAATCAGCTAGTTGACAGAATTAGTTTGAGGCATTTGATCGAACATTAGTCTAGGCTGTATGGTCGTTGGTTTCAAATAAAACAAGAATTAATCAGCTTTGTAACTATATTCAAAGAAAATATCAAAATCGAAGTAGGAAGTCACGTGTTCAACAAGTTTGAGCCAAATTTAAAATTCTTACGCTCAATCATTAAAGCAGTCGAGGATCGCCTGTCTGTCAAACTCAAAGTTAGCCCACGACGGGGCCACAAAGTTGAAGAACACATTCATATCTGGAAATTCTTTTTCAGGACTAGCTTCCCTCTGAACTGGAGAGAAACTGTTATTGGGGTTTGGATGAGTATTTTGCGGTGTAAACAGTTGTCGCTTAGCAACCTTCCTATCTTTTCTCGAATTATTTAGGTTGGGAGTATTTTTGGCTCTGCCGTGGCTGTTGCTATGGCTATTGCTGATATTATAGCCATTGCTATTGCCATGGCTATTAGCGTGGGAGTTGCCACTGCCTTGGTAATTTCCATGAACATTTCCTTGTCCATTTCCATTAGCATAGTCACTTCCGTTCTTATACGGTTTCGGCACAGAATTATAATTAAGCTGTTGATATTCCTGTATTTCGTTCTGCAAGCCCTGAGAGATCGCTTTGGCCTTGGCTTTAGTTGTGGATGTTGATTCAATATCTCCCATAGATTTGTGACGCGTTCGTCTAGTATTTGTGAAGACTTTAGAATTTCGTTCTGTGACCCAGCGCCGCATGCGTTTCACAAACGGTAACACCATGAAGAAGGCGTTCGGGCTTACTCCCATTTTGAGTTTCGGCGTCATATCTTTCTTATTTGCTGGTAGATCAGCCAATGGAAACCACTGACATGCTTTAATCTCGTTTCTTGTTCTTGGCTGGAATTTGGTGTCTCTGGGAATGTAACCGATAATGTATAGGCGGACAATTTGTTCATGTATGATTGCTTCTATGAAGTCGTTCTTGTTAATTAGCTTGCTGATGTCGAAGCCCGTTTCTTCAAGTACCTGGAAACAGAAAAACATGATTGTTATGTATTTACAGCATCAGGAAAGAAAGTTATGGCACGGGCATAGAAACAGGAAATAATGATCAGATTGAAGCAGGCGTTACTTTTCGAAAGATGACCTTTTATGAACAAAATCTTGTTCAAACCTGACTGTAGTATGGAGCACCACCCTTCCATAGGCAAATAATTATATGCACATGCAGAAGCCGCGAATGCGAATGACTTTGCAACATGCAAACGACACCAAGTGATGATCGATACGAAGACTACAAGATAGTTTGTAGTTATTTAGGCATAGTACAATAAATAGTAAATAATTAATAGTATTTTTATAATTGTTTTGTAATTGTTTTATGTTTAAGAAACTTTTATTCAAATATTTTTAGGTAAAGGAAGGAAAACACTTGCTTACTAGCCGCAGTAGTTAAATAATTTAATGTGGCATAAACTAACAGCCAGGCCCAGTACAGCCAGCCTCAGTAAAAAATATTTTATTTCACATACCTAGGCCTACATGGGCACTTATAAAACGTCAGAAGCCAGTGCATGGTTCGCAATTGGTCGTTTGCTATGAATAGACAGCAAAAAAACTCCTCGATTACTCTTTACACCCAAAGATATATAATAAACTATAGATACGTTGTCCGCGCTCTAACATGGCATGTTGAAATCAAGGTAAGTGCCTCGTGTCTGTTTATTTACGCACGAACCTGTGTCGCGATCGCGACACTACACATCTTAAGAAAAAATGTGTTATAAAAGGAAATTAGGAAAAAAGCATGCCTTTGTGTGTTTTCAGACGTTGCACTAATTATACTGCTTCCGCGAGAGGTCAAAATGTGTCATTTCATAGGTAAATATCAACAGAAACACATTTTTTATTTTAATTTTTCTACACTGCTAATGGCGGCTAGCGTATGAATGAAGTCAGTCACGTGACGTTAGGGGAGGTTGTTAACTAAAGATGTATATTCATCTCTCTCTAACATCAGGTGTACCTAAAGATGGCATTTATTTTCTGTCCCTTTCTTTACACGTATTAGATAGTAATTCTCTATGTGTGTGTTTCGTGGCGTTTTTTAGAGGTGTTTTGTGGGAATATGACGCGTCTATTATAATACGTCATTGTTTACACCCGTTTATCTAAGAAAACAACATGCAACTATTTGCTTACCTCCCTGGCAGCACACTTCCACGGCTCCTCATCCTCATTAACCTTCCCCTTAGGAAAACCCCAAGAAGCTCTAGTCCAGTAGGACTGGACCAACAGCACATGCGTCAGTTCCGTATCCAGTAAGATGGCGCCGTACGTGGGTACTGTCAGCTTGTACTCGCGCCAGTTGTCTAGCACCGCATCCAAGCTGCTCACGTGCTCACGAAGTTGCGGGACGTGCTGAAACATTCAATGATATTTATTATGCAAATTGTTTATTAAATAGCTCTTTACTTTTACACGTCTTTTTATAGTCTTATATATGTATTAGTGATGTAACGAATATTCGCATTCGCAACCGCATTCGCAAAATTTCTGCGAATGTTTTGCGAATATGAGAATCAGAAACAAAACACAATTTGAAGATAATAATAGGTTAATTAAATCAAAATCCATTAATTTCTTATGTTTTTTAATACGAGAAAAAGTAACTTAACCTCGTAATCATATTATCAGTCTTCACTTTATCATTTGGTATTATTAATTATTTACCTATTTACTTGACTTTGGGCAATGAAGCTATCGGCGTCTGCTATCGGCGTCTCCGGAACGTTGAGGACTCCAGGTTCTCTACGCTTTGGGCTCTGGTGGACACGGGCATAAACAAAATTATTTATGCCTGTGTCTACTGCTCGCACAGCGGAGATCATGAGACAACCAGGCTCACAGAGTACATCAGTGAGGCGGCAGATGTGGCCCAGCAGCGGTACCCTTCAGCTCAGTTCGTGTTACTGGGGGACTTTAATGCCCATCACCAGGAGTGGCTCTTCCCATACCAGTGCACAGATCATGCTGGGCGAGAGATGCACAATCTTGCACTTGCATTAAATCTCACTCAACTGGTCCAGGGAGCAACTAGGATGCCGGATGTTGAGTTGCACACAGCCAATTGCTTGGACCTTCTTCTGACTACAGATCCAGACCACTACTCGGTTACGATTTCTTCACCATTAGGTAGTTCTGATCACTGTCTGGTGAAGTCTGTATCTGACTACTCCCCGCCCGATCCCAGCCTTAAAGGCACTCGGCGGGTTTGGCGATTCAAGTCAGCGGATTGGGATGGCATGCGATCCTTCTTTGCATGTTATCCTTGGCAGCCTACTTGCTTCTCTTCAGCTGATCCCTTGACGTGCGTTGACGCCGTGACGGATGTTTTGCATCAGGGGATGGAGTACTACATTCCATTCTTTGACTTAACACTGTCCGGCGAAGCTCGACCATGGTTTGGCGCCAAGTGTAAACGTGCTGAAGCGCTTAAACACGCGGCATACCTAGCATGGGTCGATGCTCGAATCCGCAAAGCAAACGACGTGGGTCAGAAGAAGAGAGCCTACAATAGGGCTGCCAAGTCCTGCAAGAAGGCATTGCGGAGGGCTTGGTTTGACCACGTTAGCCGAGTTGGGAACAAACTTGCTTCATACCCTGCTGGTAGCAAAGCGTTTTGGTCCCTGGCAAAGTCGGTCGAATCGAACTTCTGTCGCCCCTCACTACCACCACTGCTCAAACCTGACGGGTCTCTGGCTCACTCCGCTGAGGAAAAAGCAAACTTGTTTGCCGCTCTCTTTGCGGAGTCTTTCACGTCTGGATAGTAGTAGCACTCACCCTCCTGATGCTCCTATTAGATGCGAGACTGGAAAGGTGCCGAAAGCATGTAAGCTGGCTAAGGTACAGCCTGTACCCAAAAAGGGCAGCTCCTGGCATACCTAGAAGCCAACGACATCCTCAGTGACCGACAATACGGCTTTCGCAAAAAACCGGTCAACTGGGGACTTTCTAGCGTATGCCATTCATACGTGGAGTGAGGCCACTGAGAAGCACGGGGAAGCACTTACTGTTTTCCTTGAAATCCCCAAGGCCTTTGACAGGCTAAGCTTCCTTCCTTTGGTTTACCCACTCAACTTGGCGTTTGGATTGACGACTTCCTGAGAGATCGGTCCATTCGAGTGGTCATTGATGGCTGCTCGTCTGGCCAATTGGCAATTAATGCCGGGGTCCCTCAGGGGTCGGATCTCTCAGCAACTTTATTTTTGTTGCACATTAACGATCTGCTGATTCCCGGTACAGTTTCTGAGAGATATGTGTCCAGCGCGCGAGCTGGTGGGTCACAGATCCAGTCTCTCCGTGAGGACATGGTTGGGCGCTTGAACTTGTCCTTGAAGGCTGTCTCCGAATAGGGCGATGCCAACTTGGTCAAGTTTAATGCAGCTAAGACCCAGGCGTGTCTCTTCTCCGCAAAAAGGAGTCAATTCAAACCGGCTCCTACTTTCCAGGGTGTAACCGTGCAGATAACCAACCGTATCGAGCTTCTGGGGATAACAATAACTTCTACCCTCAATTTTAGCCCGTTTATCGAGGCTAAGGCTCAAATAGCATCAAAAAAGTTGGGAATCCTAGCAAAGGTGAGACGGTACTTCACACCCGAACAGTTGCTCAATCTGTATCAAGCCCAGGTTCGGTCGTGTATGGAGTACTGCTCTCATCTTTGGGATGGATTTGCTAAATACCAACTGAACGCGCTTAAGTCTATCGAGAAGCGGGCCAAGAGACTCATTGGCAACGATGCACTGGTCGAGTCAAAGCTCCAGAGCCTTGAACATCGACGACGAGTTGCAAGTCTATCGGTTTTCTATCGGTTACATTTCGGGCAGAGTGCGATGCAATTACACAGTCTAATTCCGCCAAGCCCGTTCCCTCATCACTACGAGACAAACGGCGAAGCGCCATCGTTACATGGTGGACATCCCACCCATACGCACAAAACGTTTTGGGAATACCTTCATTGTAACATTGAGTCCGTGTTTCCCGATAGCTATAACCTAGGAGTCTTTAAGTCAAGAGTGAATAGGTTACTTTTAGGGAAGCGTGCTCCATCTTCGACCACATCATCACTTACCATCAGGTGAGATGATGGTCAAACGCGAAAGTATTTATAATTTAAAAAAAAATGAAGCTTAACAATTAAATTTTTAATAGAACTTATAAGACAAAATACAGCCTTGGCCAAAAGTATTGAACACCTTACAAATTTCGCTCGTTCACGGTAAGCATGGGAGAAAATCAAATCTACTGTTGAATTATTCTTTTGTCGGTCATCTACAAAGATTTAAAAACAATGACCCACGCCGCAGCTAGCAATAAAATGTCTCAATGTCTTTTACAACTTTTTCGCTCGTTGTGAAGACATCCAGTGATCTAGTGCGCCTTTGGTATTTTATTTCAAAGTTTTAAGTGTTATCGTTGCAGTATGCCAAAACGAAACTAACGTTCTTTAGAAAAACGTGTGAAGATACAGCTTCTGCATGAGCAAAGGAAATCACAAGTAGAGATTTCCAAAACTGTGAAATGTTCGCGCCGATCCGTGCAATATGCTATTAAGGGCGGGTAGCCCGAACAAAGTAGGCATTTATCGCTACCAAAAGTTGCCCGCTATTCCTGCGAAGCGAGCCGTGCGCTTACATCGCTGGCGTGAACTTGTATGAACCCAAAGCCGAGGGAAGTGCCACATTATAGGTAAACAGGCAGCAGGTCAACTTATTTTATTAATAATTTTAATATTTAAACTACTTATGTCATAGTTGTCTCGAAACTAGGGATAGTTAAAAATAATACAATTGTGAAAAAAAAAAGATTTATGTGCCATAATTTTGTCACAAAAATGATTGATTACATTTTTCTTACTTCTATGAAACAGTTGAAAGTATATTAACATATTAACGTCCTAAGATTATTAGGTACTTACTTACTTATTTTATATATATAATACCTATATATATACTTATATTAACTAGTTACTTTTTGTGTATGTTATATATTTGAAGAAAGTACACTGACTTTCCCCTCCCCTCTTTGTTTTATGTTCTTAAAGTCCATCCAAAGGTTGTCTGGAAGATATTGCTATCAGCGATAAGACCGCCATTGTAACCATATTTTGCATTATTGTCATTCAAGTGTTTGTTTAAATTATTGGTGTACAATAAAGAGTATTCTTTCTATCTATTCATTAATATCATTACCATTAATTCATTAAAAATCATTTAAATTTAACTGTCGTGTGCTTTGTCCCGGTTGTGAATCATTAGGGTCATTTTCATTATCATCTTGATCATCAGGGTGAACATTTTTGTTATTATCTTGGATGGATAAGTTTCTAATGGACATACCACGTGCATTTCTGCTGTCTATAATTTCGGGCAGCAAGCATTTCATGTAAAATTTTATTAATTTCGGTTTCATTTTAGTTTCCCAAAATATATCATCTTTTTCTATGAATTTTGTGTATATATTTTCATTCTCGCCTGCCCATATATCCAAAAGACACTTTTGTCGTTCTGACACATGTAGCTGGCCTTGTATCTGGTAGTACCAGTTTGAGTTTTTATTTACCGTAGTAGTTTTAGTGTTTTTATTATATTTTAAAAATTGTATTTTGTTTTCTTTTATAAAATTAGAAAGTCCTTTTTTGTGTGCTGTAATTAGACACTTGACTTCGACTATTGTATCTGCTCCAATTAAGCCGTCAGGCGTTGCCCCTATAAAAGGGTAGTCTTTATCTATAAATAAACCGCAGGGTACAATGATAACATTTTCCTGCTGCTGCAACTACTGCAAAGCTTGCTGCTCATGCTCAACTCCATGTGCGATGGATGTGACGTGAGCCAAATTTTTTTGTATAATAGGTTTTTAACGAGGGGAGCTGTATCTAATGTGACTTTTCTTTTACATATTGGCCCAAAGTTGGAAGCAGTTATTATGTGTTTTCTTATTTCGAGCCACTCGCTGCTGTCTCTTTGTAATATTGTAGATCTTTCTACCTTGTGTCTATCAAATGTAAGTGTTTTCAGATTTTTGAATAATTCTTCTTTTGATGTATCATATTCTTTTTTCGACATATTGGGCGATGAACAGGCTGGACCATAGTCATGTTGCTCTTTATTTACATCTTTTAGAACTCTTCGTTTCTTCACTGGGTGTTCCATATTCAATTTTCGTTTTTTCGCACGTCTGTTCTCAACTTCTTCAGCTTTACCACCGGGAGCGTTACTTGATAGAGCTTTTTGGATTGTTGATACTGCAGATTTTGTATTAAACGAAACAACGGCTGCTGCGCATCTTCCTTGATACCCCCCTTTTAGAGCAAAATTTATTCTTTTACCGCCAGTAAATTTTGCTATGACGCTGTTGAAGCATTCTACCGTATTTGTGTTCACGTCTTCAATCAAACTACGTGATTTTGAAGCCACGTTGGACACAATAGCATTTATTCTGAAGAAAAATGTTGAATTTTCAATCTTTTGCAGTTCGCCACCACTGTTTTTTTTCTTTGTCACAAAAGTAATTTTGACAAATTTGATGATTACCATAAGCGTGAGATACAGAGTTAATAATATCGTTGTGTAAAACGGATATTGCTACATTTTTAGGACTCTGCGAGGCCTTGTGATGTTTAATAGATTTCACTATTGCCTTTCGCATTGTCATAATTTTTTGATTAGTGAGAGTTTTTCGGTGCGCCAACATATACCTTGTTTCTGTGATGACCGCTCTTAACTTTTTACAAAAATTGCGCAATATGTGATTTCGGCACTCAAGTTTCTCAACCGTCAAATTTTGGCTTTCATACGGATTTGCGTTAAGAATTTTAGAGTAGGTCGAAGCGTCGCCATCTCCTACCATTCTGCCATATATAAGGCCATACGTCGCAATCGATGTTTTGAAACCTTCAACGATTATGTTGGCTTCCATTGAACTAGACGTTCCCTGGAAATTTTTGAAACACAAGTGGTCTTGTGGTGCAGTTTTTTTTTATTTTCGGCTCGGGTACATACCAGGCAATACTTATTTTTGACACAGAAGTATAGAACCTCACCCGTATTTCAGCCAATTATGGCTGCTGTGCCTGATGAAGCTTTATAGTTCGAACCATATGACCTAGCACACCATGCCCCATCCACATAGACATCTACGACAGCATAGCCGTTTTTGGTCCGGCCATTTCCTAAAGCAATCTCTTTTTCTTTATTAGCAACAGCTTCCATTGTAACACTAGCAGTTTCTTCCCATTTCTTATAAACTTTATTTTGAAAATAAATAAATAACTCTTCGATTTGAGAAAATCCTATACCAGAGGCTACAACTCCAGTGGTAGCAGCTATATTAGCATTTATATGCTCAGTATCTTTGGTGTTTTCGGATGGAATCAAACAAACTTCTTTACACATATTGCACTTAAATTTAAAGATCGAAATAAGTCCATGTCTTTTTTCACCAACTAAGCAGAAGCTGCTTGATTTACAATCAAATAAATCATTGTGGCGTGCTTATTCTTGATATTCTTGTAAAAAGTAATTGATTTCAATTATTCGCCGTCCTGATATGGGTTGGAAATGGTTTTCCTTGTTATCCATTTCAGTAATAAGCGCGTTTTCACTTCCATCATTTTCTCTGTAACAATAAAATACGATGGAGATAGTATAACGTGGAATCTAAAAAACTGATGATGAAAAATATGTTAATAAAAGTGTTATGCACTTATAGAATTCGGTCCTTATTCTAATTCAGAATAAAAAACCTAATTTTAAATATACAAGTAATACAAGATAGGTTATACAGGTTGATAAGTTGTGACATGCTTGCTGCTCACATGTGTTAGTTCTGATGACTTACTGAGTAGTTTCAGAATCAACAATTGGTTCTGGCGCAGATAACGAAGACATTGGTAGTGTTACATCTTGTAAAGTATCATTATTCGGTGATGTCGATGTCCTAAAATAATTATTATTTATTTAACATTAATGTTTAAAATAACCTGTGTTTATAAAACAAATTTTAAATTTGTTTGCCGCTGAACGACAACAAAAAAAAACTTACTTAGTAGCAGAGGGTTGCAAATCCACAGGCTCTAATGTAATATAAGATGCGTGAGTCTTATTAGACGTATCGTTACATGACTTTCTGCAAAAAAAAAAACACTTTATTATAATGCTAAATTGACTAAATCTAAGATATTATTGCAGCACCATGTGCAATGGATGAGCCACACCAGATAGTCGAGAGCCGGCCACCACGCGCAACCGTACCGTATGACATATCAAATCAAAAGTCTTACTGTGAGGGTCTCAAACACAGAAAATAGTTCCATTTATTTATTTATACAAATATATTACGGGAAAACCTATAAGACGTCCATTTGCAGTTGGAATGTATGGGAGTACATGCTTTTCAACTACAATGTTAAGTTTGTTCTTGTGATAAATTCATCCCAACTATGGAACCCTTCATTGTGCGTGGTCCGACGCACGGTCGGTTTTTTTTTTCATTATTCGCGCGGAGTGGATTTCAGTGGTCAGGCCGTTAGACCGGTTTGGAAACAATAATAGGTAGGTACCCAATGAAATGTGAACAGTTGCAAGAATAAAATAGGTTTTAGTTTCGCTTTCCGGTAGTCGGCGATTGACAAATTTTTATACCTAAACTGACTATTTAATAATAATAAAACTTTAAATTTAAAAAAAATATATTTCAGCCAACAAAGGATCATATATTGCACCCACACAGCTGTTTTATAAATTTACAAACATTTTCTAACATTGTGATATAATACATTTAATAAAAAAGGTTTTCATGTTAGGTATACTTTTATAATAGCAATAGGCACAAAAGACAAAATAATAATAAAAAACATACAATCAAAAAGACCACATAATCTTTTGTTCGGAGTGTTTTTTCTGTACGCTAGTATAGTAGGTACATTTTACTATGTATTCTGCTGTGAGGATTCCGATTACCAAGAAATCAAAAAAAGTACTTACTGTTCTTCTCTGCTGTTTTTTCGAACAAATAAGCCTTTTTTATTTCGATTCATTTTTGAACTGAAACAATAAAATATGTTATAGTATTAAAAAAGATTGGGGACTACACGTAAGAGTACACGTAGTACACGGGCGGCGCGGACGGCGGCGCCCGACATCAAAGGCGTTTTCCTACTGTAGGGAAATAATAAATTTATAATAATCCAATAATAAACCAATAATAATAATATTCCACAACTTTCACACATCACCATCTAGTCCCAAACTAAGCAGAGCTTGTGCTATAAGTACTAGACAACTGATAAACATACATATATATTTCTAAATACATACATATTATAGATAAATTACACCCAGACAAAGAACAAATGATCGTGCTCATCACACAAAAATTTGTCCTGGGTAGGAATCGAACCCACGACCTTACGCATAGCAGTCAGGGCCACTGACCACTAGACCAAAAGGCCTGCAAACAACAATAACAAATTGAAACTAAATACTTTAAATGTTATGTAACAAAGCTGTTATTCTGTAAAAGGGTTTTTTTTAATAAATTATATATTATAATTGTTGATGCGGCCAAAGTTCAAAATATTGTTTTATATTTGTATACTGTGACTGTGGTCAATAGGAATAAATGAATAAAAAATATAACTTACCATATTTCTTTCGCGATTTTTTTTGCCTTCAACCTTGATTTAGTCCTAATTTTATTTCTTTTATTTGCCATTTTCACAAAACAATCACAAATATACTGTCTTAAAAGTTGTATACAAAATATTTACACAATGAGAAATAAACACATCAACAAAATCTTAACTATGGTCTATTTAAGTACAATTTATTTTATTTCCTATTAATATTATTTACGGAGCAGCTGAGAAGCGCGCGCGCAAAAATTTGGCACAGGTCTCACCTCGGTAACGTCCCGCGGGACACTGACAAGCGACGCGCGGATCGAAAATCACTTGAATAATCGATAAAAAAATGTATAAATGTAATAAAAAAAAAACGATCGGGTAGAATCGATTCCAAAATGAATTACCTATAAATTGATATTAATTATAGAAAAAAAGGAGTATTAGTACTTGTGTAGAATGAAATTTTGCTTGTAAAAAAACTGCAAATCGAAGTTAGTTCGGTATTTTTTTCTATAGAGAAAATGGTATTTTATCGTGTATTGAACGGGTACATGTTAAGGAGAAAGAATGTATCTAAAATATATATTTTTTTCAAAATATAAATGTTATAATTTGCCTATCAAAAATGAATTCTAAAACATACAAAAACGGGAACACCTGGCCTTAAGCGATTCTCTGCTACCGGGTCACATCAAACTAGATCGAGATCCGGGCGCAAACGCATCACCGCAGACCGTCAGGATCGTCAGTTACTGAGAGAGTCATTAAGAAATAGGAAAAAAGCAGCTTCAGAGCTCGCTGCTGAGTTGTCAGAACAAATTAAGAAATCAATTTCTGCTCGAAATACTCGAAGAAGACATCAGGAAGGTAGTCTGAAAGGCTGTAAATCTAGGAAGAAGCCATGGCTCTCCAACAACAACAAAAAAGCTCGGTATAAATGGGCCTTAAAACACCGAACTTTCACCGCTGAAGAGTGGTCAAATGTTGTGTGGTCAGACGAATCAAACTTTGAGGTGAGTAAGTCAATTTAATTCCCTAATAAAATTATATACAATGGTTTAAAAACCAAACGCATAGATGAAGTTATTTTTTTTTCCGGAACTCAATATTTTTCTCTTTATTGCAAATTTTTGGTACACCTGGTGTGATCTTTGTGCGTCGCTGGGTGGGAGAATTTAAGTCAGTGTGTGATCCCCACAGATAACTTTAAATAAGTCAGAGACAGATAGGACAGTAATATGGTACGTCTAGTTCCAAAAATATGCGCCAAGCGCTAGTGTCGTAATGTCATCTAGTGATGACCCACAGCGTACTATAAACGTCACGATAACCATCGATCGATATCGATATCGAAATATCGATAGCATAGTGATGCGCCATGAATAATTCTTATAGGGTTAATTTTATTATTTGCAAGGTTCACTGTTTTTTTCGTTAAATCCAATGGATACGACTTTAACGAAAGAAATCTATACTTATAATAAATCTGTAGAGAGGTCAATTCTGTACATGAAATATATTTACAAAATAACTATCAGGGGGTGATTAGGGATCGATACTGATGCCAAAAATGCAATCAATAAAATTTTTGTCTGTCTGTCTGTCTGTCTGTCTGTCTGTATAACCGTTATAGAAACAAAAACTACTCGACGGATTTTAACGAAACTTGGTACAATTATTTTTCATACTCCTGAGCAGGTTATAGTATACTTTTCATCACGCTACAATCAATATGAGCAGAGCAGTGAAGGGAAATGTTGGGAAAACGGGAGAAGTTACTCCATTTTTTAAGCTTCCGTCGCGTGTGCAACCTTAATGGTTAAAGCTACACAGAAATCATATATGACGGAAATGTTCTCCTTAAAATTATATAACAAATATCCCACGACAGCATATATCTATCTTTTATGGTTGACTCACAATAACACGTGTAACTCCCGATAGCTTAGCAGTTCGAAGCTTTCTGATTATTATTCTGCTCCGAAATTTAAAACCACCACAACTTTACACTGGAACTCGGCTAAAAGTAACCCAGTTGCAACAAAATATAATCGAGGCTCAAATTTTAACAGGTTGCGGTGCAGGAGAAACCGTCTTTATTTCCAGAATTCCCATAATACCAAATAATTTTCCATTCCAATTTAAAAGAACGCGATTCCCAGTATCGGTGTGTTATTCAATGATAATTAATAAGGCTCCAGGGTAGACTTTTCGTGTTGCTGGAGTAGATCTCGGTGTCAGTTGTTTCTCGCATGGTCAGTTGTACGTCGCTCTTTCCCGGGTTAGCAGTTCTAGAAATCTTTATGTTCACGTGCCGGACGGGTCAACTTTCAACATAGTTTACCCGGAAGCTTTTCGCTGAAGTATTGTCGTTCTATAGGTACTTAAGCCTCATGTGAACGTGATCTAAACAATATTACCAATACATACCATATTTGCAAAATAAAATTATATTCTATTCTATTCTATTAACTTAATAACACACAAGGAGTTACACGCTGACGGAGACGCGGGCACAGCTATTACCAATAATATGGTGAGGTTCCGTATTGCGATATTTTTCGACAGTATTATAGATTGACATATTATATTTCCCTACTAAATTACGAAAGTTAATCTGTGTGTTACATCAAAATCACTGAACCGTGAGGAAGGACATAGGCTACTTTTTTTACGAAAAACGACGGAAACGTGGACGAAGTCGCGGGCAACAGCTATCTATGCTAATAATATAAGGCTGAAGAGTTTGTTTGTTTGTTTGAACGCGATAATCTCAGGAACTACTGGTTAGAATTGAAAAAATATTTTAAATTAAATAGTCAATTTATAGAGAAAGGCTATAGGCTATATATCATTACGCTAAGGCCAATAGGAGCGGAGCACCAATGAAGAATGCTTCAAAATCGGGGTTAAATTTAACGTTAGCCCAAAGTAACTATTCTACGCGGACGAAGTCGCGGGCAAAAGCTAGTATAAAAATAAAACGAGTTTTCAGATTTTACTTTTTATTTGTTTTTCCTCTTATCCTATGGGCTTTGTATTTCTTGAAGGCAATTGTTGTGGTGCACACATCTGCTTCACAATTTTTTCTTGTACACCTCCTTTTTCTTTTCCGAATCACATCTGTAAATAGAAGAAAAATTCAATTCTAAGTAAAGACGAATCAGGTAACTATTTCGGGATCCTGAGCAACATTCTAACATTTGCCATTACACTATTTCTAAAAGCATAGTTTTTTCAGTATTGCTTATAAAATTTCGTTTTTGACATCTCTAAAATAAAATCAATAACAATAAGCACACCATAACGGCTCTGATCAGAATCAATTCCTACTTAAGTATACAAATATACATATTGTAACATATTTATGCAGATATTTAGCTTTATGGTTTTTAACTGATCATATTTATATGATAAACTAGTACTAACGCGGGGCTTCACTCCCGTGGATTCTATCACGGTAAAAACATAACTCTCCTTTTTTGCGTCCGTCAACTTTTCATCATGCACATAGTTCTAAAACAACATACAATGCTTACCTATAATTCGCACATTACTAACAAGAGGCGGAAAGATATAGTCTGCGTCTCACATCCGACCTCAAAATTTATCTTTACAAATCGATTTTTTTCGTTTTTAGGTCCACTATTGTACAATAGATTAAATAGAATCTTAAATATATATAACTTAAATTATTTTAGTTGTAAAAAAGCAACATGTAATTATTTACAAAATATGACATATGACCAGACGGAAGAGTCACTTGCAATATGCAAATAGAATGTAAAACACTAGGAACACATATTTAACTATTATTATCTAGATTTAGTTTTAGTTATTTCATGGATTATGTACCACTTAAGATAGTTTGTACTTCATCGCCTGAAGCACAGGTTTTTAACCTAGTACAGGCAAATAATATGTTAATTTTCCTTAATTTAATTAATTCTTAAGACTTATATTGTAACTGTATTTTGCACTATTTCTTAAATAAATAAACAATTTATATTTCTTAAATAAATAAACAATTTGCAGTCGCGTAAAGAGTAGCCTATAACCTTCCTCAAGCTTCAAGCTACTTCCATACCAAATTGCATACAAATCTACCCAGTACTTTCGAAGATTAGCGCGTTCAAGCAAACAAACAAACAAACTTTTCCGCTTTATAATATTAGTATAGATAGAATATTCTTGATAAGAAATTAATAGTTGTTAAAAATGATTACCTGTATTGTATTGAGAGATGAAGATGCAGGAGGATCTGCATACATATCTGCAGTTCTTGAATATAAATGATCAACTGGATGTTACACTTGTAAATAATTACAAACACATTAATACAGATAAAGGCACCCCATGCTCTACTTCTTCAGTGGAAAAACGACATGGATAACCATCATTGAGACGATTACCCTCGCCATCCAGTTGGTATTTGTCGAAGTGTTTTTGGCACACACGTTTATTCACTAACTGATACTTTGATAAACCAAGAAGTTCGGAATTCACTGATACCAAAGACGACAGTCACAAAGCCCTAAGTTTATCGTCCTTAGGTAAATTATAAAGGCGATGGATGAGTTTTGTTGGTTGAAATACAACCGACAACACAGCATTTGATAGGAGCCATGGCCGCGAACCAAAGCACCAGAGCACTGCAGTATAATTCGTATTGAGCAAGGAACTTGGAATCTATCTCAACTCAAGCAATACAGCGAGGAGAACGACTAGTAAACAAACTGTAATCCGGCAGCACACGAGCTTCGACACGAATGACGGAAAATCCAATCTGTTATCTGCAAGGATCTTCTACCTACTAACTGGATTGCTTACGAATGATTCAAAGAATATAGAAAGTCTTTCTTAGCTGTTAAACAATAGAGTATAAACTTGCATGCATAAAACTGAAGGAACTATTCGTTCCGAGCGAGACAGTGCCGTGTGTGGACCAAGGATCTTCTACCTACTAACTGGATTGCTTACGAATGATTCAAAGAATACAGAAAGTCTTTCTTAACTGCTAAACAATAGAGTATAAACTTGCACGCATAAAACTGAAGGAACTATTCGTTCCGAGCGAGACAGTGCCGTGTGTGGACTGTGTCCCTTTCTTCTGTGTGGCAGATTAAAAATATTTATTTCAATGGTAATTTTTTCGCCCTGTCTGTTGTAGTAATAACACCTAGTTTTAAACTTCTTTGGAATTCTATCTTTAAAATGAATTACCATTATTACTGTATGCATATTAATGAAAATTAAAGTTATTTTACCATGCAAACACTCTTGTGTTTAAACCAAAAAAAATGGAATTTGTAAGAATTAGTAGTGATATATTATACTATACCTGGCAATTACTACATTGCCGTCTGACGTTTACTTGACATCTGTATGTTTGTAAATTTGAATTATATTTAATTTTGTGAGTTTTCGTAATATTAAAGTGCAAGTTATTGTAACCATGGTAAGAACGTGTTTTGTGGTTAATTGCAAGAGTGAAAAGTGCACCCCGGGTCTGGCATTTCCCTTTTTAAGTAAGTTTTGTGACTTTGTTTACAAATTGCATTTAGGGTGACTATGTTTTCAATGTAAAAGTGGATGTTCTTCACTTTATTCTTCTTATTTATTATTTTTCTTTCTTCTAATTATATATTATTTTTTGTTATTTTAAGCTTTCCTAAAAATGATGATCTTCGAGACCGGTGGCTCAGTGTTCTACACAGAAAAGGGTCAGAAACGGTTCTAAAATTTGTAGCCGCCATTTCAAGCCCGAAGAAATATTGCATTTCGAAACAAGATCATATGAGCAATTCCATCCATTTTCCCTAAAGTAAGTTATCAATCTTTACAAATGACATGAAGATCACCGTTTTGAAATAGAATATGAGCATAGCAAGATGAATTTTCATTTTGAATCTATCTTAAACATAAATACTAAAATTTTGTTCTCATCAATGTATTATTATTTTAGATTCCTGTTAAAGCGAAACAAATAAATGTTTTAAGTACTATAATATTGAAACCCACTAAAAAAGAATATACAACCTGTACTGGGCACATTCAAAGATCAGTAAGTGAAAGTTATGAAAGGAGTCAAATTAATAAGCATAAAAGTCGACATTTTTGTTGATTTATTTACTTTTGCTTAGCAAATTGATGGCAAAAATATTTTATATCATTTTGGCCAAAAACTCAGCTAAGCAAACTTGCTTACAAGTGTAGTTTATTATATTAATAATTACTAATAACTTAATTACTTAACTTTTGTCCACTGCAGTTAGTTAATGTCGACAAATAATAATAATAATTCATAATTTAAAGATTATTTCCATACTTTTAACTAATAATAGTGTAATACATGTTTTAGGGTTGTGTGTCAAGCCAATCTTGTAACAAACCTGCAGCTGCAACATATGAGGAACTAGAAAATATAGAACCAACCTAATAATAATAACCTTATAATTGTCATTCGATCTGCCTCCTTCATGTTTAGAATTATGTATGTTAATAATATTGATTTCTAACCTTAAATAGCACATGTGGTGTTAGCCTGTAATTAATTGTTACACTTATAAATGTAATATGACTGTTTCATACAAATGTATAGTGTAAACAATTGTAGGTTAACCTAAATAAATATATACATAAATAAATTATATCTCTTCTGTTATTCTTTCTATTTATAATCATCGTTTTTCATGAAGGGTTTTAGTAGTTTTAATTATGTATAAACATTGCATCATTTTATTTTTAGTCTACTGGTTCTGACCGTACAAGTGTCGAATAAACGTAGATTACCAATTAATGCACGTTTGTTTGGACGTCTATACCACTGCCTATCAAGGCCAAGCCTTCGAAGAATTGTCAGCTGGTGATTCTGTTATTAATTCTGTATCTGCAATAATTGTATTTGTATCACGGGTCTTAACCACTTTGAAAGTTTATAATTCCACGCAATAAAGTCTGCTTAACAAAACCAATTTTGCGTTTAGCCCGTATAAGGAAGGGTTTATTATAGAAATTAGCGCGCTCAATATAAGTTCCTGATCTGGATATTAGATTAGAACATCACTGAATCAGTAGCAGAGTGTGGTTTCTATGTTTGATTAAAAACACAAAAATATAAATTGATAAATTTATACTTTTCCGATCTACACCGGATGACATGAAAAAAAACAGAAGATTTTTTTTTTTTATCTTTATTAAGTTGATTTGGGGTTTTTATCTCAATGGATACGCCAACCCCATCATGCCGAACACAAGCTTCAAAAAAAATTCTTAATTAAATTTATAGGAGAATACTAATCAATCAAAAAAACAGAAGATAAGAAGCAAACAAGTAACAGACATAAGTCATAATAAAAATATGAATAAAAATTACATTCGAAAAAGTTTTCTAATCCTAATACACACGTTATGGATAAAAACTCTTTTCTAACAGTTCCCCAGATATATATTGAGAACTAGCTTTTCACCCACATGGAATCCTGTTATATCGCGCTACCGAGCAACTATTCAAAAATCTGAGATAGAAAGAACCCTATATAGTTCCCAGGGTTTTAAACTATCTCCATGCCAAATTTTTCGAAAGCGGCTCTGTGATTTAACCGTGAAAGCGTAACAGACCGATACAGACCTTTGTATTTATAATTGAATTTATTTCTTTCTTTCTATTTAATACGTTATTAAGAAAAAAACCGGCCAAGTACGAGTCGGACTCGCGCATGATGGGTATTTTTATAGGTAGGTAATGAATGGTAAGGAACCATTACCTATAAAAAGCGCCAAAAATATCACAACTGTTGTATGGGAGTCTCCCTTAAATATTTATTTTAATTAATTTATAGTATTTTTTGTTACAGCGGTAACAGAAATACATCATTTGTAAGGTTAATAATAAGTGTCTTAAAAAAAACCTGCAAATATTGCATCAAATAAAATTGTCCTTACGTTTATCGCGAATTGATATCCACACTACTAGAAAGAGATAGCTAGGTCCTTCGAGGGTATACTCTTCGGAACGGATTTGAGCTTCGCGTCCGCATTCCAGTTTAGGTACAAGTTCCTTGGTGTGGACTGTGTCCCTTTCTTCTGTGTGTCAGATTAAAAATATTTATTTCAATGGTAATTTTTTCGACCTGTCTGTTGTAGTAATAACACCTAGTTTTAAACTTCTTTGGAATTCTATCTTTAAAATGAATTGCCATTATTACTGTATGCATATTAATGAAAATTAAAGTTATTTTACCATGCAATCACAAGATGTTTAAAACAAAAAAAAATGGAATTTGTAACAATTAGTAGTGATATATTATACTATACATGGCAATTACTACGTTGCTGTCTGACGTTTACTTGACATCTGTATGTTTGTAAATTTGCATTATATTTAATTTTGTGAGTTTTCGTAATATTAAAGTGCAAGATACTGTAACCATGGTAAGAACGTGTTTTGTGGTTAATCGCAAGAGTGAAGGGTACCCCGGGTCTGGAATTTCCTTTTTTAAGTAAGTTTTGTGACATTGTTTACAAATTGCATTTAGGGTGACTATGTTTTCATTGTAAAAGTGGATGTTCTTCTCTTTATTCTTCTTATTTATTATTGAAGTGAAAACTTCTTTAGCGGCGTTGTGCACTTTTTTGTAATGGGTAAAAAATGTTAAACTCGCGTCAGGACACGTGACCTGATCGAAAATTCGTAAGGCGGACGGAGAGTCTCAGAGATAAACTTTTGTATATAAACTTTGTTATGTTTGTGTACGACAGCGCAATAAATAAATATTGTATTCTACCACATAAATGATAGTACTTTTATACTGATAATTAAAGCAATTCGTGCAAAATTATTCCCTAAACATTCCAAAATATCAAATATGCACAACGTTAATATTCAGGTTTTCACTTCTGCCGGCACTCCCGGAGTGCAACCCGTCGTTTTTTTCTTTCTTCTCATTATTTATTATTTTTTGTTACTTTAAGCTTTCCTATAAATGATGATCCAGACCGGTGGCTCAGTGTTCTACACAGAAAAAGGTCAGAAATGGTTCCAAAATTTGTAGCCGCCATTTCAAGCCCGAAGAAATATTGCATTTCGAAACAAGATCAAATGATGCAATTCCATCCATTTTTCCTAAAGTAAGTTATCAATCTTTACAAATGACATGAAGATCACCGTTTCGAAATAGAATATGAGCGTAGCAAGATGAATTTTCATTCTGAATCTATCTTAACCATAAATACTAAAATATTGTTCTCATCAATCTATTATTATTTTAGATTCCTGTTAAAGCGAAACAAATAAATGTTTTAAGTACTATAATATTGAAACCCACTAAAGAAAAGAATATACAACCTGTACTGGGCACATTTAAAGATCTGGTAAGTGAAAGTTATGAAAGGAGTCAAATTAATAAGCATAAAAGTCGACATTTTAGTTGATTTATTTACGTTTGCTTAGCAAATTGATGGCAAAAATATTTTATATCATTTTGGCCAAAAACTCTAGCTACGCAAACTTGCTTACAAGAGTAGTTTATCATATTAATAATTACTTATAACTTAACTTTTATCCACTGCAGTTAGTTAATGTCGACAAATAATAATAATAATTAATAATTTAAAGATGATTTCCATACTTTTAACTAATAATAGTGTAATACATTTTTTAGGGTTGTGTGTCAAGCCAATCTTGTAACAAACCTGCAGCTGCAACATATGAGGAACTAGAAAATATAGAACCAACCTAATAATAATAACCATATAATTGTCATTCGATCTGCCTCCTTTATATTTAGAATTATGTTTGTTAATAATATTGATTTCTAACCTTAAATAGCACATGTGGTGTTAGTCTGTAATTAATTATTACACTTATAAATGTAATATGACTGTTTCATACAAATGTATAGCTTGAACAATTGTAGGTTAACCTAAATAAATAGATACATAAATAAATTATATCTCTTCTGTTATTCTTTCTATTTATAATCATTGTTTTCCATGAAGGGTTTTAGTAGTTTTAATTATATATAAACACTAGTACTCATGCGGGACTTCGCTCTCGTGGATTCTGTCACGGTAAAAACATAACTGTCCTTTTTTGCAGTCGCGTAAAAAGTAGCCTATAACCTTCCTCAAGCTTCAAGCTACTTCCATACTAAATTGCATCCAAATCCACCCAGTACTTTCGAAGATTAGCGCGTTCAAGCAAACAAACAAACAAACAAACTTTTCCGCTTTATAATATTAGTATAGATTGCATCATTTTATTTTTAGTCTACTGGTTCTGACCGTACAAGTGTCGAATAAACGTAGATTACCAATTAATGCACGTTTATTTGGACGTCTATACCACTGCCTATCAAGGCCAAGCCTTCGAAGAATTGCCAGCTGGTGATTCTGTTATTAATTCTGTATCTGCAATAATTGTATTTGTATCACGGGTCTTAACCACTTTGAAAGTTTATAATTCAACGCAATAAAGTCTGCTTAACAAAACCAATTTTGCATTTAGCCCGCATAAGGAAGGGTTTATTATAGAAATTAGCGCGCTCAATATAAGTTCCTCGGATATATATTGAGAACTAGCTTTTCGCCCACGTGGAATTCTGTTATATCGCGCTACCGAGCAACTGGTCAAAATCTGAGATAGAAAGAACCCTATATAGTTCCCAGGGTTTTAAACTATCTCCAAGCCAAATTTTTTCGAAAGCGGCTCTGTGGTTTAACCGTGAAAGCGTAAGAGACCGACACAGACCTTTGTATTTATAATAGAATTTATTTCTTAATTTCTATTTAATAGGTTGTTAAGAAAAAAACCGGCCAAGTACGAGTCGGACTCGCGCATGAAGGGTATTTTTATAGGTAGGTAATGAATGGTACGGAACCATTACCTATAAAAAGCGCCAAAAAAATCACAACTGTTGTATGGGAGTCTCCCTTAAATATTTATTTTAATTAATTTTTAGTATTTTTTTGTTATAGCGGTAACAGAAATACATCATTTGTAAGGTTAATAATAAATGTCTTAAAAAACCTGCAAATATTGCATCAAATAAAATTGTCCTTACGTTTATCACGAATTGATATACACACTACTAGAAAGAGATAGCTAGGTCCTTCGAGGGTATACTCTTCGGAACGGTTTTGAGCTTCGCGTCCGCATTCCAGTTTAGGTACAAGTTCCTTGGTTATCTGACACTCGTCAGTTTTAATTTTAAAACATAGTGTATTACATTCTCTTTGGTCAGTACTCAGTTTTACTGACAAAATGGCTGCCAAAAACATGGTTGCCGGCGACAGTAGCGCTATAACGCAGATTTTGGTACTATGCTGTCGCAGGCCTGGTAATCCCAAGCGTAAAACACGGCGGCACAAATTAGTTAATAGTTACTACGTAACAGATACTTCACTCAGTACAAAATTTCCAATACCTACTGCTATAATAGCCTACTCCGTCGCGTCAGCAACCGCTGCATGCTAAAATGTGCCTAAATGTTCAAGCGTACAGTTGTTGGCCTGCCCAGTCGCCAGATCTGATCCCCATAGAACATTTATGGGGTTTATTAAAGCGTAGAGTTAGGTGCCACACAATTAACAACAGAGAAGATTTGAAACGCTACCTGCGCCTAGAATGGAACGCGATTACTGCTGAAGACTGTAAAAATCTTGTTGGCTCTTTACTAAAAAGAATTTCTGCCGTAATTAAGGCAAAGGGTGGACCCACAAAATATTAATTTTCAATTAATAAACAGTAAAATAAACCTATATAAAACGTTTTGTTTTATTTCTATTTGATACTCCTCATAAAACTAAAAGATGTCACGGGTGTTCAATACTTCTGGCCAAGGTAACTGGATTTGATTTTTATGAAATCTCATAGACGGCGCTGCTTCAAAATTGTCTTTATACTACTAACATTCATTAAACTATGTTTCTCTGCCCAAGTTACTTAAATTCCGTAGTTTTTATAGTGTACAGCTTAGATAATAGCATGGGTTACTCAAAAACAACATTTAAATATGCGTCGTTAGATTACACGCTGTCACAGAATGCGTAAGAAAAATAAAGATTCACAGCTCCTCCCCCGTAGGTGATAGCGTGATAATATGTAGCCTATATGTTGACCCGACCTCTTAGTAATATTCATGCAAAATTTGAAGTAAATCCATGCAGTACTTTTTGAGTTTAGCCCGGACACACATACAAACAAACTGACAAAAATTCTAAAAACAATTTAAAGTAAAAAGTAAGATTGTTTTAAAAGTTAGAGGGGACATTAAAATGTCTGATGTGAAATATTTTTATCGGGTCCCACTCTAGGTAGATCGGAAAAGAGTGTCAGACTTCTACTGACTAAAAATCCACCTGTCTGTTCCTTCAGCTGCCCTTGCGTTCCCGGGCTGCGGTATCTCTTTAGAACATTCCCGCAACCCCGGCGCTTTATTTATTGTGACTGCAAAAATACCTTTAAGTACAGGAATTTGTGTCCTTTTCTAACTAAAAGGTAAATCTGTAGGTACTGTGGGGATTCGAAGTATAAGTGCTGTTTATCTAGTCGCTCGCGCTGGTTTCGTCAAATCAAAACTATAGCACATATGACATGGCTTCGAAGGTATTTTAATAAAAGTAACGACTTAGTTAAATAATATATATTCCTGCAATAAATATGAATTGATTTCCTATTATAGTTACCCACACAAAATTAAGAATCGTAAAAATATAGACGAAAAGTTCGTCTAGGTAAGTATAGATATAAAAAGAAAGTTATTTAAAAAATCTAAAAAACCCGACTGCTCAACTGAAATGAAAGAAGTGAAGAAAGTGACAAGCAGGCGAGACCCAATTGATTTTTTTTTAATGGGATGGGTCCGCCTGCTTGTCACTTTTTAAAATAAAAATGTGCTTGTTTCTTTCATTTCAGTTGAGAAGTCGGGATTTTTAGATTTTTTAAATAACTTTTTTTTTCATCTTTTTAGTTAAAATATTAATTAACATTTTTATAGTTTTCCCGTTCGTATCACAATGGCACCCCACCGGATAAAGAAAGTGAAAGAGCTAAGTCCATATTTTTAAACTTTCTCTGTGTATTATTTTTGCTAGTATTACACTAATGATAAACATAATATACCTTTTTGAAATCCTTGTATTAAGCCCTTTAATTTGATACCAATATTGCAGTATTCGAAAAAAATTTTTTTTTTTTTGTGTATAATGACTTCGCACAGCCGCCATGTTTGATTTTTTCAATAGTCACCTATCTAAGAACACTTGGTCTGCTAAGACGAATCTAAGGATACCTCAATTATGTGAATCCGTTCAGCGATAGAAGAATATTACAAACATACATACATACAAGATACGCGCGAAAAACATAACCTTTCTTTTGCAGTCGGGTAAAAACCACACACCTGAAGTAAAAAAAGGTGAAACAATGTCACATACCTACATGATAGGAATTCTCTTAACAAAGAAATTTAAATGAAACCAAAGTTTAAGGTGAAACAATGTCACATACCTACATGATAGGAATTCTCTTAACAAAGAAATTTAAATGAAACCAAAGTTAGGTACCTATGTTATCAGTGCAGAATGTATCGGGGAGTATAGATAGGTACATCCACGTGCCGAGCGCCGCTTCGGCAAATATAATCAAATAAATCCAAATTCAAGCGTAGTTACCGTATAAAAAAATATGAGTAACTCGCGATCCCCCACATTTATCAATGAACTTGCGCAAGTGTGCGGCGCGACGGCACGGTGTCGTGTGTGGCGTGTACTACACGGGAGTGCTTGTGTGCGAGCAACAGTTTCGTACTGCTCATCACTGAGTCTATCTCTTTCTCGCTCGATATTAGGTGAAATAGCATGCGAATTAGCTACGCCCACCAACAAGTTCGCGTCTCTAAACAGTGGACCCTTAAGGCTGAGATCGGGCGGAGAATAGACGGATACTTCTTCAGACTTCACCAGACAGTGATCGGAACTACCTAACGGCGAAGTTATCGTTACCGAGTAGCGGTCTGGATCTGTAGTCAGCAGAAGGTCCAAGCAATTGAAAGCCTCATGTGAACGTGATCTAAACAATATTACCAATACATTAACTTAATAACACACAAGGAGTTACACGCTGACGGAGTCACGGGCACAGCTATTAACAATAATATTGTGCGGTTCGGTATTGCGATATTTTTCGACAGTAGATATTATAGATTGACATATTATATTTCCCTACTAAATTACGAAAGTTAATCTGTCTGTTACATCAAAATCACTGAACCGTGAGGAAGGACATAGGCTACTTTTTTTTACGAAAAACCACGGAAACGTGGACGAAGTCGCGGGCAACAGCTATCTATACTAATAATATAAGGCTGAAGAGTTTGTTTGTTTGTTTGAACGCGATAATCTCAGGAACTACTGGTTCGAATTGAAAAATTATTTTTTAATTAAATAGTCAATTTATATCATTACGCTAAAGCCAATAGGAGCGGAGCGCCAATGAAGAATGCTTCAAAATCGGGGTTAAATTTAACGTTAGCCCAAAGTAACTATTCCACGCGGACGAAGTTGCGGGCAAAAGCTAGTTGGTAAATAAAATTGTTGATGTGCTGACCCCAATTAAATTAACAGTAGAAGCAATCTGTCTGCGAGATGCTAATTTATGCACAGCTGATGCCGCTTTGAAATTATTTCTAAAACAATTATCTAGCGTTATACTACTACTAACGCTAGATAATTGTTTGTGTTTGTAAAAACTCAAGCTGAGTACTTGTCAAATAAATTAAATCATCCTTAGTGGAACATATAAAGCAACGACGAAGTGATGACTTGACTGGTGCGTTGAATTATTTACAAAATCCATGATGATGAAAATCAGTTATTATCGGATTTGGAATGGCATGACTTATTTCCAGTTCCTACACAGGCTTTAGTGAGGAAGCAAATAAGAGTATTGTTAAAAGATTTAACAGTTAGTTAACATCTGTTTGTACAGATGATGAGTTAAGGCCACAAACCTCCCAACCCCAATGGATACTAAAGGAAAAATTACAGCTGGAAATTGATAAGAGTGAAATCCCCAGATCCTGAAGTTCAAAGACAAAATGAATCAGGGTTGGCAAATAGTATTAGATGTGAAATGAGCCTGTTTGAAAATGGATGAGTTTGTGGATATCACTTAGAAACAGCATAAAAGTATCTATTGTCTATTCCTCCAACCAGTGTAGAACCTGAACGAGCATTTTCAGCTGCAGCTCATGTTGGTAATAAACTACGAAGCAGGCTTGGGAGTCAAACCTTGGATGCATTGATATTTCTACGATTGTATTTTCAATATTCTAAATTCAATTCAATTCAATTCAATTATTTATTTGCATCAAAAAGGATTACAATATTACTTAAAAACTAGCACATAGAAAAAAGTATCAGTAAAAATAATATAGGATCATCTGCAGCCGAACTAGGTAAACACCTGTATCTCGGCATACAGCGCCAATCCTCTCAGTCTATGACATTGAAATTTTATCAAATCAGCAAGTACAGTATTTCTTTAAACTTAAAAAAAAAAACACTTAAATGTAATACTTTATACAAATAATTATAAAATTAGAATTAGGAATTAATTTATTTAAAATCTAAGTGAGTTTTCTTACATTGTGCCAAAGAGTATCAATCTTTCGAGTTAACTATAGGAAAAAACTCCTGATTATTCAGTAACTTCCATAAGCTTTTCTGTCTCATCATAGGTTAGTGTTAGTAAGTAATTTTTTACCCTAGTTTTGCATTGGGTCTTATGCAGAGAGTAGATATTAATTGAAGTATTGATTTTGTTATATATATAAGGGCCTAAAAAGGCAAAATATTTACGAATAAAGGAGGTATGAGGGTGGTGATTGTGAGTACACACTGTTCTGTTCCTTCGCCTATATTTTAGATTAGGGTCATATTCTAAAACTGTATGTTGCTTTAAAACAATACCTTGTAAAAACAACTGTCGTACACTAAGTACTTCGCAATATTGGTACAACAGGGTGGTAGGAAAAAGACGCGGTTTAAAAGTGCAGATCTTAAGAATAGCATGTTGTGCAATCTCAATTGGTTTGATTATTGTTTTTGGAGCTCCTCCCCATGATGTGATGCAGTATGATATTACAGATTGGCACAAGGCAAAGTAGATTTGTTTCAATAATACAGCATCCACAACGTGTCTCAGCTTTTTAAAAAGGAACATGAGTTTTCTGACCCGGGTACTGAGTAATTTTATATGTTCTCTAAAGCTAAGGTTACTGTCTATAATGACCCCCAAATATTTTATGTTTTCTACATGTTCTATTGGTTGACAGCTACAGTTTATATCTAAGCAACATACATGCGGGACTATTTTGTAGTTGCTCCTAATTAATTTTGACTGGCGAATACTAAAAGTTAGATATTTGGTTTTATCAGTGATAATAAGTTTTCTTTGTCTTTTTATTTCTTACAAAGTACAGTATCTTTGTTTTGTCTTTTTTTTCTTACTATATTGTGATTTGTGTTGTGCAACAAAACTAAAACAACATATACCTATTTCAAGAAATTACTCGTTTTTTTTTTACATTTGAGACCAATTAGAAACCACATAGTCTAATCCCGGTATAGCCTCGGGATCCCGTGATTACGCATCAGGATCCCGTAATCCCGGGAAAATTAAATCCTGGGATCGAAAAATATGCTCGGGATTGTATTCTCTACATAAGCTACCTTAATAAATATAATATTCTTTCTAGTTCTCAATATGATTTTAGACAAGCGCTCTCGACACAGGATGCTGTTATTGCATTGACAACTGAAATCGTTCGAAAAGTAGTAATAAAGGGTATAAATGCATAACAGTATTCCTAGACCTTAAAAAAGCATTTGACACATTTTCTGTTCCCGTCCTTGTGTAGAGGCTTGAAGCCATAGGAATAAGCTCTTTCCCTCTTCGACAACTACTTTCAGGGAAGGAAGCAACAAGTTAAGATAGAAAACTCGTACTGTGAAGAAGAAAACGTTGTTTTTGACTTCCCGCAAGGGAGCATGCTCAGACCAACGCTATTCCTGGTGTACATAAATGACCTATGTAACCTCAGGGATAGCGGTAGGAAGATCTTAACCTACGCAGATGATACAGCCGTTGTCTTTTCTGGTCAATTATGGGAGATTGTGCACCAAAAAGCTGAATGCGGCCTAACTATTATTGGAATATGGACCTTCTAACCTTAAACATCGCAAAAACTCTACGTCTGCTATTCCCCAAGTGCTAAATCTAAACCAGGTCAAGACTTTAATATAACAATCCATGACAATGTGACATGTACAGACCTAAATCGAAATTGAGAAAATGTACAACAAGTAACCTCTACTAGATACTTAGGCATTATAACTGATGAGTATTTTTAAAATCCAGTGGTAGTTAAATATAAGGATAACTGGTAAATCTTGCAGTGTAATACAATATTAGATCATTACCTGTGAATTTGCCATTTCGCCGTACTGGCCATTTCAAATCAAAATATTGTGTTTTTGGCATGATGCCATCAGCACAACATGGAAACCTTTTTAAAAAAAATAGTCATTTAGTTAATGGTTAGCATTCTGTTTTCATCGCATTTAAACATTATGGATATGTTAAACATTCGAAAACTTATGGAAAATGAGTACTGTTGTGGCAGCAAGGCGGCACGCAATATCAACGTCATTTACAGAAGGAATGCCAAAAACGAATGCACCACCCTTTATTGTTTTGCCCGCTTCCTTTTTGTAAATTTCGACCTGAAAAGTGGACCCCGTGGGTCCAAAATATAACATGGTATTTATTTCTCATAGAACATCTACTTACTTGAAAAATATGTGCCGCAAACTCCCTAATACCACAAGGGTTAAGCCTGGTGCTCTCATCAGTGCAATAATAATCTAAGTAAAACCAGTGTGCCAACTCCATCTGGAAACATATTCGCACCAAGTTCCCACGATCTTCTGGAGGTAAGTTGATGATGAAGCGGCTGAAAGGAAATAAATTGAGTTAATAAACTAAAGTTATTTTGTTTGTGTTACAAACAATAAAGCCTGACCATATAGAAGGCATGCTGATCCAAATTAAAGAAACAGGAAATATTTTTCGAGTGATGATAAGCAATATAATATAGCAATCTATACTTCACTTCTGTGAAATAAAATATTATTTTATTAAATTAGGGGGCCAGTGTTTTCTAACTGACTAGTCTGAGTAGAAACATTGAAACAAACTCAGGGGTCAACCTCTCTTTTAGAGTCCATACAATTATTTTTTTTGTCAAAACATATGAAAACATGTAGGTTCATGTTTGTAGTGCTCTTTTGTACCATAATACAGTTTCCTTGTTGATGAAAATATCAAAAAATGGAAGAATTCATATCTATATTATTATTATTATATACACTTCTGAACATATTATTCATATTATTTTGCAAAGTATAAGTGGGTATGTGAAGATGACATGAATAGGTGCTACATATTTTCAGGAGTCAAGTTTCTATATTTTTTTTTATTGGAATTATGTTCATGCCACAGGAAAATAGCTCACTGTTACAAACTTCTTTTGAGAAAGATTTATGATAAATTTAGGTACTTATGCTGTAAGTTTATCTTCTTATTTGAATTCATTGGTTTTTATAAAAGTAACAAGGCTTAGCTTACAGCCTTTAATAAGTAATAAAAGCTAAATAATTTGCGTACAAAATAAAGTGTTTACCAAAAACAACACTAATATTTGATTAAATAAACAACCTACCTGCACAGGTCATCTAAAATGTCCATAGGTATAGAATGTTGGCTTATATTTCCAATACCAGCGGTTGATCCCATTTTAATTAAAATATTTCGCTATATTTTACAGTATATTAGTAAAGAAACAATGGAAAATTTCCTAATTTGCTTTCTACTTCTAGTAGGTATTTTAGAAACAATCCACAGTTTCCACAACAAAGTTGTTTTGTTCCTGTCAGGCAGTGTTGCCAACTCCAGCAAAATCTTCTCGCTAGATTTATTATCTAAAGTCGCTAGAAGTCGCTAAAACTGATACAACTAGAGACGGATCCCGGATTTATTTACTTTCCGGTTACTATAGGCCATTAGTGTTGTAATATTGGTTTTATGGAATTTTATGTCTATGGATTACTGGCAGGTTTTAAAGTCTATGGCCTTTAAAACCAAATGTTGTTAGGAAGGTTTTTTGAATGTGACAAGAGAGACGAAAAGAAAAGTCAAGTGAGAAAATATTTCAGTCGAAGTCGTGGTAGTTCAGTTGAATATGGTCGATCATATGTTTTAGATTTTTAGAGCTGTTTTATCAAATTATACCAAACATGTATTGGATCTATTAAGCATTTTGTAAAGAGTTTTAGTATGAAATAAAAGCAGTGAAATGATTGAATGAAGCACTTTATTTTCATAAAGGATCCCACCCTTACATCTTGGTAAGAGAACAATTATATATCCTCAACAGGTTATGGCTCAGGACGTTTCCAAGACGGTACTTAACAGGTTATAGGCTGCCCCCGGGCAAATTTAACCAGATGTTGTAAGAAGATCGTGGCAAGAACAGTCTAAAAATTCTTTGGATTACAAAATAAAATTTGTTGAAAATGATTTGAAGATTCAAAATTGTCGAGAAAGACAGAATATGTCGCTTAGAAACAAAAGAAAATAATATTTTCAGAGGGGAAGTCAGAGATGATATAGTGGTTGACATTTGAAAGCGATGCAAAGGAGTTGTTGGTGATGATTTTCGCAGTGAAGAAAATGGTGAAGTTAGTGATGAAGATGCTGAGGTTTCTGAAGGCAGGATTGAAGACGTTGTAGTTGAAGTTAGTGGTGAAGATGTTGAAGTTCGAGGAGTTGGTGTTGAAGATAGCGTTGAATAATTTTATATAGAGTCGAAGTAGATAAGTTAGGAGTTTTATAATAATTTTATATAGAGTCGAAGTAGATAAGTTAGGAGTTTTATAAGTGAAGTGTGTTTAGTGATGGTCAGAGTATACAATTCAGAGGGGATGTTGGTGTAGAATTTTATAGGGTTTGTGTTATTGGGGCTCCTTTGCATAGCTGGCAACGTGAAGTGGTGGTTTAATTGAGTTGGGTTTTTAAAATGAGTTGATAGAAGTTATATAGGAGATGTTATTCTAATTGCAATAAACATAAAATTCAGAGGGGATGTTGTAATATTGGTTTTATGGAATTTTATGTCTATGGATTACTGGCAGGTTTTAAAGTCTATGGCTTTTAAAACCAAATGTTGTTAGAAAGGTTTTTTGAATGTGACAAGAGAGACAAAAAGAAAAGTCAAGTGAGAAAATATTTCAGTCGAAGTCGTGGTAGTTCAGTTGAATATGGTCGATCATATGTTTTAGATTTTTAGAGCTTTTTTATCAAATTATACCAAACATGTATTGGATCTATTAAGCATTTTGTAAAGAGTTTTAGTATGAAATAAAAGCAGTGAAATGATTGAATGAAGCACTTTATTTGCATAAACGATCCCACCCTTACAACATCTTGGTAAGAGAACAATTATATATCCTCAACAATTAGCAGCCTGGAAAGGGCATGAGCAAGTGAAGAAGAATGTACTACATAAGCAATACAATCTTTGTAATTAAAAAATAAATCAACACATCAACACACACGCCTTATGTACAGTCAGCATCAAAATGATTGCCTAAGACGAATTTCCAAAGACTGGTTTCAGCCATCCCTTGAATTCTGGCTCAGTCTCTGATGTTTCTCGATATTTTTGAATGTACTGCTTCTTTTTCGGAGGTAAATCCATAATTTTATTCACCACAAGTCCACAAAACAGTTCATAATAAATCATAAAATAATAGGCCATGATAAATCATTTAAATACCGCCACAAATATTACAAAACAGACGTGGAAACTTGTTAATGAATGTAAAAAGAAAACAACAACTAGGCAATGTACGAATTTAATCCTAAAAGTGAACGGTGATGTGATAACCGACCCCTAGCAGGTCGCAAACCATTTCATTGACAGTTTTGTGTTCAAATCGTCGCTCGCTAGCAATGAAAAGGAGAGAGCAAGGACTTTTCTATTGGAAAGTACAAAGAGAGTCGAAAGTGATTTAACTTTCTATAACACCACACCTTCCGAAATCAAGAAGATTATCAGTACAATGGCCAATAAAAAATCTTGTGGTTTTGATGACTTACCGATATCAATCTTAAAGGAGAATATAGACACTTTGGCATTCCCTCTTTCAGAATTTTTTAAAAAATGTTTTGATGAGTCGGTATTTCCAGACCAATTGAAATTGGCTAAAGTAGTTCCAATATTCAAAAAAGGTATGAAGACTGATCCGAAAATTTACCGACCAATATCTCTTTTGCCAACCTTTTCAAAAGTATTTGAAAAAATCATCAAAAATAGGTTAACGGTACATTTAAACGAAAATAAAGTAATTAATTTAAGACAATTTGGGTATCAAAAAGGCGTCGGTTGCTCAGATGCAATAAACACTCTTATAAATGACATAATTAATAAATTAAATGACAAAATGAAAGTGGCAGGGCTATTCATCGACCTTAGTTCCGCTTTTGATACGATTGATTACGAATTACTACTAACTAAACTTGAATATTACGGTATCAGAGGCAAGTCATTGCAACTTTTAAGATCATACTTACAAAATAGGCGTATGTTAAGAGCAGTATGTAAAAAGCATCGATGAAAATAATCATGAAGTCATTTACACTTCTAAAATAAAAAGTATAAAACGTGGTGTCCCCCAAGGCTCAATTTTAGGAACAATATTATTTATTATTTTTATAAACAACTTGCTCAACTGTATGCATTGCGTACAGCCAGACGTAAACCTTGTTGTTTTTGCAGATGATATAAACATAATAATTGGGGAGAATGACTTAAAAGAGTTGACGGGAATTGTAAATGAAAGCCTAAAATATCTATGCGATTGGTTTACGGCCAATAACCTTTTGCTAAACACAAGTAAGACAAACATTATGTTATTTAAGACTACAACTCGCCATAGTGACAATTTAGAGGTACAAATCAAAGGAGACAAGATTCAGTTAGTAGACAAAGTCAAATTTTTAGGCGTAAACATAGATGTATATCTAAATTGGAAACAGGAGCTAGCTGCTATTGACTCTTCAATTTCATCAGCATGCTATGCACTCAGGAGCCTCAGAGATATGTTGGATCTAAAACAACTAAAGACTATATACTACGCGCTGGTAGAATCCAGATTAAGATACAGCATAATGCTTTGGGGTAATAGTTATAGTTATAATTGTCAGAAAGCGTTTATTTTACAAAAACGTGCCATAAGGACAATAGTAAGGATTTCACAAAGAGACTCATGTAGAGAGTACTTTAAAGAATTAAACATTTTAACAGTACCGAGTTTATATATATTAGTAATCCTTAACCACTTTGCTAAGTATATTCATGAGTATGAATCACAAGAGGAACGTAGGGTAAGAGAAAGCACAAGAAGGAAGGACTTTAAACACGAAATGTTACCAAGTCTTAACATAGCTAAGCATTGTTCCAGATACCAAGCAGTGGAGTTATTTAATAGGTTACCTACTGATTTAAAATTATTAATTTATAGCTCTCACTCTTTTAAAACTACATTAAAAGCCTTCTTGTTGGAAAAATGTTTATACTCGGTATCGGAGTTTATATCAAATAATAAATAGACACTTATAATAATAGCAGCGATCATTGTTTTTAATTTTTATTGTACTTTTAATATTTTGACATTGAATTTCACATTATAATTACGATTGATTTGACATTATATTTATTTTTTGACATATTTTAAATTAGTTTAATAATACCTCTGTTTAACTTTACTTTACACATTAATTTTAATTACGCTTCTGAATTTTAGTTCCTGCATGTGTTAATTTTATTTAATTATTAATATGTACTGTTCAACACAATATAATTGTTAACTGAACTGAATAAATGAAATGAAATGAAATGAAATGATGGGTAACGAATTAAAAATCAGGCTAGGTACAGCGTATAAAGAATTTAGAATCCGAATAGAACTTCAGTCAAACTAGTAGTGACTTGCGTAAATACGTGGGTAGGAAAAGTACGAAAACTAGGGAACATAATAAAATACGGGGCTTCCCCGAACACATTGCTCTAATGATACCACTGGTAAAGATAATTTAATTGCGAGTGAGCATTTTTTAAAAAGGGCATAAAATGTTTTGTTATGTTGTAGTTTGAAAAGTCGTCAGCTAAGTCGCTAGATCATTTTTGTCGTCAAATCTTTTTCTTTGTCGCTAAGGCTTAAGCAAAAGTCGTCATTTCTAGCGACAAAGTCGCTAAATTGGCAACACTGCTGTCAGGTTAGTATTATATTGTAGTCTTTGGGTTGGAAGGAATGAAAAATACCAAAAAAAAAAGTCTTTGGGTTCCTATCAAGGAACTTAAGGTAGAAGATCCTTGGTTCCTATCTCTCAAAAGTGTCAAATGCTGGGTTGCCGTATTTAAATTTTAAAGTCTGAAATTGCCGGATCTTATAGAAAAATAAAACCAAATAATGCTATGATATAAGATAAATAGTATCAATCACAAATTACTAAGTACACTTCTCTTCAGAAAAATCGAAACACCTTGCAAGTTTATGTTTTGTAAGGATTATCAGAAAAATGTGTATATTTAGGAATATATTTAAGAATATATTTCAAATCCTAATGTTAATGTTCTAAATTCTAATTAAATGCTAATTTTCATAGGTTTCGTATTTTGTTTAACAAGTAATTTTTACCCTGTATGGAGTATGAAGGAAATTGATAAAACAACACAGGTAAATGAAAAAAAGCTAAGAAAAGATTATTTAATAACTTATACTTCCTCCCCGAGCTCTTATTACTGCTTCCGCACGGTTCTTCATCGATCGGATGAGAGTCACGATCAAATGTTGTGGCATTCGATTCCATTCCTCTTGGATTGCATTTTGCAGCCGGCTAAGTGTTTTTGTTTGGGGCAGGATGTCTTCCACGAATTCGTTTCTTTAATTCATCCCATAGATGTTCAATCGGATTCTCATGTTCGGACTTCTTGCTGGCCATTCCATAATAGAGATACCGACTTTGGTAACATAATCTCGTACAACTCTCGCGGTTTCATATTCATGCACGACAATGCTACGGCTCACTAGCATTGTCGTGCAAGAATATGAAACCATTGCCAATAAAATGTGCATAGGGCATCACGTGAGGCTCAAGACACTGTTCGATGTACCGATGACTATTTAGTGCAGGTAGACGTGGCCCAGACACGAAGACAAGCTCTGTTTTACCGTCAGCGCTGATTCCTCCCCAAACCGTCCACGAACCGCCACCATAGCTGACCTTTTCTTCAATGCAGCATTGTGCAAAGCGTTCTCCATATTCACTTCTATAGACCTTGTTCCTTCCGTCGTTACCATACAGCATAATTTTACACTAATCAAAAAAGAGGAGTTTGTTCCACTAGAGGTATGATCAATTAAGGTGCTCACGTGCAAAGTTAAGGCGCGCTCTTCGATGGTCTGCAGTTAATTTCGGCCCATTTGCTGGCTTGTGCAGTACCAGTCCACATTCCTTCAACCTTCTTCTAATCATTATTGTAGAGTCACTTACCCACACACTACCCTACGTACAACATGAAGCTGCTGCTGCAGATGAAAAGCATTAAGAGTCCACAGTTTAGAGACGCGAACTCGTTGGTGGGCGTGGCTAATTCGCATGCTATTTCACCTAACATCGTGCGAGAAAGATATAAGTAGACTCAGTGATGAGCGGGACGAAACTGTTGCTCGCACACAAACACTCCCGTGTAGTACACGCCACACGGCACCGTGCCGTCGCGTTGCATACTTGCGCACGCTCATTGATAAATGCAAGCGATCGCGAGTTACTCATATTTTTTATACGGTAACTATGCTCGAATTTGGATTTATTTCATTATAGAGAAATGTACCTTCATATTTATGGAGACTTCTTGCTGCCGAAATATACACTTATGTTTACACTGTGGCTTTGCCGACCACGAGTATGATATTATTACTTACCAATTCATAAAATAAAAACGTGTTATTTATAGTAAATATTTATACTGATAAACATTTCTTCAGAATAAAGTTATGTACAAAGTACCACAGATTGGTTTTACAATAACATTACCTACCAATAAAGTTTTAATAATTAGAATGTGAATTGATTTTCTAAAAAAGCACTGAACGGATTTTTATTTATACGGTTTTTACTAAAAGGTAGTGCGATTCTTGAGGAGGGTACAAACATACAATAAACATAACGGTTTTATGTAAATTGGCTGAAACATAAAGATTACTGTTGAAGAGGTTGCGCAGTAGTAAAGTCTCGGTTACTGGGAGCTTTACTCGCGTGTACTGCGTAATCCAGCTGAAATACACTAAATTAATGTACTAAAGAATTGTAGTTCTACAAAAATACTACAGAAAAGTCCTCAATAACATGTCTCTGTCTCTTTTGGTCAACTCACAATAACTACATTTATGTCCAAAAATTTAAATTAAAAATATTACGTCATTTTCGAGACTGGTTTTTGCTGTACAGTATTAATCCTTATCCAAATAAATGCGTTTGTTAGCTTTGCCATGATCAAAATTGTCCTTTGCACTACACACCGTGATATTTTAATGGTTGTTCTCCCAAAGTGAAATGGCTTTGTCTTGGTAATACAATCGTTTTATAAACACAACAAATATAATATTAGAAACAAAAAATGGCGCAGTGTAGTTAATGCATTGTCACCATGCGTGAGAGCTTATTTTGCTCTAAACATTTATTAATCACTTTTTCCCTTGTTGGCAGCGTGCGGTGGTGCGTGTTTCACGTAGGTACCTACCTTACGTCTACTGAACTACTAATAATTCTCGCGCTTTCGAGTTAACGAATATTTTTAGAAAATGTGAAAAGAAAACGTTTTTGTTTTTAAGTTTAACTGTATGGTTCGATATTACTACTGATGTGGAACCGTCCTGCCGCGGGAAAACAACCATTTAAATTTCACACTGTATAAATCAAATAAGTATTTTAGAAGATATTATAGATTTCAAATTATACGCCACCAAAAAGTAATTAGCTCCGCGAGCCAGCGTCCAACGCGCCACAACATTATCGGCCGGCTGGCGTCACGCCATGCCGCACCGTTTCGCAGTAAGTTTACTGGTAGTTGATTTAATATACCTATATGTAGAGATTGAAAAATTTAAGACACTAAAAATCAAATAGGAAGTCCCGAGGTAAAAGAAAGAAACTTAGACAACATGTGCGAAGCTGCGGGTAAAAGCTAGTTCATTTATAAAATGGCCTAACATTTTCACCTAAGTACCAACAACAGTTATAAGTAATTATAATACTGTAGTCAATGTAGTGAACGATGTGAGAACGCATAGACGAACTATAACGATATTCGCCGGGGTTGCGGAAACGGTCTAACGAGCCTCGGAACGCAAATACAACTTTACGGTGAAACCATACATCAATAATGCACTCGTGCAATTTTACCTTATTTTAATCATTAATAGCTGTCGACTAATTCAGTACACGATTGGTGGTCATCGCGTGTGCTTCCTCGCTCCTTTGTATTTACCTTTGGTCCGAAAATATATTAAGCTTATTTATAATCATCCGCCGTATCATTTAGCAATCTTCCTAACTTTTACATGGTCCTTCGAGCACCCGGGCAGGACCTCGCGAATTTTAGTATTCGTTTTTCTTTAGGGAGTAACGTGTATTTAGTAACTTGTGTCTGAACTCGTTCAGAAATCAGCATTTTGGAGTGTAACGATACGTGTGAACTGTTGACATACTTTCGTGATCGCGGAACTTTAGCAAAGCGTTTGTGACAAACCCTAGCAGCACAGGGTGGCTTTGCAAAATTAATTAGCAACTGCACCGTCTTTAAGTATCCCGAGTAGCGGGACATCAGCCTTCAAATTGGGGTAATCAGTATTTTGAGCAGCAAGCAGCACATCGGTATTTGAGCAGCAGCACTCAGGTTCTACAGCAGCAAAGCAGCAGTGCCCGGCTACACCCGAGCACCAGCATTTGGAGTGTATCAGCAGATCAGCGGCAGTCGAAAGCCAGTTTCGTACAAGTAAGATCTTTCCTTTTTTATACTAACTAGCAGCATAATGCAGGATCTTTACTACCAACAACTTGAACTTAGCGAGTCAATCAAGAAAATACCGATAAACATAAAAAAAGATAGCGCCGATAGGAAATCGGACGACTATTTTAAACGGCGACTGGAGTTGTTAGAGAGGTATTGGTCAGATTTTCAGAACAATCATTTAGCTATATGTCAATATGGGGTCAAAGATCATCCAAATTACGAGCATGAAAAGGTTAGTAAACTTTATACAGCAGCCAAGTCTCTCATTAATGAACAACGCTTGCAGTTGTCAAGCAAGCTAACTTCTATGAAATCTATTAGGGGTACTCAACCAATACAGGAGCAGCAAGAGGACACCAATCTAGCAAAAACAGGACCATCTGGTTATGAGCAGCCAGCAGAAGCCAGCATGTTACGAACAATGGAGTCAAAGGGCTCTACCAGCAAATTAGATGGCATGCTGCGAAAGCAAACAGCAAATTTCAAAGCATTCTAGAGATCAGCAGGAAATATCAACTTAGACCCCATGTCAGAAAAATGGGAAATGGGGGACGCCTTGAGAATACTTCAAGCGCGCTGGGCGCAAATTGACTCCCTCCACTGGGAGATAGATAGCGAGATAGGCGAAGAGGAAGCAGATTACGAAGAAGTGTATACGCAGCATGAGCGATCATACATTCAATTAAAGCGAATGATCAATAAAAAGCTATGGAGTGTATAGCATAGAGAGCACTCCACACCAAAAATGGATATACCTGTGTTTTCAGGCAGCTATCAACATTGGACGTCATTCAAGGACCTCTTTATCGAAGCTATTCATAATAACCCTACCTTGTCGCAAGCTCAAAAATGCCATTTTTGTAAAAGGGAAGGTTAGGGGCGAAGCGGAAAAACTTATTCAGCATCTTCCTATAAGTTCCGACAACTATCATACCTGTTGGGAAATTTTAAACCATCGGTATAATAATAAAAAGCTAGTATTTACGTGTGTTATCAATACCTTACTGGGTTTACCCAGTAAGCAGCATCAAACGTTAGGTCATATTAAGAAATTGCATGACGTGGCACTAGAAAGCTTGCATGCCATACGGAACTTAGGAATCGATATCAGCACCTGGGACTCGCTTCTTGTGCATTTATTAGCGCAGAAGCTAGATAGCGAAACGTACGGGGATTACATAGACTCTCTTAAAAATTCTAGGGAGCTTCCGGTCCTGCAGGAATTCTTAGACTACTTAGAAAGTAAGTTCACGAGCCTCGAGACTTCTCGCAGGAAGCTAGAGCAAGCAACAACAAAATCAACTAATCAAACTAATAGCGATGTTCCTGAAAACCAAAAAACAAGACGACATAACTTTTCCAACAAACACCATAGACCACAATCATATTCAAAAGCTTTACACGTGTCCACAACAAAATGCCAATTTTGCGGCCAACAACATGCTATGTTTAATTGCGTAAAATTTTTGCAATTGCCTAATGAAGCAAAACTAAAATCAATAGCAAAATTGAAAATATCTCGAAATTGTTTATTTGATCATAATGGCCAACAATGCATTTCCGTCAGGCGATGTCGCAAATGTGACGGAAATCACCATGTTCTCTGTTTTACATGATGCTTGCTCAGAAAAAATAACGCATTCGAGCAACGTAGCTCAACAACAGCAACTGACCCGAATCCAAAGGACAATGTCGCAATTACTGCGCATGTGTCTCTTCTTCTCTTGATAAAAGTCGTAACGATGGATGGATCGTGTCACATTTTAAGGGCTCTCATTGATCCTCGATCACAAGTATCTATAATAAAAGAAAGTGCATCAAAGAAATTAGGATTACGTAGGTCTAAATTCAATGGATTGATATGCGGAGTAGGTGAAGTCAAACATAAGGGTGTGATCACACTAAGCTGTTTCTCAACGTATAACGAGTTTTCATTTGCCATTGACGCACTTGTCATGGACAACATACTCAAGGATGTTCCGTATAAATCCTTTGACACATCGAAGTGATCCTAGATAGAAAATCTTAAATTAGCTGATCCATATTTTAACATTAGCCGTCCAGTGGACTTGTTACTAAGCGCTCAAGTCAATGGCTTGATATTAATGAGAGGATTGATTAAAGGAGAAAGCGTATCGCAGCCAGTGTTGCAAGAAATCCAGCTTGGGTGGATCATATACGGTGGTGGCCAAATGGCGTCACAACAGTGCAACGTGATCATGAATAATATCCATGATATTCAGCAGTTTTGGGACATCGAGGATATAAGCGAAAAAACTGACTTTACCCTCGAGGATCAAGAATGTCTGAACCTATATTCATCAACTACAAAACGTCGTGAAGACGGCCGGTATGTAGTAAAATTGCCGCTAAAAGCAGAAATCAATGAAAAACTAGGCTCATCGAAAGAGATGGCAATAGCACAGTTTCAAAACCTGGAGCGCAAATTTAGCAAAATCCTATTTTAGCAGAACAATATAAAACATTCATCAGTGAGTATATAGCCTTAGGACATATGGTGCCTAGTTACAGCAATAAAAACAAACAAGCGTTATCGTGTTACTTGCCGCACCATTCCGTGCAACGAGCAGAATCAGCTACAACTAAGCTGCGGGTGGTGTTTAACCCGTCAGCAAGGACGTCAAGCGGGTATACTGTGAATGACCTGATGTATAAAGGCCCTAATTCAACAACAGGATCTACAAGAACTAATACTGAAGCGGCGGCAATATCGTTATGCTTACACCTCAGATATTGAGAAAAATTATGGTGGATGAAGCAGATCAGCAATATCAGCGAATTATCTGGAGATTCGCTCTAGATTAACCACTACGAACGTACAATCTTACTATAGCCTCAGATGAACGAAGTGCATTTCCGGAAGCAGCAAAGATTCTGGAAGAATCATTTTATATGTCCATGGGAGTCGCTCTATTGAAAAAGGAAAGCAGCTCATTGAAGATCTCAACAGATTATTAAAATCTGGAGGGTTTACTCTCAGAAAATGGTCCGAAAATCATCCAGAACTTCTAGAAAATATAGAGCAGAGCAGCAGCAGTGGCGAAATCATTTTTAATTTTAAGTCAGAAAGTACGTCAAAAAATGTAGGCCTTCGCTGGAACTCTTGTGATGATATGTTTACTTTCAAATACAGCATAGCTAATCAAAACGCCAAAATTACCAAACGACTACTTTTGTCAAAGATATCAAAAGAATTCGACCCATTAGGGTGGTTGTCCCCATTCACAACGAAATTAAAGCTAATATTCCAAAAGCTGTGGTTAAATAAAATGCATTGGGATAAAAAAGTACCTGTAAACATCAGAGATGAATGGGTGCAGATAAAATAGATATGGAATTTTTAAATCAATATAAAATACCACGCTGGATCGGGTATCAACGTGACAACGTCATAGAACTGCACGGTTATTGTGACGCATCGACTAAAGCCTACGCTGCAGTTATTTACGCGCGATTATAGAAAAATGATGAGCAATCTATAGCTCTAGTAGTTGCTAAGACTAGACTAGTACATATTTCTAAAAGCATATCTTTACCAAGATTAGAATTAAGCGGAGCGTATTTACTAGCTAAGTTAATGAATAAGGTTAATTAGTTGTTGTAGCCAAAATGGAAATTCGGATATATGGGTGGACGGATTCCATGGTGGTCCTAGCGTGGCTACAAGGCGATTACAGCCGATGGAAACCCTTTGTTGCAAACAGGACTAAAGCTATTACAGCAACAATGAAACCAAGCTGCTGGCGATATGTAAAGTCGGAGGATAATCCGGTAGATGCAGCCAGTAGAGGCATCTCAGCCTCACAATTGAAAAATCAGACCCTGTGGTGGCACGGACCGCAGTCATTGCAAACGTTTCATGAAAAATTAGAAGCAAAGCAAAGCATTTATACCACAGATCAAGAAATAAGGGGAAAGTCAACACCAAGCAAAGTGAATGCTGCCCAAACAGATATCAAGGAAAGCATCATATTAAAATTGTTATGTAAATTCAGCTCATTTAATAAAATAACTAAAATAGTAGCATGGCTTCTAAGAGCCATTAAAACGATACAATTTAAGCATAATACAGTCAGGTTAGGTAAACATAGCGGTTTGCCTGAATTTCTCACCTTGAACTGCTTCAAGCAAGATGACTAATTATAAAATATGTACAAAGAACTCAGTTTGCAGAGGAAATCATGTCATTACGAAAACATAATAAATTAAGTAGCAGAAGCAATTTACTAAAATTAAATCCTTACCTTGACCATGAGGGGATTTTACGAGTTGGTGGCCGATTAACCAATGCAAACATGAGCATGGAAATGAAACATCCAGCCATATTACCTCATAGCAGTCGGTTTACTACTTTAATAATTCAGCAAGCTCAGATTAACTTTATTAAATCTTAGGCAGAGATACTGGATAATCGCGGGAAATAAAGCAGTAAGGAAAGAAGTGCGAAACTGCGTCACATGCCGTAAACATGAGCCCAAGTTGATTCAAGTCAATTGATGGGAGAATTACCCGTAGCCAGAAGCAATGCTGCCCCGCCATTCTATCACACCGGAGTGGATTATACAGGTTTCGTAGATGTTAAAAGCAACAAGGGGCACGGAATTAAGACCACAAAAGGATACATTGCATTATTTATTTGTCTAGTGACTAAAGCTGTACATTTAGAGCTTGTATCCGATCCTAGCAGTACTGGGTTCTTAGCAGCATTACGGCGGATGGCTGCCCGAAGAGGAGCGCCACGCCATATGTATAGCGATAATGGGACGAATTTCGTAGGTGCAAACAGAATGCTACAGGAAAGCTTTCACGATTTCGAAAACGTATACGGTCGTAACTTTTTCGCAGAGCTAGCAGATTTGAATATAGAATGGCACTTTAACGCACCATCTTGGCCAAATGCAGGAGGCCTATGGGAGCGAGCCATTAGAAGCTTAAAACATCACCTCAAGCGAGTAATCGGAGAGCAGAAATTGACGTTCGAAGAGTTCAGTACTATACTAGCACAGGTAGAGGCTTGTCTGAACTCCAGACCTTTTTGTGCCTTGTCTGAAGACATCAAAGATTTAAACGCTCTTACGACAGCTCATTTCTTGATCGGGAGGTCTGGAAATACCAAAATTGAAACAGAGACAGATGCCCGAATTAGATGGCATTTATCAGCTAAGATTGTAAGCGATATATAGAAGAAATGGAGATTGGAATACCTAACTCAATTATCTATCAGAAGCAAATGGCGAAACACTGAGTCAAATATCAATATCGATGATTTAGTAACCATCCAGGACGACAACCTGCCACCTGGAAAATGGATGATGGGTAGAGTAGTAGAGACTCACCCAGGCCAAGATGATTTGATTCAGGTGGTCACATTAAAAACAAAAAGCGGAATAGTTAAAAGGCCGGTTGTAAAATTCTCAATCTTATCCGAGAGGGGCTCGGCACTGTTACTCCGAGTCCGGAGTACCGAGCCCCTCTTATTAACAGTGTCAAATATTTTAAAGTACATTTTAAGGTATTGCTAAAAAATTTTAACAACAAGTACTATAATTTATGCAAGGTAGGTAGTTGCTGAGAAGTACTCTAGATCGTATTTTTGTGTATGTGTGGATGTGTGTGTGGATGTGTGTGTGTGTATGTGTGTTTGTATGTGTGTGGGATGTGTGTGTAAGCGTGGCTATGCGAGTGTGTGTAGATGAATTAGAAAACTGATTATTAGAAAGAACATTATTTTTCTCCATATAATTTACAAGCCTAATGTTTATTAGCTTCTCCAGGACTTTAGCCATAGTAGGTGGAAGCGATATCGGACGATAATTAGCGATATTTCTCCCAACTAGAAAACTGGTATAACAATCCGCGAGTTGACAACTTTTCAAAAATTCTTTGAAACGTTTCGAAACCCTTCAAGTGTACTCGTAAAATAATATTTTATTAATTACTTAACCTTTCAATTAAAATAGAAGTATATTTTTAATTTATTAAAAAACTATAGCCTAAATCACTCCTAAATCGTGTCATTGTGGTCACGTGACTACGTATGACGTCATCGTTCAAAAAACAACTTTCCCGGCATTTGGTACATAGGTATAGGTATGTACTTCGGGTATTTTATCATATTTTACTCTATTATGAACGTGAAAAATTATTATCAGCGTTGTGCAGTAACTTGTTGTGGGAATACTATTATAAAAACACCCACGAAACTATGTACTTATTCATGTCCCTTTAAAAAGAGGTATTCGCAATTTGCTCGAATTAATGCAAAAAATTTATCAGCCAAATCATTTTTTTTATGAAGATAATTTCGATGTATGTAAAAAGTTATCGCAATACCTATTATTATTTACATATTATTATTGTAATTAATAATCCTAACCATTTTAAAGGTTATGTTATGAATTTATAGAAGTAGGTACTACAAGTATTTATGTTTCAGCTCCCCAATGATATGGAGACCTACACTGAATACCATTTGTTAGGTTCTGTTAAAGAATATTAATGAAACCCATATGTTTGCTATCTAAAGCATGTCAACCTGATCGAAAAAAACGAACCACAGCCACTCCCCAAACTGCTTTTTTAAAAAGACAAAAAAAGTAACTCATCGAACACAGGACGATAAGACAAATGAACCAGAAGAAGTTAGTTATTCTTTTCTTATTTTGTCTTACGCACCAACCAAAGATAACCTGTCAGCTGTCAAAATATTGAACGATGACGTCACGTATTCTGATTGGTGTTTATAATCACGTGACTCACAGATAAAAAATCTCATTTTACTCATGGGAAAATAAAATAAATTAATAATAATATTTTCTTCATTTGTACTATTTTGTGTTTCATATCAATAGATTTACATAATTAAATAGTTATTATAAATTTTTAAACATACTGTCAACTCGCGGATTGAGTCTTTTAACACATTAGGAAACTTTCCATACGTAAAACATAAGTTGAATATGTGTATCAAAGGTTTAATGAGAAGGTTTACACTTCTTTTCAAGAACACAGAAGATATTTCATCCCAACCAATAGAATGTGTAGATATTTATTAATTTATTTGAGAAAGAATACAATTTTAATTTACCAATAGAATTGGTACTTTTTAAGGACATAACAATTTTATAAACTTCTGTTTCATTAGTTTCCAATAACACAAAAGAGTTCATCGGGCTGTGTTTACATTTAAACTTTTGCACAAGATCATTTTCCGTAAGCTTTAACTTTTGTAAGATGTCAGTTGATAGTTTGGATGCCATATTAGTAAAAAACTCATTTACAAAATCGACCGATTCTTGAGGAGTTGATTTTATTTTTAATAATTCACAGGGCCCTTAAGATTTTTCAGAGTGATTTAGATTACATACACGCTTAATGACATTCCAGGTTTTTTAGTATCACTCTTAACAGCATTTAATCTGCTTTATCGTGCTCATTTTTCAGGTTGTGGAGAATACTATTACAATTTAAATGTTTAGATGTTATCACAGATTTAAAATTACGCAGCCAAGAGATTCATTGCAGCGAAACGGCTGGCACAAGACTGATTCAAGATGAAACTTTTTTATATATATATTTTAAATTAAATGATAGCTAAACGCACTTTTTGTAAGGACATACTATCACTGTCGAAGAAAACAATTGTTAAGGACCCCGTGGAAAGGCAGGCCAGGCCGCTAGTATATAGGTATTTTTCGTAAATGTAAACTAGATAATGCCGGTTTTTCCCTGAGAAAAACTTTTTTGGATAAGAACGTATATATATCTGACGAAAACTTAGTAAGTTGGTTTGTAACGTAATAAATGCGATATCTAGGTAATTTATTTTACCAAGTTCTGTCTTTAGATGTAACAGTTAATTTTATCAATACAGTGTGAAAGTATAAAAATCTGTATCGAGTGCTGATCTGAATCACACATCGAAAATATTGTATAAATACGAAGAAATCTGTATGTATGATAATTTGCCGATAAGGTGGTTTTATGTGTGTGTGCGGTCAGAAGGTTTGGCAAATTAAAGAGCGTGTTCTCAGTTGAAGGTTTACTGAACGACTGACACAGAGATTACAATAATATAATACAGTGGTTGAGCTTAGAGTTAACTTACGAGCTACGTCATACATGGCCTAAGACTAAAGATGTATAAGTAATATGCCTACGCTACAATCCTCCCCCCTTAGATTAAACAATAAAATTTTAATTTGTTAAAAGAATACAAAATTATCTACGAGTATGAACTAATTAAAACTACAGACGTTAACAATAAACAATGAGTTGCGAACAATGGTTGTACTTATAATAAGGCCGTGCGCGCACTGCCTTGCGGTGGCCGCAATTGCGGTAGTTCTACCGCGCCGGTAGAATGACCGGGGCCACCGGTGACTCTACCGCACGCATTTATTCCACCGCAGTGCGCGCACTTCTATGACACTCCATACTTCATAGATTTTCAAACGCAAAACGCAACGCAGTGCGCGTACGGCCTAAAGCGTTCACACTATGTTACTTATACTAGAGAGTATATTTTCGTCACGTTGTTTACACTACACCATGACTTTGTTTGAGGTTTGCACTCCCGATTTGTTTGTAGGTATGAGTGCGGCGATAGTCAGCGTTTGTTGAAGAGTGACGGTTATTGATACAGTTGATAAAGACGTTGACGAAGGCGGCTCACATGTCGAATCTCACGGTCTCCTTAACGACCCGGCCCTATTTCGTTGTTATCGGCGGTGTCGTAGTGCTCGAAGTGTCGTATGGAGTCGTAAGGTTCGCCGGATGTGGGACGGTGTCGGGTAGCGTCGTTGTTTGGGTCTCCTGGCGTGGGACCGACACATTATCAAAGTCTAATAGGTAAGCTGGTTTTAAAGGATCAAGTGATACTGTGACTTGCTTACCGTTACAGTCTAGTGTATAAAATTTTGGATGTCGTTTTATTACTTTCGTAAGGGGGTACCAAAGATCGACGTGCTTCATCACATGAGTATTAATGGCTAAATCTTTATGAACGAATACACTCTTGTTTTGCTATGTAGGCTTGAATGTTAGAGATTGGGAACGGATGACAATGACTTGGTTAACAGTTTGATGTAGTCGCTGTCGTTAATATTGGTTGTAGATTTTGAATGAAATAGGTCACCTGGCAGTCTGAGACTACTGCCGTATAAAAATTGTGATGGACTGTATCCCAGATCTACTTTAACTGCCGAGCGCAACCCTAGGAGTATTAGGGGTAATTCCCGTAACCATTGTGTGCTATTTGAACATTTTGCCATAATAGCAGCCTTTAAGGTACGGTGAAGTCTTTCGATCATGCCGTTCGCCTTTGGATTGTATGCAGTTGTGCGAACTCATTCGATGCCGAGTCTTTTTAGGGTTCCGTAGCCGAATGGCAAAAAACGGAACCCTTATAGTTTCGACATGTCTGTCCGTCTGTCTGTCTGTCCGTCCGTCCGTATGTCACAGCCATTTTATTCCGAAACTATTAACACTATACATGTGAAACTTAATAGTTAGATGTATTCTGTGAACCGCTTTCCGATTTTAAGAGAAAATTTAAAAAATATTTAAAATAAAAGGGGCTCCCCATACATGGAACTGAAACTGAAAATATTTTTTTCAAGAAACCTATACGTGTGTGGTATCTGTAGACAGGTCTTGAAAAATGACATTATAGTTTTTAAAATGACTTTTTCAAAAAGTTAATTGTTTAAAAGATATACGCTTCCAAAGTGGTAAAATGTGTGTCTCCCCCTCTAACTTCTATAATAATGAAGTGAAAAATCTAAAAAAAAAACATATGTTGTAGATCTTAATGTAAACTTTCAACCGAAATTGGTTTGAACGAGATCGAGTCAGCAGTTTTTGAGATACAGTATATTTTCAAAAACCGCAAATATAACTTTGTAATTCATACAAATACTATGAAAAACAAAGTTATTAGGCGTAGTTGTAAAATTGTAAATAAGCTAGTTTTAAGAAATTTGTAAGGTTTTTTTTTTTCAAATAAATATATTAAGTATGTTTATTATAGTTACTACGGAACCCTTCATGGGCGAGTCTGACTCGCACTTGGCCAATTTTTAATAGCTGCCGAAATAAATCTGATTCGAATTGACGACCTTGATCTGAGGTTATACGTATTGGACAACGGAAACGAGCAATCCAATGCTCTACGAACACCTTAGCAACCGTTTCAGCTGTTATATCTTTAACGGGTATTACTTCTGGCCATTTCGATACCCTGTCGATGATGGTAACGCAATATTTGAAATCCTGTGCCGGTGGTAGTGGTCCTATTATATCGATATGTACATTTTCGAAACAATTTCATGTGCTGACAAATTCGCCTATCGGTGTTACTGTGTGACGTTGAATTTTAGATTTTTGACAGGGAACACATATGTTAACGATATTTTTTATGTCGGTATTCATGTTGCTCCAGAAATACCTTGACTTAACTAAGCGTTGAGTAGCTGCGACGCCGGGATGACTCACATTGTGTAAAGTTTTTATGGCGAGTTCCCGGAACTTTAGAGGTAGATAAGGACGTATGTCGTTTGTTGATGTTTCGCAGGCTATTTTTATCTCCGAATCGGGCATTGTTATTAATTTAAATTGGAGTTTGTTATGTTTGCGAAAATTTTGTAATTCTGGATCGCTTTTTTGTAGTTCGGCTAACTTTTGATAATCTACTAGTGATGGCATGATAATCTCATCGATTCGGGATAATGCGTCGGCGACTGTATTTTTGTCACCTTCTATGTATATGATATTATCGCAAAATTGCGAAATGAAGTCTAGTTGTATTAACCGTCTAGGTGAGTCTGAAGGCGATACCTTTTTAGATAGGGCGAAGATCAATGGTTTGTGGTCTGTTAGCTGTCTGCCTTCTACCATATGGCAGAAGTGTTTAATTGCCATGTAAATTGCTAAAAGTTCCCTATCGTACGTGCTGTATCTTGTTTGAGTATCGGTGAGTTTCTTTGAATAAAATCCTAGAGGTTCTAATTTTTCACTAACTCTCTGATTTAAAGCGGCGCCTACGCAAGTACCGGAAGCGTCTGTCATCAACACTAATGGCACGGTTGCGTCGGGATGCGATAACGTGACTGCATTATTGATAGCTTGTTTACATCGACTGAATGCTTCTAATGCAGTTTCGGTCCATGTAATTTTTGTTTTGTCGCGTTTTTTTGAATTGTGTAAATACGCATTTAGTGGTGTTTGAATTTCTGCAGCTTTTGGAATGTTGAGCCTATAGAAATTCATCATTCCGAGGAAACGTCGAAGTATAAGTAGTCGAATAAGTTGCGTTTTGTTTGCGCTCGGTTTTATGCCTTTTGTGTTAATGTGGTAACCGAGGAAGCTTAACTCGGATTTACCGAATTCGCATTTATCTGTGTGGATTGTTAACCCGATATTATTTAATCGTTCTAAAACTAACTCTAAATGTTTTGCATGCATTTCTTTTGAATCTGAAGCTATAATTACATCATCAAGATAAGGAAATGCAAAGTCAAGACTTTTTAAGGCGTTGTTGACTAACCTTTGAAAATCTTGCGCTGCGTTACGTAACCCAAAGTTCATTTTGTAAATTCAAATAAACCGAATGGAGTTATGACTGCAGTTTTTCGGATGTCTTCGGGAGCCATTTGAATATTATGGTAAGCTTTCCGGATGTCAATTTTGGAAAATATAGTTTTCCCTTTGAGTAAATATGTGAAATCAAGTAGTCTTGGTAATGGGTAACGGTCGGGAGTAGTTTGTGCGTTAAGTCTACGATAATCTCCGCACGGCCTTATTTCGCCGCTTTTTTTACTAACGCAAACTAGTGGGTTGGCCTAGGACTATTCGAAGGTCTACAAATACCTAATTGCATCATTCTTTCGAATTCTGCTTTGGCGAATTTGTATTTCTCCGGATTAAGCGGTCGTACTTTTTCATGGACCGGGGGTCCATTAGTGTAAATGTGGTGTTGAACATCATGTTTAGGGTGCGTTTTAAAGTTTTCTGATTTGGAGATGACGGGATATTTTTGTAATATGAGATGGTATTCGTCGTTTATATCGATGGATCGAATATTCGATTCAGGGCTATTTGTAATATTTGTAGCGCGCGATATTAAAGTGAGTTTGTCTATTAGTTTCCTACCATGTAAATCTACCATTAGTTTATTAGCAGCAAGGAAGTCAGCGCCTATTATTGAACGTTGTACGTCGGCTAGTATGAATTTCCATTGGAATGGGCGACGTAAACCTAAGTTAACTGTGATGGATTTTTCGCCGTATGTTTTGATTTTTGTGCCGTTGGCTGCATATAATATGTAATCTGATGTGGATGTGTTTTGCCTTTTACCGGCTAAAACCGACACATCAGCACCAGTGTCGATAAGAAATCGTACACCAGTTTTAATATCCGTAACACATAAACGATAGGAATTGACACCGGCGACATTGTGTATTTGACCCGGTGTCTGAATTAGTTATCCGGGTTCCTTTTATTACAATTTATTGTGTCGCCGCATTTACGCGCATTTGTGCCATAAGTGAAGTGGTAGAAACATTGGTAATTCGCATCACCTGGTTTCTCTTTTTGTCTGGGGTAATTTTCCCTATTTTTATAAGTAATTTCGCGACTTTTAGAGCGAGTCCGGGAAGATCCACGGCTGTAACGATCTCGGCTTCGCGGCTCACGGTTTTGATGGTTATTGGAATCGTTTAGTTTATTACGTAATTCCGAAATTTCTAGTTTCATTTGTTTCAGCTCATTTACTATGGTTTCGGGAAGTGTTGGGTCTGCACTCGGAGTTGTTTTAGAAACCGGGGCTATTTCAGATGGTCAGGTATTTTCCAGAATATTATCAGCGATTTTAGCCAAACCATCGAGTTTAACCTCGTCAGTGTCGCATGCGGTTATGATGGCCCTAATTGAATTTGGAAGACGACTTGTCCACAGTAATTTTAGAGTGTCGTCCGGGACTTTAATTTTCCCTAAGTCTCGCATACGCCGTAATAATTGTGAAGGCTTTTGATCTCCGAGTTCGATTTCGTTTAAGAGTTGGTTCATTTGTTTTGTTTCCGACTCTTCGTAAACCGAAATAAACTTATTTTTTATAGTTTCATATTTATTATTCTCCGGCATGTTTTCAAGAATGTCACTAATATTAGGTAATTTGTCAGGTTTCAGCCTAGCTATTAGAAGTTGTCTTTTGTGCAGGTCACTTGCCTTTAGGGGATCCACGATGGTGTTGAATTGGTGAAACCAGAGTCACGGTCGATCTTGCCAGAAGTTCTCCTCGGTGTCATGGAAACTGCCGTCATCTGTTGTGGCTGTGGCTGGTCCTGGGTTGACATGGCTGCGGGTTGTTGGAGAGCTGCGGCCTGGTAGCGTGGGTCGTTCATTTTTACGCGCGATGATAATTAAAGTCTTTGTAACTTGGAACTTGATACGCGCGCGATCACGTTGGTATAAAAATCACGTTGGTATAAAAATCACGTCGGTATAAGAATCACGTCGGTATCACCACTTTGCCGATAAGGTGGTTTTATGTGTGTGTGCGGTCAGAAGGTTTGGCAAATTAAAGAGCGTGTTCTCAGTTGAAGGTTTACTGAACGACTGACATAGAGATTACAATAATATAATACAGTGATTGAGCTTAGAGTTAACTTACGAGCTACGTCATACATGGCCTAAGACTAAAGATGTATAAGTAATATGCCTACGCTACAGTAACATTGTCAGAGAAAAGGTGCGTTTTTCTCGCCGCAGTGCGCGCACCTGAGATTGCGGTTATTCTACCGGTGCGGTAGAATTACCGCAATTGCGGCCACTGCAAGGCAGTGCGCGCATGGCCTTACAAGGCAGTGTGTGAAAGGCAATCAAATTTTACGACTGACGTTGGTCGATAGGACAAGGCATTGAGTGGAGACTTGTATACAATTTCTTTTAAAAGATATTTTTGTTAGTATTATAAAAGTTTATTAAATTGTGTTCTAAAAACGTAATTATATATATCAATGAAACAAATATTAACTGTTAAAATCGTTTATTAAACTTTTTAATTCAATAAGGCTTATCCCTTTTGACGTGATATACATAATATCTTCGTCAAAAAATTCGGCTTAAAAGAAATCTCTCGCCTTTGTTGGCTGACGATTGATGTCCGTTCTCCGCATCGTATTTGGTCACGAGAAAAACTAAAGTATAAAAATGAGAAGTTTTTAATGAGATTGGTGTTGCGCCAAAGCAACACTCACACACACTTTTATCATTAGCAGGCCGCATGTCGTGAACCCATAAGTTATCCCACAATGAATCGATATCCATGAAATATTTACGAATTTAAATGAGAAATTAAATACCATACTAAATTCTACAATTAATTGGATGACTGAAAATAACCTAGAAATCAACTTCAATAAAACTAAAATAATATCATTCCACCCCTGCCAAAAAACAGAAATAAATAATAAATTAGAAGTGGTTCATAAATTCACCCTATTAGGCATAAACATTGATACGCATATAAATTGGAAGTCACATATTCAGAAAGTAAGAGCTAAAATATCAAAATTTTCATACGCCCTCCGCGAGATCAAAAAAACCACAGACCTTAAAATCGCATTAGCAACGTACTACGCGTACGCCTACGCCTCTGGCTCAAGTACGGAGTCATTTTATGGGGCAACAGTACTGACGCACCCACATTATTCACCCTACAAAAAAAACTAATTAGAATTCTAGCTAATATCGAAGCCGACGATAGCTGTAAACTCTACTTTCCGGAACTTAAGATTTCATCCCTACCCTGTCTCTATATATTTTGTAAGTTCGTGCGTAAATACTTCGATTTCTTTACAAAAAGAGAAGACATACAAACAAAAATTACTTTAAGACATAAAAATAGATTAAACTTACCAACATCACGTCTAAAAATACATTCTAATAGTACCTTTGTCATGTCCATAAAAATTTATAACAAGTTACCCGAAACAATAAAGAATATTAGTAAAAATAACATATTTATGAATAAATTGAAGCTTTTTCCTTGTGACGAAATGCATAATAGTATAAGCGAATACTTTAATGATAAATTTCCTATTTTATAAGTTACAATGTAAGTATTGTTAGAAGGCTACGCTTCTGTAACGCAGAGTGCACAACTAGAATCAAAGATTACTTGAGATCAAAATTAAATACGTTTATTTTACGTAAGGACCTTTCATTATATTATATTCATGCTCCGAAAAAACAATCATATTCAAAAGTGACTTTGTCACGTCAATAGACAATCTTTCTAGCCAGCAGCTCAATTGAATACAACCTTCAACACGCCCCCTCAATTTAGCTGCTGCAGCCCTAAGCCTTCAGTACATTTATAATGCTTACATACAGGTAAAGCTTTCGTCAAAACATCAGCCAGCATGAAATCTGTCGACACATGTTTCAACTCAACGATGTTACCCTTGAGCACATCCCTAATAAAGTGATACTTTATGTCTATGTGTTTGCAGCGAGCATGATAGACAGGATCTTTAGCAAGGTATATCGCCCCCTGGTTGTCAGCATATACAGTAGTTTTAGATAGCCCTGAAAATCCTATCTCCCTCAATAAACTACTTAGGTAGAGAGCTTCCTTCAGCGCTTCACTAGCACTAATATATTCTGCCTCAGTGGATGACGTGGCTACAGTTCTCTGTTTTTGAGATCGCCAAGAAATGGCTGCACCTCCTAAAATAAAAGCATAACCGGAGTATGACCGCCTATCGATTAAACAATTACCGCAGTCGGCATCCGAGTAACCTATCAACGTTTTGCCTGTCTTACGAAACGTTAGACGATAGTCGATTGTTTTCTTCAAATATCGAAGAACCCTCTTAGCCGAAATCCAATGCGTATGGTTAGGACAAGTCGTGAACTGAGCTAATTTTGAAACAGTATTACAAATATCAGGTCTCGTACCCACGCTTAGGTACATTAACGTGCCTATCAGTTCTCGATACGGCCACGTTACCTGTTCTTTGTGATCTTTATCACGATCTGTCTTCGGCTCTGCAAAATTCAGTCCAACTTCAAATGGAGTGGACACTGTTTTGCAATCTTCCATACCAAATTTCTTTAAGGTATCTTTGATATAAATAAATATAAATGAATAAGATATAAATGAATAAAAGAAAAGGCGGGGGTGATGGGGGGGAGATGAGGGAGGGGGTTTGTACAATTATTTCGACTAAAGCATTGCCCTTCTAAATGAATCTGAAAAAAAAAATGTTCAAGTCTATTAATTTCCGAGATCTGCCTAAAGGGGGTGAGAAGGGGGGTGGGGGGGGTGACTTTGATAAATGGTTTTTACTTTACCGAGCCTCCTCTATACGAATCCGTAAAAAAAAAAAACGGGTCTCGTAGTTTCCGAGATACGACAGGGAGGGGGGAGAAGGGGGGGAAAACGGGAGGTTTGGCACTTTTCCCGTAGGTTTGAGAGTTACTTGTTTACGAATCTGTCAAAATATACCCACCTCCCCATCCACCATCTGGGAGAACAATTATGTCAGTGAGTGAGTGAGTCAGTGGTAATTTAGCTTTATATAATATAACTAGTATTTGCGTGTTGCGCGAGGTGCAAGCACCTCGCGTGCTTTTTATAAAAAAATAAAAAATAAAAGTGGGGGGGGGTGATGGGGGGGTTTAGTATTTGGGTGTTGCGCGAGGTGCAAGCACCTCGCGTGGTTGTAAAAAAAAAAGGGTGGGGGGCGATGGGGGGGGGGTTGCAGAAGTATTTTGACTAAAGCATTGCCCCTCTAAATGAATCTGAAAAAAAAAATGTGTCAAGTCAGTCAAGGGGGGGACTTTGAAAAATGGTTTTTACTTTACCGAGCCTCCTCTATACGAATCCGTAAAAAGAAAAAAAAAAGGGTCTCGTAGTTTCCGAGATACGATAGGGGGGGGGGAGAAGGGGGGGCGGGAAAGGGGAGGTTTGGCACTTTTCCCGTAGGTTTGAGAGTTACTTGTTTACGAATCTGTCAAAATATATCCACCTCCCCATCCACCATCTGGGAGAACAATTATGTCAATGAGTCAGTCAGTCAGTCAGTGAGTGAGTGAGTGGTAATCTAGCTTTATATAATATAATAAGTAGTATTTGCGTGTTGCGCGAGGTGCAAGCACCTCGCGGGCTTGTGAAAAAAAAAAATGGGTGGGGGTGATGGTTGCACAATTATTTCGACTAAAGCATTGCCCCTCTAAATGAATCTGAAAAAAAAAATTCCAAGTCTCTTAACTTCCGAGATCCGCCTAAAGGGGGTGAGAAGGGGGGCAAAGGGGGCGACTTTGAAAAATGGTTTTTACTTTACCGAGCCTCCTCTATACGAATCCGTAAAAAACAAAAAATACGGGTCTTGTGGCTTCCGAGATACGATAGGGAGGGGGGAGAAGGGGGGTGAAAAGGGGAGGTGTGGCACTTTTCCCGTAGGTTTCAGAGTTAGTTCTAGTATTTGCGTGTTACGCGAGGTGCAAGCACCTCGCGTAATTGTGAAAAAAAAAAATGGGGGTGGGGGATGATGGGGAGGGGGTTGCACAATTATTTCGACTAAAGCATTGCCCTTATAAAAAAGATCTGAAAAAAAAGTAAATACGTAAAGTAAAAACGATAGGAAGGGGGGTGAAAAGGGGAGGTTTGGCACTTTTCCCGTAGGTTTAAGAGTTACTTGTTTACGAATCTGTCAAAATACCTCCCCATCCACCATCTGGGAGAAAAATTATGTCAATGAGTGAGTGAGTCAGTGGTAATTTAGCTTTATATAGTATAACTAGTATTTGCGTGTCGCGCGAGGTGCAAGCACCTCGAGGGCTAGTGAAAAAAAAAAAAAGAGGGGGGGGGTGATGGGGGGGTGTTGCCGTGTTGCACAATTATTTCGACTAAAGCATTGCCCCTCTAAATGAATCTGAAAAAAAAATGTTCCAAGTCCCTTAACTTCCGAGATCCGCCTAAAGTGGGTGAGAAGGGGGGCAAGGGGGGCGACTTTGAACTGTGACATTTATTTCATGTTAAATTTAGTATCCTTGTTTAAGTGTTTTTTTTATTATTATTATTATTAGTGACTCTGTAATATGTGACATTTATTTAATTTTAAATTTAGTATTTTTGTTCAAGTGGTTTGTTTTAGTATTAACACTGTGATTGTGGCATTTACTTCATGTTAAATTTAGTATCAATTCTTGAGTTGTTTGTTCATTATGGACACTAGTACTTTAAATTATTTATATTGTTGTGCCCTAGCAGGGTTCATGTATGAAACCTATATAACCTATTTGTAACAACTTGTAAACTACATGAATGCAATAAATTATGATTATGATTATGAGTCAGTCAGTGAGTCAGTGGTAATCGAGCTTTATATAATATAACAACTAGTATTTGCGTGTTGCGCGAGGTGCAAGCACCTCGCGTGCTTGTGGAAAGAAAAAATAAATGGGGGGGGGCTGATGGGGGGGGGGGGGGCGTTGCACAATTATTTCGACTAAAGCATTGCCCTTATAAAAAAGATCTGAAAAAAAAGTAAATACGTAAAGTAAGTACGATAGGAAGGGGGGTGAAAAAGGGAGGTTTGGCACTTTTCCCGTAGGTTTGAGAGTTACTTGTTTACGAATCTGTCAAAATACCTCCCCATCCACCATCCGGGAGAAAAATTATGTCAATGAGTGAGTGAGTCAGTGGTAATTTAGCTTTATATAACGTAAAGGCGCCTAATAACGACCCCTCAAAATCGGCTCCCATTACCGTCAGTTTCTTAAAACTATCATTTTAAAGAGTTGCATTAAAGTTAGACAAGTCGTTGCTTTAGAGAAAATATAGATGTATTTGTAATTCAAATATTCATCACTTGCTTGTGCGCGTAAACCAACGATTTAAAGAATAATTGCACAGTTTGTCGTCGGACTCCGGATATAGCGAATATTTAGTAGTGTCCCGCTCCCGATTACGTAAGTACACCTATTTCTTTTTTAGCATAATATATAATTGTAAAGCAATCTAATGAACCTTTTAATTATTTTGATACCTTCCTAATTCTTTCATAAACATAAATAATAACTAATTTTAATGAGATACAGCTTTATTTTGCTTCAAATTCAATATTAAAATGTGTCGGTGATAGGAACAATAATCTCAATTTTATTCCTATTACCGACCTAGGTCGTTGTTAGGTTTTTGACGAATATTTTAATTTCTACTTTTTATGTTATAATGCATCAATTAATAAGTAGTCGGCTATACTAATTTGATTAGTTAGTGTGTCAAGTTGTATTTGACCTATTAGCGCCATACATAATAAGAGTATCGATACTGTGAAAATCAACTTTATTCTTATGTAAATGTTTTGATGAATGTAGGATGTACAAATCTCTAATATTGTATTTTTATAGTTAAAATACCATTAAAATAAAATTAGCATAGCTACTGGCACCTGTATAATCATACAGATATTCTAAAAAACAATACATTTACTCAATACATATTCATTTCATTGGGTCGGTAATAGGTTATACAGAATTTCTTCAATAGAACCTATTACCGATGTACCTGTACTTTTTAACCGACTTCAAAAAGAATGAGGTTCTCAATTCGTCTGTATGTTTTTTTTTTAGTTTTTATGGATAGTGTGTTAGTAATTATTTTTATATTTTTTGCCTAGTAGGTAAATATAATGTAATTAACATTGTAGTTTGTATTTTAGTACATAATTTTGTATATTTGTTTTTATAAAAATAAATTAATACATCTTTGACATATTCTATTAAGAAATAAATAAAATAATTAACATTAATAACAATTTAAAATATTTAGAAAAAATATAAAACTGTAATTCATTTTTCATTAAAAACTATTATTAAAAATCACCTATTGACTTCCACTTATTATAATTCTTAACCCACTACTAAGCAAAGGTTTAGTAGTTTAGTATATTCGACTAGGTAAATTTTGATTCAGAAACATGGAACGATTAAAACGTACGTAATATACAGCTAATCAACTTGACTTTGCATTGATGGCTATTGATAATGGAGCAAGTATCTATGAAACCTCAAAGAGATTTGGGATTCCTAGAACAACTCTTCGTGACAAGTGAACTCACAAATCACAAGTACTCTAATGAAAATTGTTGGGTTCAACCTGTCTTCACCAAGCACGAAGAACGCCATTTAATAGACTGGATTCACTGTTATATTTCAATATGTAATTCATATTATGAAGAATATCTCTTAAGACTGATTAAAGGCTGGTTATAATTATAACATTCTGTATTCTAAAGAATTAAACCCACACGAGCATTTTTATTTGACTGAATTTGTTCTGTTCATTTAGCGGTCGGTAATAGGTGCCACAAAAACGGTAATAGGAACACACCCATGGTTTGAGTCGGTAATAGGAACATAGCCCTTTTCATCAATTTATATTTTTTTTAAATTTTTATTTAATTTTTTCGAATTGTTTCTATATCTGATTGACAAGATCGTTAGTTTCAGTACTTGAATAAAAATAAAAAAATGACACCAGTTATTAAGCATGTGCTTATTTTTTGCACATAAATGTGAACTTGGCTTAAACTGGCGGTAATAGGTGCGTTTACGTTAGTATAACTAGTATTTGCGTGTTGCGCGAGGTGCAAGCACCTCAAGGGCTAGTGAAAAAAAAAAGGGGGGGTGATGGGGGGGAGTTGCACAATTATTTCGACTAAAGCATTGCGCCTCTAAATGAATCAGAAAAAAAAATGTTCCAAGTCTCTTAATTTCCGAGAACCGCCTAAAGAGGGTGAGAAGGGGGGCAAGGGGGGCGACTTTGAAAAATGGTTTTTATTTACCGAGCCTCCTCTATACGAACCGGTAAAAAAAAATACGAGTTTCGTAGTTTCCGAGATACGATAGGAAGGGGGGTGAAGGGGGTGAAAAGGGGAGGTTTGGCACTTTTCCCGTAGGTTTGAGAGTTACTTGTTTACGAATCTGTCAAACTATATCCACCTCCCCATCCACCATCTGGGAGAACAATTATGTCAATGAGTCAGTCAGTGAGTGAGTGGTAATTTAGCTTTATATAGTATAACTAATATTTGCGTGTTGCGCGAGGTGCAAGATCGTCGCGTGCTTGTGAAAAAAAAAATGGATGGGGGTGATGGGGCACAATTATTTCGACTAAAGCATTGCACCTCTAAATGAATCTGAAAAAAAAAAATCCAAGTCTCTTAATTTCCGAGATCCGCCTAAAGGGGGTGAGAAGAGGGGCAAGGGGGGCGACTTTGAAAAATGGTTTTTACTTTACCGAGCCTCCTCTATACGAATCCGTAAAAAACAAAAAATACGGGTCTCGTAGTATCCGAGATACGATAGGGAAGGGGGAGAAGGGGGGTGAAAAGGGGAGGTCTGGCACTTTTCCCGTAGGTTTGAGAGTTAGTTCTAGTATTTGCGTGTTGCGCGAGGTGCAAGTACCTCGCGTGCTTATGAAAAAAAAAAAAATGGGGTTGGGGGTGATGGGCGCGGTAAAGTAAAAACCAATTTTCAAAGTCGCCCCTCTTGCCCCCCTTCTCACCCCCTTTAGGCGGATCTCGGAAATTAAGAGACTTGAAACATTTTTTTTTTTCAGATTCATTAAGAGGGGCAATGCTTTAGTCGAAATAATTGTCCAACCACCCCCCATTACCCCCCGCCCCATTTTTTTTTTTTTTACCACAAGCACGCGAGGTGCTTGCACCTCGCGCAAC